>CAJQZJ010027982.1:6513935-6597766 GCA_907164525.1 Lophiomys imhausi | reverse complement strand
ACACACACACACACACACACACACACACACACACACACACACACACACACATGATCATCTCATAAGATGTTAAAAAAGCATTTGACCAAATCCAACACCCCTTTATACTAGAAGTCCTGAAGAGAGCTGGCATACAAGGACCATACCTAGAAATATTAAAGGTGATATACAGCAAACCAGTAGCCAAAGTCAAACTAAATGGAGAGAAACTTAAAGCATTTCCTCTAAAATCAGGGACAAGGCAAGGATGCCCACTCTATCCATATCTCTTCTACATAGTACTTGAAGTTCTAACTAGAGCAATAAGACAACTAAAGGAGATCAAGGTAATATAAATTGGAAAGGAAAAAGCCAAAGTATCCCTATTTGTATGATATGATATGATAGCATACATAAGTGACACCAAAAATTCCACCACAGAACTACAACTGATAAACACCTTCACCAAGGTGGCTGGATACAAAATTAATTTTAAAAAATCAGTAGCTCTTCTTTATACAAAAGAAAAATGGGCTGAGAAAGAAATTAGGGAAACAGTACCCTTCACAATAGGCTGAAACAACATAAAATACCTGGAGGTAACTCTAACCAAATAATGGAACGACTTTTATGACAAGAATTTCAAGTCCTTGAAGAAAGAAATTGAAAGGATATCAGAAGATGGAACGATCTCCCATGATCATGGATAAGATCAACACAATAAAAATGGCCATTCTGCCAAAAGCAACATACAGATTCAATGCAATTCCTATCAAAATACCAACACAATTCTTTACTGACCTGGAAAAGTAATTCTCAACTTTATATGGAATAACCAAAAACCAAGAATAGCTAAATCTATCTTGTACAATAAAAAAAAAAAAATCAGGAGGTATCACCATCCCAGATTTCAAGCTGTACTATAGAGCAATAGTAATAAAAACAGCATGATACTGGTATAGAAACAGACCAATTGATCAATGTAATTGAACTGAAGATCCATAAATGAACCCACACACCTATGGTCAATTAATTTTAACAAAGAAGCCAAAATCATACAATGGAAAAGGACAGATCTTCAACAAATGGTGCTGGTCTAACCGGATGTCGACATGTAAAAGAATGCAAATAAATCCATACTTATCACCCTGCACAAAAGTTAAGTCCAAGTGGACTTAACCTAAAGCCTGACATACTAAATCCAATAAAAGATAGAGTAGGGAAAAGCCTCAAACTCATTGGGACAGGTGACAACTTCCTGAACAGAACACAGACAGCTCAGGCTCTAAGACCAACAATCACTAAATGGGACCTCATGAAACTGAAAAGCTTCTGTAAGGCAAAAGACACTGTCATTTGAACAAAACAGCAGCCTACAGACTGGGAAAAGATCTTCACCAACCCCACATCTGACAGAGGGCTAATATCCAAATTTTACAAAGAACTCGAGAAATTAAATGCCAAGAAAACAAATAATCCAATCAAAAAATGGGAAACAGAGCTAAACTGAGAATTCATAAAAGAGGAATTTCTAATGGCCCAGAGACACTTGAAGAAATAAATGCTCAACATCCTTAATCATCAGAGAAATGCAACTCAAGACGACTCTCACAATGGCTAAGATCAAAAACTCAAATGACTGCACATGCTGGGAGGTTGTGGAGAAAGGGGAACACTCCTCCATTGCTGGTGGGAATGCAAACTTGTACAACCACTATGGAAATCAGTCTGGAGATATCTTAGAAAACTTGGAA
This sequence comes from Lophiomys imhausi, assembly GCA_907164525.1. Classification (NCBI taxonomy): domain Eukaryota; kingdom Metazoa; phylum Chordata; class Mammalia; order Rodentia; family Muridae; genus Lophiomys; species Lophiomys imhausi. The sequence continues at coordinate 6,596,033 of CAJQZJ010027982.1, read as the reverse complement.
TAGCTCTACCTCAAGACCCAGCCATACCACTTCTGGGTATACATCCAAATGATTCCTCACCAAACCACAAGGACGTTTCCTTATCTATGTTCATAGAAGTCTTATTTGTAATAGCTAGAAACTGGAAACAACCCAGATGTCCCTCAACTAAGGAATGGATAAAAATCTGTGGTACATCTGCTCAATGGAATACTACTCAGCTATCAGAAACATCAAAATCATGCAATTTGCAGCCAAATGGATGGAACTAGAGAAGCTCATCCTGAGTGAGCTAAGCCAGACTCAGAAGAATGCACATGACATCTATTCACTTATAATCAGATTTTAGCCATTTAGTACAGGATAACTATACTATAACCAATGTATCAAAAGGAGCAGGAACATAGACTTTGTTACCTGTTAATGAGACACTTTACCCTAGTGGTTCTGCCATGTAGGCCCCCAGTACATGAGGAAGTTCTTAGAAATCATATGACTGATGAACTGGGGCAGAGGAATGATATGTAGGGATGCTCCATTCCAGCGGAGTAGGAGAGAAGGGATAGAGGGTAGAGGGTGGGAGGGCGGGAATGGGATGGGTGAAAAGAGGGCACTTTGATGGAGGTGTAACTTGAAGTAATAAATAAACATTAAAATAAAAGCTTAGACTGGACCTAGTGCCCCTTATGCAAATGTAGGTGATGTGCAACTTTGTCATCATACAAATCCCTTAGCAAGTACAAATGGAGCAGTCCCAGTGATGGACTTTGCTACCTTTTAGTGGGACACTTTACTTTAACTGAGCTGCTGTGTCAGGCCTAGGCAAGATGAAGCTCTTAGTCCTAATGTGACTGATGAACTGAGGGTGGCTGGTATTTGGGTACTCCCAACACTGCAGGAGAAGGATAGATGGGAGAGAAGTCCAGAGTGGGAGGGTAGGACTGGGAGGGGAGGAGGGATGGGGCTGCAATCAAGATGTAACTTGAATTAGTAAATAAATGTTTAAGAAAAACCATTTTGTTTTCTGTTCCTCGTGGTCATTTTTACATCTTCCTTTAAAACTGTATAGACAGGAACTGGGGATATGGTTCACTCCATAGAGTTCATAGCAGTCCAAGCCTGTGGAACAGGGTGTTACTTCATGGTGGCTGGGAATCAGAGAGTCACAGAAAAGAAGAGACAGGGGACAAGATTCATACATCAAAGTCATACTTGTGTTGACCAAGATCCATGTCCAAATGTTTCCATCACCTCCCAGTGATGTGGTAAAATTATGAAGCCATTGGTGGATTAATTCATTCATAAGGTCAGACCCTCTTCCCCTGCATCTCCACAGCCACACCCTGAACACTGTTTCCACTGAGATCCAAATCTTCAATATATGAGCCTTTGAGAGGAGTGCATTTCATACCCAAATCATAATTGTGGCTTTTAAAATAATTCAAAAATAGAATTATGTATTCATGAGGTTTTCATTCATTTGAAGAAAAAGTAGCACAGATACTACGTTTTATATCAATTTGACACAGTTCGGGTCATTAAGGAAGAGGCAATGTCCATTGACCTATAGGGCATTTTCTTGATTAATGATAAATATGGGAGAGTCAATATCACTGTGAGTAATACCATCTTTGGGCAAAGTGTCCTAAGTATACAAAGAAAGAGCGTTGAGCAAAGCATGTGGGGCAAGCCAGTAAGCAACATTCCTCCACAGCTTCTACTTCAGTTCCTGGTGCCAGATTCCTGTCTTGAGCTGCTGCCCTGATTTCCATCAATGATGTCGTGTGGAAGTGTAAACCAAATAAACTCTTTTCTCCTTAAGTTGAGCTTGTGGTCATGTTGTTTTATCGTAGCAGTAGAGACCCTAACTAAGACAGCAGCATAGGCAAATATAACAACATTTAAATGGCAAGCAGGTAAAAGTGTGTATGTTCAAACAGGTGAATAGGCATGGAACCCTGGAGGCACATGATTGTGTGGAGTTCAGGAGCAGTCTGGGAGGAAAAATGGTCATGCCAGGGAGTTAATTTTCACACATGCCTTCCTAACTGGCTCATTTAGTCCTGTTTCATGCAGGTAGGTGTTGTTATGTGTTCTCTATAGGTGAAGAACATTGGTGCAGAAACCGAAACTACTCAGATTTACAGAGTTATATGCAGGCTCTGGATCTGTAATATTTTTAAAGTTTCAAATAGGGGCTTTAAAATTCTGTAAAGAAGAGAAGAAAAATGAAACAAGAGACATGGACCGAGAAAGAGGAATCACTGAGAAATTCGAAGCTGTCCAATCTATCCAGCAAAACAAAACAGGGAAAATTGAGAGGATAAGATTTTTTTTTTTTGTTTCTGTCCAAGTTAGTCACAGGAACAGCACCTATTTCTATTCATCTTCCATCTGTACAAACTTCTCCATATACCATTTTATAGTTATGTAATTCATTTCCTTGCCCACTGGGTCAATTATTTATCACTTTACTTGTTTCTTTTTTAATCACTTCTTATGCTCCTTGCCAGTGCATGTCTATCCTCAGAATGAGAGAGTGACAAGAGGAAGGGAAAAGTGGGCAGGAAGGGCCAGGAAGCAGGGACACTACACAGCCAGGTCCTGATTATTTCATTTCCCTGATGGATATCATTATGCATCTTCCCTTAAGCAGAGGCTATGTTATTTTCTGGATTTAGCTTTCATCTGATACATGGCTGAACTCATTGACAAATATAACACTGAATTTTAGCACCATTCATTGATACTTTATGTGGTTAATTTCAAACACTAGAGGTGGTTAACATAGTTACAGCCTATATAAAATTGTACAGTTGCTGCTGACATCCTGATTTTTCTTGGAAAATAATTGAGTATAACTTTAATTGAAGACCTTAGGCTTCACAGGTGAGTAGGTTTGGGATATAATATGGAAGCAGTGAGATTAAAAAAAAAAAAGGCCATCGAAGCAATTAGATGGTATTTGAGAGTGTCCACAACTGCTGGGTCTGGATCAGAAATCTGAACTCAGGCTTTGTACCCTACCTACACATGGCCCCTCAAACTCAATTCGGTAAACAAGCACTTTGGATCATTGACTGTGTTCTGTGTTCTGTAGTGAAGTGCACTTTTCTATTGGGAAATGTCATTTTCTCAAGGTCATCCCTAGCCCCCCACACTGGCTGTTGGAAGAAGAGTCATGTCCCAAGTAAGAACTTTCCAGAAATGCATAACACTGAATTGAATTTATTACTACATAACAACATAGATAAAGCAAATATTTAGCTACGCAAAGGGAATAGCAACCCAGTGCAACAAAAGCTGCTGCTCTTAGTCCTCAGCTACCAAAGATAAGGCTGCAGGCAGTGAAAATAAAACACAGACACCAAGACGGACCTCCTCACTGAGAGCTACAATCTCCAGTCTCCCAGTCAGCTAACAAACACTGAGTCCTCAGCTCTTATCAGGTACTATGTTAGGGGCCTCAGAATAACAAAACTGGTACAATTACTACTCTCTTGAAAAAAAATATCGTATTTGTATACATGTTCTACTTTCAAAATGTAAATAATATGCTCAGTCATTCATATTGTAGTATGAATTATTTTAGATGAATAATCTATTTTCTTGGTTATTATAGAAGGCTATCAATCAAGATTAGCTTAATTGTATTGTGTTTGATAAGAAAAGCAGGGTAGAAAACACAAGTAGAATGGGAAATAAATTGAGACATAATCTAAGCCCATGGACAATTGGGAGATATGAAGCTAAAGAACGTGATACCAAAATGGCAAGCTTATAATTACATTAGTATTATGGATGTCTCTAGACAAGTGGTTAGGAAGGGAGCTGCAACTCCTGTGGGGATTGAAGAGAGGTGCCCATATGTGTTAAGGAAGTGCTCTTCCACAGCAAACCAGACCTTCGAGTCAGCAAGTGAGAAAGAACTTCACAATTCTCTGGCTGTTCCCCTTAGAAGGCAATAGTTGTTCACCATTAACCAACCACAGATTGGGTGGTGTGGAAACAATAATTTAAAGTTTACATTGTTTAAACTGATCTGTGAGAAGAGATGTTACGATCATTATGTGGGTATCCATCTGGCCTTGTACACTTGTGTGCCTGTGTCGAATCAATTCACTGAGTCTGGAGGCCAAGTACAAGCCTTCAGCTGCCTAAGTGATTACAGTGTCATGATTTAACCAAATTGGGAGCCTTTTCATTTGTTTGTAAGAGATGCCCTTCATTGCTTAGAGTTCCTGGACCTACATGTGACTGTCACTGATGAGTACTCAGATGGCAAGAACAGGTAGAATGTATGGAACCAGCATTCCGAATAAAACATAGTTGAATGCACTGTTTACATTTGGGTAAATTATGGGTAAAGACTCTGTGCTTGTCCATTTCTTTAAAGGGTCATTAACAGATTTTTTGCAATATAAACTCCCTTTCTACTGCTAACGTGGGTCTCAGAAGAGTCAGTCTAAGTATAAGACAAAAGAGAACATAAGACCTGTCATTATCTAAGTTCTTTCATTCTAGTAACAATTTTTATTTTATTTAATTTTTATATTTATTTATTACATCAAGTTACATCCCCACCAGAGTCCTCTCGCTCCACCCCTCCCAGACCCACCCTCCCACTCTCTTCCTCTTCTCCCACCAGCCCTACTCTTCCAAGTATACATATCAGCCTCCCTCAGTTCAGCAGTCATATGAGGGCCAACAGCTTCCTCTTATACTGGTGGCCAACATGGCAGTTCCACTAGAACAAAGTGTCCCACTAACAAGTAACAAAGTCCATGTTCCTGTTCCTTTAGGCCTGTTGGTTTTAGGATACTTATCCTGTATTATATGACTAAAATCCAGTTATAAGTGAATACAAGCCATGTGCATCTTTATGGGTGTTGGTTAGCTCACACAGGATGAGCTTTACTAGATCCATCCATTTGACAGCAAATTGCATAATTTCCTTGTTTCTGATAGCGGAGTAGTATGCCATTGTGTAAATTTACCACAGTTTTTTCATCCATTCATCGATTGAAGGACAACTAGGTTGTTTCCATTTTCTAGTTATTACAAATAAAACTGCTGTGTACATAGTTGAGAAGATGTCCTTGTGGTCTGGTGAGGAATCATTTGGATGTATACCCAGGAGTGATATGGCTGGGTCTTGAGGTAGAGCTATTTCAAGTTTTCTAAGATATCACCAGACTGATTTCCAAAGTAGTTGTACAAAGTTACACTCCCACCGGCAATGGAGGAGTGTTCCCCTTTTACCACAACCTCGCCAGCAGGTGCTATCATTTGAGTGTTTGACCATAGATATTCTTACAAGTGTGAGATGGAATCTCAGAGTCATCTTGAGTTGCATTTCTCTGATGATTAAGAATGTTGAGCATTTCTTCAGGGTCTCTTGGCCATTAGAGATTCCTCTTTTGTGAATTCTCAGGTTAGCTCTCTTCCCCATTTTTTGATTGGAAAATTTGGATTCTTGGTGTTTAATTTCTTGAGTTCTTTATATATTTTGAATATTAGCCCTCTGTCAGATGTGGGTTTGGTAAAGATCTTTTCCCAATCTGTAGGTTGGCATTTTGTTCTAATGACAGTGTCCTTTTCCTTACAAAAGTTTTTCAATTTTGTGAGATCCCATTTATTGATTGTTGTTCTTAGAGCCTGAACTCTTGGTGTTCTGTTCAGGAAGTTGTCACATGTGCCAATGAGTTCGAGGCTTTTCCTCATTTTCTCTTCTATTATATTTGATGTGTCGGACTTTATGTTAAGGTCTTTGATCCACTTAGACTTAAGTTTTGTGCAAGGTGATAAATATGGGTCTATTTGTATTCTTTTACATGTTGACATCCAGTAAGATCAGCACCATTTATTGAAGATGGTTTCATTTTTCCATTGTATGGTTTTGGTTTCTTTGTCCAAAATTAAGTGACCATAGGTGTGTTGGATTATTTATGGGTCCTCAATTTAATTCCATTGATCAACTGATCTGTTTCTACACCAGTACCACGTTGTTTTTATTACAATGGCTCTGTAATAAAGCTTAAATCTGGGATGGTGATACCTCCAGAATTTTTTTTTTTTTTTTTTTTGGAAAAGGATTGATTTGGCTATTCTGTTTTTTGTTGTTGTTGTTGTTTTTGTTATCCCATATGAAGTTGAGAATTGTTCTTTCAAGGTCTGTAAAGAAGTATAAAATTTGCCTTGAATCTGTATATTGTTTTTGCTAAGATGGCCATTTTTATTATGTTGATCCTACCTATCCACCAACATGGGAAATCTTTCCATCTGCTGATGTCCTCTTAATTTATTTCTTCAAGGACTTGAATTTCTTGTCCTACAGGTCTTTGACTTGCTTGGTGACAGTCACTCCCAGGTATTTTATATTGTTCGTGGCTATTGTGAAGGGTATTGTTTCCCTGATTTCTTTCTTGGTTCATTAATCTTTTGTGTAAAGAAGGGGTACAGATTTTTTGAAATAATTTTGTATCCAGCGCTACCTTGCTGAAGGTGTTTATCAGTTATAGGAGTTCTATGGTGGAATTTTTGGGGTCACTTATGCATACTATAATATTATATCATGCGAATAGGAATACTTTAACTTCTCCTTTCCAATTTATATCCCCTTGATCTCCTTTAGTTGTCTTATTGCTCTAGCTATAACTTCAAGTACTATGTTGAAGAGATATGGGGAGAATGGGCATTCTTGTCCCTAATTTTACAGTAAATACTTTAGGTTTCTCTTCATTTTATTTGGTGTTGGTTACTAGTTTTCTGTATATTGCCTTTATTATTCCCCGGTATGGTCCTTTTATGCCTGCTTTTGCCAGGACTTTTAGCATGAAGAGGTGTTGGATTTTGTCAAATGCCTTTTCAACACCTAGTGAGATGATCATGTGTTTTTTTTTTTCTTTCAGCTTGTTTATATGATGGATTTTCATATGTTGAACCACCTCTACATTCCTGGGATAAAGTCTACCTGACCATGATGTATGATACTTTTGATGTGTTCTTGAATTTGGTTTTCAAGTATTTTATTGAGTAGTTTCATGTCTATGTTTATGAGGGAAATTGGTCTGAAATGCTTTCCTTGTTGAGTTTTTATGTGTTTAAGTATCAGGGTGACTATGGCCTCATAGAATGAGTTTTACTGTGTTCCTTCTGTTTCTATTTTATGGAAGAGTTTGAAGAATATTGGAATTAACACTTCTTTGAAGGTCTGGTAGAATTCTGTGCTGAAACCATCTGTCCTTGGGCTTTTTTTGGTTGGGAGACTTTTAATGGCTATTTCTATTTCCTTAGGGATTATAGGACTGTTTAATTTGTTAACCTGATCTTTACTTAACTTCCATAGCTGGAATCTAGAAAATTGTCCATTTCGCTTGTTTGCAAATTTTGTGGAGTATAGGTTTTTGAAGTAAGACCTAAAGATTCTTTGGCTTTCCACGATGTCTGTTGTTGTTTCCTCCTTTTCATTTCTAATTTTGCTGATTTGGGTATTTTCACTCTGACTTTTTGTTAGATTAACTAAGGGTTTGTCTACTTTGTTAATTTTCTCAAAGAACCAACTCTTGATTTCGTTGTTTCTTTGTATTGTTCTTTTGGTTTCTAAGTTATTGATTTCAGCCCTGAGTTTGATGATTTCCTGCCTTTTGCTCCTCTTGGGAGTGTTTGCTTTTTCTTTTTTTCTAGGACTTCCAGTTCTGATGTCAAGTTGCTCATAGGAGCTGTCACCATTTTCTTTTTGAAGGCACTTAGTGCTATGAACGGTCCTCTAGCACTGCTTTCACTGTGTCCTATAGGTTTGGGTATGTTGTGTCTTTATTTTCATTGGATTTTAGGAAGTCTTTGATTTTCTTCTTTATTTGTTCCTTGACCCAGTGGTCATTGAATAGACAGTTGTTCAGTTTCCATGAATGTGTAGGTTTTTGTTATTTCTGTTGCTTTAATCCATGTTGGGTTGATAAGATACAAGGTGTTACTTCAATTTTCCTGTATCTGTTCGGGCTTGTTTTGTGTCCGATTATATGGTCAATTTTCAAGAATGTTCCATGAGATGCTGAGAAGACGGTATATTCTTTTGAGTTTGGGTGAAATGTTGTATAGATATCTTTAGGTCCATTTGGTTCATGACCTCTGTTAGTCTCATTATTTCTTGGTTTGACTTTTGTCTCAATGAGCTGTCCATTGGTGAGTGTGGGGTGTTGAAGTCTCCCACATTAGTGTATGTGGATCGATGTGTGGTTTAAGCTTTAGAAGAGTCTCTTTTACCAATGTGGTTGCCCTTGTATTTGGGGCATAGATATTCAGTATTGAGATATCAACTTGATGAATTTTTCCTTTCACAAGTATGTAGAAAGATATTCTCTATCTTTTTTGATTAATTTTGGTTGAAAGTCTATTTTATTTGATATTAGGATGGCTACTGTAGCATGCTTCCTGGGACTGTTTGTTTGGAAAACCTTTTCCCAGCACTTTACTGTAAGGTAGTCTATCTTTGTTAGTGAGGTGCCTTTCTTATATGCACCAAAATGAAGGGTCTGGTTTATGGATCCATCCTATAAGCCTGTGTCTTTTTATTGGGGATTTGAGTCTATTGATATTGAGAGATATTAATGACCATAGGTTGTTATTTCCTGTTATTTTTATGTAGGTGGTGGTTGTGTTCTTGTGTGTGTCGGGGGGTTGTTGTTTTGTTTTGTGAAGATTTTTTTGGTTTAGCTGTGGTGGAATTTTTTGATTCCTGTGTTTTTGGGGTGTAGTTATCTTCTCTGGGTTGGACTTTTCCTTCTAGGATCTTCTGTAGAGCTGGATTTGTGAATAGATACTGTTTAAATTTGGTTTTCTCATGGAATATCTTGTTTTCTCCATCTATGATGAAAGAATATTTTTCTGGGTATAGTAGTTAGGATGGACCTATGGTCTCTTACACTTGTAATATGTCTGCCCAGGCCCTTCTGGCTTTTAGAATTTCAGAGGAGAAGTTGGGTATTATTCTGATGGGTCTGCCATTATATGTTACTTGACCTTTTTCTGTTATAGCTTTCAATATTATTTCTTTGTTCTGTACATTTGGAGTTTCAATTATTATGTGGTGAGAGGAATTTCTTATCTGGTCTAATCTGTTTGGAGTTCTGTACGCCTCTTGGAATTTTATCGGCATCTCTTTTTAGGTTTGGGAAATTTTCTCCTATGATTTTGTTGAAATGTTTCTTGGACTTGTAGTTGGGAGTCTTCTCTTCCATCTATGCCTATAAATCTTAGGTTTCATCTTTGCAGTGAGTGCTTCATTTCTTGGATATTGTGGGTGAGGAATTTTTTAGATTTCTCATTTTCTTTGGTTGTTGTACTGATTTCTTCAATCGATTCTTCCATACCTGAAATTTTGTCTTCCATTTCTTTTATCGGATTTGTGATACTCATGTTTGTAGTTCCTCTTATCTTTCCTTGGTTTTCTACCTCCAGGACTATCTCTGTTTGTATTTCCTTTCTTGCTTCCATTTCCAATTTCAGGTCTTGAACTGTTTTGTACATTTCCTGTTCCAATTTTTTTGTCTTTGTCTGAAAATCTTTCATAGCCTTGTCTCTTTCCCACTCTTGTCTGACTGAGTTAGCTTTGAGGTCTTTAATGGAATCCTCCATTGCTTTCATTTATAGAATTGTGATTTCTTCAAATTCTTTCAGGGATTTATTTTCTTCTTGTAAAACCTCTATCATTTTCATAAGTATAGATTTGTCATCATTTTCATAAGTTTCAGCTGCGGTGGGATGGTCAGGGTTTGCTGTAGTAGCATAGCTGAATTTTGTTGGAGTCATTGTTCCCTGACTTTTGTCAGTTCTGTTCTTTCACTGGCCTTTAGCCATCTGGTTGTTCTAAGTTGTTTATTCCTGGTGCCTTCTGTACTTGGTGCCAAGGAAGGAACTTTGGTGTAGAGGTCATATAATCTTGGTGACCTGTAGCTCTCCACAGGCTGGATGGGGCCTTGTATTGGGAGGTTGGTTCTCAGTGGGCCTCCTACAGCTCATCCTTTCCTATTGTGTTCCAACTGGGTACTCAGGTGAGGGTTTGGGGTGGGATGTGCTATTCCCACCTTCAGGTTCCTGGGATCCAGCTTGTCTTCTTAGTAATGTCAGTGGGGGGTCAGCAGGCCACAGACTATAGACTAGAGCTGAAGTTCCCCTGCAGCTTAGGCATCAGGACTGTTTTGACCTCTCAAGCTGCTCTCAGGAGGCTCTCAGGTTCGATTCTTGCCTTATAGCCAGAAGCACTGTGATCTGGTACAGCCCATATCACCCAGGCAGTATCTAATGGTCCAGGGCTGATTCACTGCTCCAGGGTTAGAGCTCTCTGTATTGAGCCTGGTTGTTCAGTTGAAGGTCAAAGCAGGTACCAGCAGGGAGTTCTGATGTGGTATCCACAGCCTGTCCACAGTACTTGGCTTCAGGGAAGCTCAGCTGATTTTTCTCTGCCAGAATCACTGTGTTACAGTCCAGCCTGCCTTGATGGCAGAGCTTCTAAAAGTTTTCCTGTAGCTAGAGTTCCGACTTGTGGTTATAGTCCTCCCAAGCTATTCTTAGTGGGGGTATCAGGATCACCCTCTGCCTCTATGTCAGAAGCTCTGTGATCCAGTGCAGCTCAGAATGGTCCAGAACTGCTTTACTGTTCCTGGCCAAGATCTAGAAGCTGTAAACTGAGGCTGTAGACTGAGTACCTTGCCAAAATGAGTGTAGGCAAGGGGTTCCAATATGGAGTTCACAAGGTATCCACAGCACTTGGACTCAGGGGAAGCTTGTTCGGCTGCACACAATGGTCCAGAACTGCTTTACTACTCCGGGCTGAGATATAGATGCTGTACCCTGAGTGCCTAGCAGAGTGCCCAGCTGAGGGGCCAGGCAAGAGGGATGGTACAGGGAATTCCAATATGTAGTCTATAACCTGTCCACAGGGAATTCCAAATGTAGTCTATAATCTGCTTCCTCTTACAGTTGGGCCCTACATGGCAGCTCCACTAGGGCAAAATGTCTCACTAACTGGTAACAAAGTTTATGTTCCTGTTCCTTTTGTTCTGTTGGTTATAGGTTAGTTATCCTGAACTATATGGCTAAAATTCAGTTAGAAATTAATATAGGTCATGTGAATCTTTCTAAGTCTGTGTTAGCTCACTCAGGATGAGCTTTTCTACTTCCATTTGGTTGTAAATTGCAAGATTTCCTTGCTTCTGATACCCGAGCAGTGTTCCATTGTGTAAATGTACCATAGTTTGTTCATCCACTCTTCGGTTGAAGGACATCTGGGTTGTTTCTAGTTTCTAGCTATTACAAATAAACCTGTTATAAACACACTTGAGGAGATGTCCTTGTGGTTTGGTGATCTTTTGTATATATGCCAGGAGTGATACAGATGGGTCTTGAGGAAGAGCTATTCCAAGTTTTCTAAGATATCACCAGATTTATTTCCATAGTGGTTTTACGAGTTGTCACTCCCACCAGCAATGGAGGAGTGTAAAAAAAAATTTAATTAGATTACATTGTGAAACCGAACTTTTAAATTATTTATTTAACTCTTATTTATTTATTACTAAATTCACTTATAACAAACACCAGCAATTTCTTAACTATTAAACCTATAAATTCCTACAACCCCTTTAACCTATCCACTAAACCTATTGATAATCATAACAACTACTTTCATACCCTTTTAGAATGATACAGTCTCTGGGGCAGGTCCTCAGTCGTCAGGAAACCAGTCTCGGGGGTAGACTCTTTAACGCACTTAGCAGTCCTTTTTCTGGAATAGCTCAGACGCAGGTTCGTCAGGGTAAATTGACTATCGAAGTCTCACTTTAAATAAAGCTTGAGGCTTTCTTCTCTCTGGGAGACCTCAGCCGTCTGTAGGCCAACTTATTTCCTTCGTATCAGCAACTCTGCCGTTCTGCCTCAGTCTTTAAAGCTGGCCACAGTTCCGTTCAGGCCACTGTTCGGACAGGTCAAACCCCTCTAGGCAAAAGCTGAGCCACAGGGTTTAGTCCTTGGCCTTTTGCTGTCTTGCCGAGGCTTTCTCTGCTCACCAGCTTCCTTCTGCCTCAGGGAGATCTGGCCATTGGTCTACCAGAACTTTCTCCAGCAGGACTCTCGGAGCTCTCTCATATCGGGGGCCCTTAGCACGCACGCGCCCCTCTGGCGTCATCCACTTGTCCTTAAATAGGATCACTCCTTGTTCCACCTGCTTCAGCTTAATTTGGGCTCTGCCCACTTATCAGTTGAAAGCAATGCCAGGTCATAAAGTCTTTCCTTCTTTCACCTGGCTTCAACCTTGTTTTTCAGTCCAAAGAGACTCCCCTCATTTCACCTGACTTCATCCATAAGCTGATAAGCTAATTGCTCACAGCAGTTGATCTTCATGCCCCGAATTAATAGACTGTATCAGAAACTTAGATATTCACTAAATCTAACTTATATTAACCTATCAGCCCCTTCAACATTGGGTGCCATTTGTAGAAATAATTAATTGAATTGTTTAACCGTATTCAGATTATTGTTAATTGGTTTGGCGGCTGTTAATTCTTAACCCGCCATTATAAATGAGCACATAGACACCATATGGATTTTAACAAGCTTTGGCCTGAATTGTGAAATCCTAGCCCATCCAAGCTAGTTCATAATTCTATTACCCAAATATGACCCCATATATACATATGTCCCCTTGGACTGCCATTCTCCATGCTATGCAGATGTTCCTGGCCATGTGGAGTGAGGTTCTTCTTTCTAACCCATGGTGAGTGTCGACCTCCTTCCTGATGCTCCAGGCTGGAATGCATTAATCCTCTGTCTAGAGCTCAGGCTTCCTGTTCTAATCTCAGGAAGTCCCACCTTTCTCTGTCTTTGTCCAATCTCAGGCCTCAGCATTTATTTAACCAATCAGAGACAATGTAAGTAACAGACAGCAAGCAGGACCAATTAATTAGTGTTTAGAATGCTTAACACTACCCCATCAATTCCCTCCTTTTGTCTAATAAAAAGGCTAATTTTTTAACTTATATAGTAACGATGATAAGAACAAATATGAAAGAATCAAGAAAGCCATATATAAAAGTTACACACATAATGTTCAGCCTATTTGTATCAAGCAAACTTGAAGAAGAAAAAATCATCTATCTTGGTGTGTCTAAAGTTCTGAACCTAAATAATTTCTTTCATATACTATATTTATAAACCTAAAGATTTTATTTAGACTTGAAAATATCCTTTTAAACCCTAAACAATTCAAGTTCAATTGAAATTTTGTAACTATTATGCTTTCAACCCTATCAAAGACATAAGAAGAGATAAACTTACTATTTGAGTGAGTAAGAAGAATAGGACAGCAGCCTCCAAAAAGGATTTATGACAGTTTGCTGCCTAGATAGTCCCAAATATCTCTTGATGTCGCTGGAGCATCATCTTCAGCCTTCTGGCCAAGTATTTTTCACAGACTAAATTGTGCAGCAGGAAATAAGAAGGATTTTCCCATTCTGTCTCTGCAGAATCAGGACATTGACTTACCTGTATTTAAGCTCTAGTCCATCTTTGGACTGTATATAGTCTGTTGAGAGAGCACAGGTATTTTTTGCCCAATAGGAATTATCTCCTGATGGGAGATTTCTTTTTGATGCTCATTGTCTTATTCCAAGTCAAATGGGAGCTGTCAGGAGCTGACTGTCTTAAGTCAAACAATTCTTAAAATAATAAAAACATCTTTAAATACCATTTTCTATATGCCTCTGAGGGTTTTGAAGACATCTATTATTTTATTTATAAATATATCTATCTATTTTTTATCTATCTATGAACAAACAAACTATATATTTTAACCATTTACTATCTGTTTATCCTATTATGTCTCTTTTGTGATAAATTAAGACTAGTATTTGACATGACCAGAAGCTTGACTGGCCAGCAATCAACCTTTATTACCCAGACTCCTAAATAGATTGTGATAGCAACCCATAAAAGGATTAGAAGTAAACCTGTACTTTTAAATGAGTTGTATAGGCATAATACCTTATATAAGAGTTGAAATATACATATTATGTGTCAAAATATAAAATTTTATACCAATGAATCAAAATTTAACCTTATTTTTGTATCAATATACAAAATTCTACACCAATGTATCAAAAGATAACCTTATTTGAGAATAACAATGTTTTCAGTTTCAGAGCAGATTCAATAATCTATCGTTATATCTTATCATTTCTATATTACATACATATATTCCCCCTCTTTTTCTTTTCAAGTCTTTCCCTCTATATAAGAGAGAAAGAAGGATAGAGAAAAGAAAAAGAAATAGAAAAGTCCTTGAATCTAATCTTCTATATCTTGCTTAACAAGACCATTTAACAATTTGTAGCAATTCCCCCTAAACAACATCTATCATCCACCCCACCTTTTGGGAATGGGATGTCGCTCTCTTAAAACTGCTTCCTGATGAATTGGGATGCAGAAAACCTGTTTGGGGGTCCCAAAAATGGAAAAATGTTTAAGCAAGTTAATTATAACATTTATTGTCCAGTTTCTATGTACTCAGCAATGTGAATGTCCTGAGCAGTTTATAGTCCGAAGCTGGACTTTGGTAGGAAAGTTCAGGGCCTTATTGAAGTCCTATCTGGAACAGTCTTTGAGGCTGGACCATTTCAGCAAGCTGTTTGAAGTTGTTCTGGATGCAGATTTTTAAGGAAACAGCTATTGAGGCAGTCTATGAGGCTGGGTCATTTGAGTTACTTGTCTTATCTTTTTTGGACTTTGGTCCCATTGTTCTGAAAATATATAATTTCTCACAATTAACATATAGTTCTGCAATTACCAAAATGCCTTGGATGTGCAGGATACACAAATCAATTAAGGAATATTTTCCGTTCTTTGTTTGAACAGAAGAAAGACATTTGTAAGTTTCCATGCCACATGAAAAGATGGCATGTAATAGTATTACATATAAATGCTATATATAATCTATTTTAAATTGAAAATACAGTATAAGACTGTATGGAGTTTAAGTATTCTCCTCTACATTTGACATAAATTTATTAATTAGTTAAAACAGGTTTATTCTGTGTTCTTCTGGCTTTTTGTAGATTAGGTTGGCCTCAAACTCAAAAGGAACCAATCTGTCTCTGTCTTTGTCTCCCATGTTTTGAGAACAAAGGTATGCATTTATATATTTCTTCTTTCCTTTTCTCCTTTCTTTGGAGATTTAATTTCTATGTGGATATATCTATCCTTATTGAGACAGGGTTTCTCTTTGTAGCTTGGGCTGTCTTGATTTGCTCTGTAGAGCTCTGTAGATTAGATTGGCCTCGAACACAAAAGGAATCTGTTTTTTCCTTTTCTCCCAAGTTTTGAGATCAAGGTATGAATTTAAATAATTGAATTACCCTTATTAAACAATATTACTTAAACCATTTTGTATTAGTTTGACTTCCAATTCTCCCATGGAAACCCCATTCTTAAGGAGATTGGTGTAGAATAGCATGATAGGCTATCTTATATTAGCGTTTCTTAACTGTTGGATGTCAGAGGTATGCTGTTTGCATGTTCTTCCCAAGGCTAACTCTGGGTCCTTATATTGATTAACAGAATATATCTCTTTCTCTCTCTCTCCTTTTTTTTTATTTCCAGAGACGGGATTTCTCTGTGTATCCTTGTCCTGGACTCACTTTGTAGACCAGGCTGACCTTGGTGAAGGTCAAGATACACCTGTCTTTGTTTCCCAAATGCTGGGATTAAAGGCGTTCACCACCACACCCAGCAATTAACATACCTCTTTTAGAGGCAAAATGCCTCCCTTAGTGGGAACCCCACACCTAAGGAGCCTGGTTTGTGACCCCTTTCTCTTTACATAAATTTAAGATTATGTGTATTTATCTATTAGATCAGTAAGGACATTATTAAATTTAACATCAAGGAAAAAAATGTGTCGTTTTTGAATTCTAGACTGTCTTTAGTTATCAACCTTATCTGATCAGCAGGGTTCCCACCCTGCCTTCATTGTTTAAACCGGGCTGGTCTAGAATCCAGAGATCTTCCTGTCTCTTCCTCTAGTATGATGGGATTAAGGGTGTGTGCCAGTACCACCCTGCTCAGTATTTCACTTAAAGCCCAGATTTTAGTAACTCTGTGACCAGAGAGCAACTTTGAACTGTAGTGACAATTCAAAATCTTCCCCAAATCTTCAAAAATATCTTATGTTTTAGCAATGCCAAACCAGAAGAATATCCTTTATACCTTTCAATATAGGAAAATCAAAGACATGTAAACAAAAATCAAGCAAAGAACATTTCAAAAGCCTTGGCATGTCTAACCATGCCATCTCATTCTATAATTAAAGCTTTGTTCATTATTACTTGTAATCTAATTGCGACTGTATTTCACTGGTGGACCTTTACCAGATAGCCCTGAGAAGCACCTCATAGCTAGGGAGCTCTTAGCTCCAGCTGCCATCAATTTTGTATTATCTATCGGGAAGGGCCTCCCTCCTTCCTTCATTATCATTCTTGGTAATTTAGCATTGCATCTGTAAATTCTTTCCTTTAAGACTATCCTAGTATGAACTTTCTCAAAAAAGATACACAGAACCACAATTGTCAGGGTAAAAACCATTTGCATGCTAAGAGGAACAAATTCAATTGGAATTCAAACATATTAAGGCATTATGAATTTTTCCATTTTTAATCGAGGTGATTAATTCCACTCTCAAATTCTGTTTAGAAGGCTGCCAGTTTTTTAGCCTGTAAGGAGAGCTAAGCCTTAGCTCTCAGTCTTTGCTGCAAGGCAATAGCTTTTGTTAAGGTAGCCGCATCTTTGAAATTCAGTTCCCTGCTCTTGGGCTAGGAAACCGGCTTTCACCCAGGCTTTCTCATGCTGTAAGCATGGATTTTAATTGCTGTAGTTGGACGCCATATGTTAAAAAAAAACATTAATTAAATTACATTCGGTGCCATTTGTAGAAATAATTAAATTGTTTGCTAGTATTTATATTATATTTAATTGATTGGTGGTTCTTAAACCTTAACCATCCATTATAAATGAATACACACAGAGACCATGTGGATTTTAACAAGCTCTGGCCTGAATTGTGTAATTCTAGACCATCTAAACTAGCTCATAATTCTATTACCCAAATATGACCCCATATATACATACACCCCTTGGACTGCCATTCTCCATGCTATGTAGATGTTCCTGGCCATGTGGAGTGAGGTTCTTTTTTTTAACCCATGGTGAGTGTCATCCTCCTTCCTGCTGCTCCAGGCTGCAATGCATTAATCCTCCGTCTAGAGCTCAGGCTTCCTGTTCTAATCTCAGGAAGTCCAGTCTTTCTCTGTCTTTGCCCAATCTCAGGCCTCAGCATTTATTTAACCAATGAGAGACAATGTAAGTAACAGACAGCAAGCAGGACCAATTAATTAACATTTAAAATGCTTAACACTACCTCATCAGAGGAGTGTTCCCCTTTCTCCACAACCTCATCAGTATGTGCTGTCATTTGAGTTTTTGATCTTAGCCATTCTTACAGATTTGAGTTGGAAATCTCAGAATCGTCTTGAGTTGTTTTTCTCTGATGATTAAGGAATTAAGGATGTTGAGCATATATAATTTTAAGTATCTGTTGTGTAAGGGGTGCAAAAATGAGGAGGAAAGTGTTATATTCATCTTTCTGAGACAAGAAGGTGACTTTGAACTGTCTTCTAACCATGTTTTCATCAAAAATGTGATGAACCAGTACTACTGTGACTAAAGGGTGATCAAATGATATCAAAAGTGAAGGAATTTTTACAGAGATTAGAGATTTATATTAGTTTACTGCAGCTATGACCAAAATACGTGGAAAACACAGCTTAAGGAAGAAAAGACTTTTTGTTCACAGTTTCAGAGAGATTGGCCATGGTTGCTTAGTTCTACTCTCTCAGGAAGAACATCATAGAACATCACAGAGCGGACCTTAAATTAGATCAGATATTGGTTGATTACTCCCACAAGCTTTGTGCCACCATTGCAATAGCATATCTTGCAGGGCAGACACCATTGTAGAACAAAGCCTTTGTAGCTGGGGTGGTGTTTATGTTTCTCCTTTGGTAACATACAGAGTACATTCCTGTACCAAAGACACACACATGTAGGAGTTAAGACTCTGTGTAAGCACCAGTTCAATTTCTGCATGCACAGTGAATTGTATAGCTGTTGTCTTCACAATGAAGATTTTCTATCAGCTTGTGAAAACCAAAATAGTCTTATTAACAGCCTGGGTTGTTTGGGAGTTCCAGTACAACTTTAGCCAACAATTCAATTAGATTTAACAATACTTGAAGTTTAATTTGATAACAAGAGATACTCAGCTGAAGCGGTGTCGCCCCCACTATTTGGTGCTTACTTTGGATCCCCTTCATATACATATATATTTTAGGAAACTTCTACTGTATTAGGTTTCTGTACTGCCCCTCAAATGACCCCAAATTTTAGTTGTGTCTCCTCATATTTCCTCCTTCATTCCCTTTTTCCTCCCCCTTCCCAGTTGATCCTCCCATTTCATTTTGTTCCATCCATCCATAACCATCTATTTGACTTCCCTTTCCTAACACGATCTATCTACACCACCAGTAACTTACTCTATAACTAACCTCTTTGTTCTACAGATTATAGCTTGGTTATTTTTGATTTAACAACTAATATCCACATATAACTGACATATAAATATCACATACCATGTTTGTCTTTCTGGTCTCAGCATTATTTCTCTAGTTCTATTCATTTACCTGTAAATTTCAAGGTATCATTTTTAATGACCATGTAATGCTCTATTGTGTAATATATAGCACATTTTTTATCCATCTTCTGTTGAGGAAAATCGCGGTTGTTTCCAATTTCTAGCTATTATCAATACAGCAGAAATGAACATAGTTGAGCATGTGTCTCTGAGGCAGGATGAATTATCTCTTTGGGTATGTGTTCGAGTGGTATAGGTGGATCTTGAGGTAGATTGATTCCTTGATAGTAAAGTATGTCTCTTCAATATGGCACAAGAATGGAACCTTCTTTTATATCCATTTTGTTAAATGTGGATATATCATTTTTATTGAGGAATTGAGGCCATTGATGTTTAGAGATATCAATGAGCAGTGTTTGTTGATTTCTGTTATGTTGTTGTTGTTGTTGTTGTAATTGGTGGTGGTGGTGGTAGTGTGTCTGTGCATGTTCACATTTCCCTTCTTTCAGTTTGCTGGCCTGGGATCATTTGTTTCTTATGTTTTCTTGGTTGTGATTAACCTCTTTAGGTTAGAGTTTTCCTTCTAGTATTTTCAATAGGACTGGATTTGTAGATAGATATTGCTTACATTTGGTTTTATTATGATATGTCACATTTTGGTCAGTCTATTGTGACTGAAAATTTCCTGGGTATAATAGTCTGGGCTGGCATCTGTGGTTATTTAGAGTTTGTAGAACATTTATCATCCCAGGCTCTTTTGACTGTTATAGTAACCATTGAGAAGTGAGGTGTTATTCTAATAGGTCAGCTTTTATATTTTATTCAGTCTTTTTCCTATGTAGCTTTTGATAGTCTTTTTTTTTCAATGCACATTTAGTGTTTTGATTATTATGTGCCAAGAGAATTTTCTTTTTTAGTCCAGTCCATTAAGTGTTTTGTAAGCTTCTTGTACCTTTATAGGGATATCCTTCTTTAAAGTAGGGATATTTTCTTCTATGACTCTTTTGAAAATACTTTCTGTGCCTTTAACTTGGATTTCTTTTCCTTCCTCTAGCTCTATAATTCTTAGATTTGGTCTTTTTCATAGTGTTGCAGATTTTACAGATATTTTGTAACAGGAGCTTTTTAAATTTATCACTTTCTTTCATTGAAGTATGCATTTCTTCTAACATGTCTTCAATACCTAAGACTCTCTCTTCCATTTCTTATACTCAGTTGGTGAGCCTTGTTCATGAGGTTCCTATTCAAGTTCCTAAATTTTTCTTTTGTTGTTTTTCTAAATTTTTCAATTTCAGATTTCCCTTAGTTTTGGTTTTCTGTATTGATTCTATTTTTGACTTTTAGGTCCTTCATTCCCTTCTGCTGTTTGTCTGTGTTTTTGTAGATTTCTTTAAGGGAGTTACTTATTTCATCTTTAAGAAACTATAGCAAAAAAAAAAAAAAAAGAACCTATACCATACTTATGAAGGCCATTTTATGGTCTTTGTCTTGTCCTGCAGTTATGTTGCATGTCTCAGGGTCTACTGTGATAGTGTTGTTGGGTTCTAATAGAGTCACATTGTCCTGACTATTATTGATTTTGTTTTTATCCTGGCTTCTAAGCATCTGTTTTGGAAGATTGAAACTCTAGGTGCTTTTATTTGTTTTTGTCTTTGATGAGTGAGTATCTTGTTCCTTGGTTTCTATTGCCCCCTCTGTTTTTTAGGAAGGTGTGTATTGCTGATAAGAAATTCTGGAATCTTGTTAGGGGTGGCCTCTTGGGGGAGGGGGGGGGTCTGTGTATAATATGTTTTTAGGTATTGGGAGATGATAGTAGGAATGAGGGTAGGTTGTAGAGAGCAAAGGCAGTCCGTAGGAGGGAGGAAAGCAGGGTGAACCACCAGGACCTACTTGTTCACTTGGGAATGGGGGCAGAGAGTGAGGAGAGTCTGTGTCAGTTAGTCTGGTACAAAGATGGGGTGATATAAAGGATTAGATATGGAAAGGAAGGTGAAGATCTGAAGCTCATCTACCTGCTTTGCTGAACTTATGTCTTCTGTGTTGGACTTGGCTTGCCGGTTCCCAGGAATTGCCTGCTGGAGTAGGGTGATTGGATAACAGAGTAAGTGAGGAAGAAGGTTAAATCTGAAATCTGTGTGATTGGCTGGAAGTGGGGCAGAGAAGGTATAGGGATGATGTACCATGTGATCTGTTATAGAATTATGTGAGACTGGAGAAATGGATTTAGAACAAAGGAGGGGAGGGTAAAATCTGAAGTTACCTTATCTGCTTCCCTGGGTGGAGTGGCCTAATGGTTCCCAGGGAATGTGTGATAGATTTGGGGACTGGAATAAAGCTATAAGTGGGGAGAAGAAGTTGAGAGGGGGAATATCTGTGTGATCTATTGGAGTCAGGGGCAGAGAGGAAGGAGAGGTTGCAGCAAGTGGTATGTTACAGAGCTGGCGATGGGACTGGGGGAATGAATTTGGAGGAGAGGAGAAAGAAGTGAAAATCTGCAGTTAGCCTATCTGATTATCTGGCCAGGATGTTTCTTTTCTCCTTTCATGATTCCCTTTCCATGTTTCATGATCTACACATACACACACACGCATGCACGTACACATATTCTCTTTTTCTTCACACACACATATTCTCTCTCTTTCTTTCTCACACACACATGCAAACATTCTCTCTCTCTCACACACACACACAACTGTATGTATAAATTTTGCATCTAGATTCTAGACATAGAACTAAACATGCAGTACTTAATTATAGTTCCACCAGTTTACCTTTGAATTTCATTATTTCATTTTTCTCTGTGGGTTCATAAAATTTCCATTGTGCATCTGTGCCACACTTTCTTTATCCCTCTGTAGATGGACATCTAGACTAGATGCAGTTACTGGCTATTTTGAATAGTACAGCAATAAACATAGATGAGCAAGTATTTCTGTGGTATGTTGACTGAAGAATATATATATTCCCAAAAGAATATATCCAAGAAAAATACAGCTGAGTCAAATGGTAGTTCTGTTTTGAGTTTGATTAGAAGCCTGTGTACTGATTTCCATAGTGAGTGAACACATTCACATTTCAACAGTGATGAGAAAAGGCTCTTCTTTCCTCACACTTGTCAACAACTGTCATCTGTTTTCTTCTTTAACAGATATTGGCTGAGGAAACCAGATATATATCTGTCAAAGACTGAAACTAGATTTTTCCCTTCTATGTTGTATAACAAGTCAATTCAAAATAGATCAAAGACCTTAAAGTAAGAACTAAAACTTTAAAAGTACTAGGAGAAGAAATGTCCATCTGCAGACATATACAGTGAGTTGTTGAATAATACTCCTGTAGCTGAAAAAAAAAAATGCAGTAAGAAATGACAAGTGAGATTCCATGGACACAAATAATTCTGTATGGGAAGGAAAGCAACAGTCAAGATACTGCACACAGAATTGGAGAAAACTTGGACTACCTCCTTATTAAGACTAGATTATATAGAATGCATGCATGGGGGGTAGGCTGTTTATGAATTTTTAATTAATAAAAAGAATATATACAGAATTTAAACAATTAAATACTAAGATAACATATAACACAGTCACTGTATGGGTAACTGTACTGAACAGTTAGTAAAAAAGTATAAATGGCCAATTAAGGTTTGAAAAATATTTAGCATCTTCAGTCATCAAGAAAGTGCATATTGGACAGGATCCAAGATGGCGGCGGCCTGCGCGGACGTATTTTGATTTCAGGATTAACAGTCACAAGGCAGTGAGTGTTGCAGGACGCTGTACAAACGGCTCAGACCCCCCGCCCCCCCCAATCTCACCCAAAACTCAGGGACCACTGGGGGTCCCTGGGCAGGACGCTCCTTCCTACTCTAGGACATGCAAGGAAGCCACTAAATCTGGGAATCGGGATCCCCCATTCCCCCACCAGGAGAGACACCGGGTAAGTTCCAATCTAATACCCAGTGGGCAGATTAAGATCCCATGCAGAGATAATCTCTACCTCTACCCTGCTGGGCACCGCCCAGGTCTCCCACAGAGGACCCAGCTATCTGATGAAAGGTTACGACCCTGGGAAGTGAGCACAGCTTGGCTGAAAGTACCTTCAGGGTGCAGATTGCAACCCATTGTGATGTCACTGGCCAGTTTTCAGGCCCTGGGAGCAGCAAGGCTATTGGGGGTGAAGACAGGTTTACCCATCACAGAAGACAAGCCCAGCAAAACTGCCAGGTATTTGAAACTGTTGTATATCTGACTTTTTTACTAGTACTGGCCCTTCCGGCAGGGAACCAGAGCTTACTTGTACACAGTTCCACCCCCTGAATTAGTTAGGTCTCCACCTAGGAGGCAGGGCTGAATGACTCACCTTATAGGGGTGAGGTAAGGTAACTCGACTCCTACACCAAAGTGCCTCCTTTGGACCCAAGTCCAGAAGACAGCTAAAAAATTACACATGGCCAGAGGCCCCAGACACCGCCCCCCCAAAAAAACACAAACAAAAACAAAAAAACAGAGCGAAATGACTCCAAAAAAGAAAGCAATGCTACTCCATCCAGCCCGAAACACCTCACCACAGCTGAAACACATGAAAACGATGACAATTCTACATTATGGAAAGCCATAGAGTCCCTTCAAGAAGAACTTAAATCTATGAAGGAATTCAAAGAAGCCACAATTGCACATACGAAAGCGATGGAAAACACCATTAGAGAACTTCAGAACAAGGTGAGTCAACTTGAACAAGAAAAAGAGAGGGCAATGGAAGACTTCCAGGCAAAGACAAGCAAACTGGAGCAGGAAATGTACAAAACAAGTAACATCACTCCAGAAATAAAAATTGAAATGGAAACAATAAAGAAAACACAGTCAGAGTTAAAAATCGAAATGGAGAATCAAGGGAAGAGAACAGGAATTATGGATTTGAGTACCAAAAATAGGATTCAAGAGATGGAAGAAAGGATCTCATGCATGGAAGATTCGATGGAAGAAATCAATACAACATCCAAATAAAATGAGATAGCTAAAAAACCTCTCACCCACAATATCCAAGAAATCAAGGACTCAATGAAAAGACAGAACCAAAGAATTATAGGCATAGAGGAAAGAGAACACTCCCGACTCCATAGTCCAGGAAATATCTTCAACAAAATCATAGAAGAAAACTTCCCAAACCTACAGAAAGAGATGACAGTAAAAATCCAAGAGGCTTACAGAACACCAAACAGATTAGATCAGAAAAGAAACTCCTCTCGCCACATAATAACAGAAACTCCAAACGTAGAGAACAAAGAAAGGATATTAAAAGCTGAAAGAGAAAAAGGCCAAGTCACATAAAATGGCAGACCCATCAGAATCCCACCTGACTTTTCCTCAGAAACTTTAAAAGCTAGAAGGGCCTGGACGGATGTCCTGCAAGCCCTGAGAGAACATAGGTTCTCAGCCAGACTATACCCAGAAAAATTCTCTATCAACATAGATGGAGAAAATGAGATATTCCATGACAAAATCATATTCAAACAATATCTCCCCACAAACCCAGCCCTACAGAAGATACTAGAAGGAAAATTCCAACACAGAGAAGATAACTACACCCAAGAAAACAGAGGAAATAGAAACTTCCATGGCAACTAAACAAAAAGAAACAGAAGACGTCCAGCTATACCAAAATAATGGGAAATAACAACCCATGGTCACTAATATCCATTAACATCAATGGACGCAACTCGCCAATAAAAAGACACAGACTGACAGACTAGATCCATAAACAAGACCCATCTTTTTGCTGTATACAAGATACACATCTCACTATTGAAGATAAACACTATCTCAGAGTAAAGGGCTGGGAAAAGGTTTCCAAGCAAATGGACCCAGGAAACAAGCTGGAGTAACCACCCTAATATCAAACAAAATAGACTTCCAATTGAAGTTAATAAAAAAAGACAGAGAAGGGCATTACATACTCATTAAAGGAAATATCCACCAAGAGGATATCTCAAAATTGAACATCTATGCCCCAAATTCAAAGGAACCTACATTTATAAAAGAAATGATTCTAAGACTTAAATCACACATCGATCCAAACATTTTAATAGTGGGAGATTTCAACACCCCACTCACAAATATGGACAGATCATCAAGACGGAAGCCAAACAGAGAAATGATGAGTCTAACAGAGATCATGAACCAAATGGACCTAACAGATATCTACAGAAGGTTTCACCCAAACACAAAAGAATACACCTTCTTCTCAGCACCTCACAGAACCTTCTCCAAAATCGACCATATAGTTGGACACAAAAATAGCCTCAACAGATACAAGAAAATAGAAATAACCCCTTGTATCTTATCAGACCACCATGGAACAAAGCTGGACTTCAATAGCAAAAGAATCAACAGAAAGTCTACACTCACATGGAAATTGAACAACTCTTTACTAGAGGAAAATTGGGTCAGGGAAGAAATAAAGAAGGAAATCAAAGACTTCTTAAAATCCAATGAAAACGAAGACACAACATACCCAAACCTATGAGACACAATGATAGCTGTGCTACGAGTAAAATTCATAGCACTAAGTGCCTTCAAAAAATCTCTTGGCATGTAAAAACTCCTTGCTTCAACTGCAGACAGACTGCTGTCCAAAAAGGACAAAACATGGTAGCAGGGAAGTCGACAGCCTAGCTCTGCCAAGACAGGATAGGTTAGTCCTTCATAATCCCTGCTCTACAATAAATGTCTGTCAGAGAAACAGGACCAAAAGGCTGAAGACTGATGCTGGAATGTATGGAGTGAAAATGGAACTGTCCAGGTAGTCACTGGTTTGTCATTTCTTAGTATTGGAAGCTGCAGGCCCTGCACTTCCTATATAATCAGATATATTTATCCTTCTCAGCTCTCTGAGGTGGTTGAAGAATAGACAGCTTGAGTCTCATAGTTAAATCTTGAGTTGTTTAGGAATCAAGAGGGTTTTCTAGATCTAAGAAGATGGTTATAATAGTGATGCAAGTTAGTATGAGATCTAAGTCAGTTATAGAACTTTAAACTCATGGAGATGGTTAGAAGGTAGAAGGTTAAAGTCAGGGGCCAAATATGTATGAACTGGACATTGGGAAGGTATACTGGGCTATTTAACTCTCATAAATGTGGCATATTTAATTCTGCTGTTTTGTATAGAATTTACTGTTATAAGAGAAAGAAACATTTGTTGGATTGAAAAGGGAAGCTGTTGGGGGGGAAGAGGGTGGAAGGGTGGGACAGGAAGGGGGAATAGGGAAGGGTTTGTGACTGAGATGTAACTTGAAGAAAAAAAATAAAGAACTTATATAAAAAAAAGAAAATTGTGACAGTTCATATTAGTGAATTAACAGCTAAACTGGGTGAATTGGAAAAAAAAAGAAGCAAACACTCCCCAGAGGAACAGAAGGCAGGAGATCATCAAACTTAGGACTGAAATCAGCAAATTAGAAACAAAAAGAACTATACCAAGAATGAATGAAACCAAGAGTTGGTTCTTTGAGAAAATCAGCAAAATAGACAGACTCTTAACCAAATTAACTAAAAGACAGAGGGAGAAAACACAAATCAACAAAATCAGAAATGAAAAGGGAGAAATAACAACAGACATTGGGGAAATCCACAGAATATTTGGATCCTACTTTAAAAATCTATACTCTACCATATTGAAAACTTAAGTGAAATGGACAATTTTCTTGATAGATTCCACCTACCAAAGCTAAATCAAGATCAGATAAACAGATTAAACACCCCTGTAACCCCTAAGGAAATAGAAACAGTCATTAAAAATATCCCAACGAAAAAAAAGCCCAGGGCCAGATGGCTTTAGCATGGAATTCTACCGGACCTTTAAAGAGGAGCTAACACCAATACTTTTCAAACTCTTTCACAAAATAGAATCTGAAAGAACATTGCCATACTCATTCCTTGAGGCCACTGTCACCCTGATTCCTAAACCACACAAAGACCCAACAAAGAAAGAGAACTTCAGACCAATCTCCCTCATGAACATAGATGCAAAAATACTTAATAAAATACTAGCAAACCGCATTCAAAAACACATCAAGGGGCCAAGATGGTGGCGACCTACACTGACGCATTTTGAAAGTGGGGAAAAAAGAGCCATAAAAAACACAGAGTTATTGGGCACTGTGCAAAATCCAGAGGGGCTAGACCCCCTCGGGAACACTCACAGCTCCCAAGGGACTGTTAAAAGTCACAGGGTAAGGCTCTCCCCCCATCTCTCGCAGACACGGTAGCCACTAAACCCGGGATTTGGGAACTCCCATTTGGAGAGGCACCTGGTAAGATCGACCCCAACTCACAGCAGGCAGAATCAGAGGCCACTTGGTGATAGATCACTTGCCTACTGGGCTCCCCACACCTCAGGAAGAACTTATACCCACTTAAAAAACTTTGCGAGATAGTGCAAGTCTTAGTAAGGAACAAACAGGGAGCTCAGCGGGTGGTCTGCAGCTGCTCGTGAAGCGGAGGGAGGAGGTTCCGAGAGCGCGGGAAGCCGGGAACCCAAAGGCGGGGGGGGGGGGCAAATCCCAGCGAACCCACGGCAGGACAACTGGGGAGAGAGTCAGGCGCGGGCGAGGCCCGGGATCCGCGCACCCACGGCTGAGCTGCTGGGGTGAGAGGACCACTCAGGCAGCCGGAGGATCCGGGTCTCGGTGCACCCACGGCCAAGCAGGCAGGGAGGGAGACCCACGGCTGCACAGACAGGGAGGGAATTAGGCACAGAGGCCAGGCCTGTGGCAAGAAGCCTAGTGAGAAACCAGAAATCGGGACCATAGTTGTATTCTGGAAAATCCAGACGTATTAGGTGTGGAGCCAGACCCTGTCAGCCTCCGTGACGACAAACAAAGCCCACAGAATCTGTGCCTGGGCAAAAAGGTCCATACCATCAGAACCATTACAGGCTGATAACTCAGAGTACAACATAGAGAAGTCTGAATTGGGAGCAGTGAAACAATCCCAGTCCATTACTCACAACCTGGGAATAGGCTGCACCAGCTCACAGTGCCTCAGGCGATTAAAACCACAGTGACACTGAAATCCCCCTGTAAGCAATGACAGATAGCCAAGTAACTCATCCCCTTCACCAAAGCATCCACTGTGGATCCAAACACAGAAAACGACAAGAACAGACAGCTAAACGCATCCAATGGCCAAAGGTCCAACAAAAAAAATAGAAATCAAGGAAATATGACTCCAACAAAGCAGAATTATCCTAGCTCATCCAATTCGGATGACCTCACACCAACTGAAACACATGAAAACTTTGACAATTCTGCATTATGGAAAGTGATAGAGTCCCTGCAAGAAGAACTTAAATCTATGAAGGAATTCAAAGAAGCCACAATTCTACAAGTCAAAACAAGGAACAACACCATTAAAGAGCTCCAAGCCAAGGTGACAGAGCTTGAACAGGAAAAGGACAAAGCAATGAAAGATTTCCAGACAAAAACAAGCAAACTGGAGAAGGAAATGTACAAAACGAACAAAACCATACAAGACATGAAAATAGAAATAGAAACAATAAAGAAAACACAGTCAGAGTTAAAAGAGGAAGTGGAGAACCAAGGGAAGAGAACAGGAACTACGGATGTGAGTATCAACAATAGGATGCAAGAGATGGAAGACAGGATCTCAGGCATGGAAGATTCGATGGAAGAAATCAGTACAACATCCAAAGAAAATGAGAAAGCTAAAAAATCTCTCACCCACAACATCCAAGAAATCAAGGACTCAATGAAAAGACAGAACCTAAGAATTATAGGTATAGAGGAAAGAGAGGACTCCCGACTCCAAGGTCCAGGAAATATCTTCAACAAAATCATAGAGGAAAACTTCCCAACCTGAAAAAAGAGATGCCAATAAAAATCCAAGAGGCTTACAGAACACCAAACAGATTAGATCAGAAAAGAAACTCCTCTCGCCACATAATAATTGAAACACCAATGTACAGAACAAAGAAAGAATATTCAAAGCTGTAAGAGAAAAAGGTCAAGTCACATACAATGGCAGACCCATCAGAATGACACCTGACTTCTCCTCAGAAACTTTAAAAGCTAGAAGGGCCTGGTCAGATATACTACAAGTCCTGAGAGATCATAGGTGCCCAGCCAGACTATTTTACCCAGCAAAACTCTCTATCAACATACATGGAGAAAACAAGATATTCCATGACAAAATCAAATTTAAACAATATCTACCCACAAACCCAGCCCTACAGAAAATCCTAGAAGGAAAATCCCAACCCAGAGAAGAACACTCCACCCAAGAAAACAAAGGGAATAGAAAACCCCTCAGCAACTAAACCAAAAGAGGCACAGGACCACCACCTATACCAAACTAGTGGGAAATAACAACCCCAGGTCACTAATATCCATCAACATCAATGGACTCAACTCCCCAATAAAAAGACATAGGTTTACAGAGTGGATCCGCAAGCAAGACCCTTCCTTATGGTGTATACAAGAGACACATCTAACTACGAGAGATAGACACTGCCTCAGAGTAAAGGGCTGGGAAAAGGTTTTCCAAGCAAATGGACCCAGGAAGCAAGCTGGAGTAGCCATCCTAATATCAAACAAAACAGACTTCCAACTGAAGTTAATGAAAAAAGACAAAGAAGGGCACTATATACTCATAAAGGGAATATTCATCAAGAGGAAATCTCAATACTGAACATCTATGCCCCAAATACAAAGGCACCTACTTTCGTAAAAGAAACACTTCTAAAACTTAAAGGGCACGTCGATCACAACACATTAGGAGTAGGAGAATTCAACACCCCATTCACAACAATGGACAGATCATCAAGACAGAAGACAAACAGAGAAATATTGAGACTAACAGAGATCATGAAACAAATGGACCTAACAGATATCTACAGAACGTTTCACCCAAACACAAAGGAATACACCTTTTTCTCAGCACCCCACGGAACCTTCTCCAAAATCGACCACATGGTTAGTCACAAGGATAGTCTATATAGATACAAGAAAATTGAAATAACACCTTGTATCTTATCAGACCACCACGGAATAAAGCTGGTCTTCAACAGCAAAAGAATCAACAGAAAGCCTACACACACATGGAAATTGAACAGCTCCTTACTGGATGACCATTGGGTCAGGGAAGAAATAAAGAAGGAAATCAAAGACTTCTTAAAATCCAATGACAATGAAGACACAACATACCCAAACCTATGGGATACATTGAAAGCTGTGCTACGAGGAAAGTTCATAGCACTAAGTGTAGGGGTTAGATAAATTAAATTTAGAAAATATATAGGAGTTCCTGATACTGTCCCTTAACTTGTGGCCTGAAGAGCATTATCAGCATGAAGTCAGCAAAAACAGGAAAGACTTAATAGACTGAAAAACAGGAAAGACTCAATAGAATGAAAAACAGGAAAGACTCAATAGACTGAAAAACAAGGTTGAAGTCAGGAAAACAGGAAAGACTTAATGGACTTGAAGAAACAAAGTATCTGGACTGACATTGTTTTCAGCTGCTAAGTGGGCAGAGCCCAAATTAAGCTGAAACAGAGTTCCTCCTATTTAAGGACAGTGCATGGAGCCCAGAAAGGGAAGAGGCCCCTGATGCTAGAGAGCTCCAAGAGTCCTGCTGAAAAAAGGGCTGGCCATTGATGGCCAGCTCTCTCCCTGAAGCAGAAAGAAGCTGGTGAGCAAAGAAAGCCTGAGCAAGACACCAAAAGGCCAAGGACTGGACCCTGTGGCTCAGCATTTGCCTGGAGGGGTTTGATCTGTCCGATCAGTGGCCTAGGGGAAACTGTGCCTGGCTTTAAGGACTGAAGCAGAGCAGCTGAGTTCCTGATTCAAAAGAAGTAAATTGGCCTGCAGACGGCTGGGGTCTCCCACAGAGAAGAAAGCATGAAGCCTTATTTAAGGTGAGACTGCAATAACCAACTACCCTGATGAACCTGCATCTGAGAGATCCAGAAAAAGGACTGCTAAGTGCGTTAAAGAATCTACAGCAAAGACTGTATTCCTGACGACTACAGACCTGCCCCAGAGACTGTATCATTCTAAAAGGTTATGAAAGTAGTTGTTATAATTATCAATAGGTTTAGTGGATACGTTAAAGGGGTTGTAAGAGTTTATAGGATTAATAGTTAAGAAATTGTTGGTGTTTGTTATAAGTGAATTTAGTAATAAATAAATAAGTGTTAAATAATAATTTAAAAGTTCGGTTACAACTAAGTGCTTTCAAAAAGAAAATTGTGACAGCTCATATTAGTGAACTAACAGCAAAGCTGTGTGAATTGGAAAAAAAAGAAACAAACACTCCCAAGAAGAGCAGAAGACAGGAAATCATCAAACTTAGAGCTGAAATCAACAACTTAGAATCAAAAAGAACTATACAAAGAATCAATGAAACCAAGAGTTGGTTCTTTGAGAAAATCAACAAAATAGACAGACCCCTAGCCAAATTAACTAAAAGGCAAAGGGAAAGAACCCAAATCAACAAAATCAGAAATGAAAAGGGAGAAATAACAACAGACATTGAGGAGATCCAGAAAATATTCGGGCATTACTTTAAAAGTCTATATTCCACTAAATTTGAAAACCTAAGCGAAATGGACAATTTCCTCGATAAATTCCACCTACCACAACTAAATCAAAATCAGATTAATGGCTTGAACAGCCCAATAACACCGAAGGAAATAGAAACAGTCATTAATAATCTCCCAACCAAAAAAAAGCCCAGAGCCAGATGGCTTTAGCATGGAATTCTACTGAACCTTCAAAGAGGAACTAACACCATTACTTTTCAAATTCTTCCACCACATAGAAACAGAAGAACAATGCCAAACTCATTCTATGAGGCCACTGTCATTCTGATTCCTAAACCTCACAAAGACCCAACAAAGAAAGAGAACTTCAGACCAATCTCCCTCATGAACATAGATGCAAAAATACTTAATAAAATACTAGCAAACAGAATTCAAGAACACATCAAAAGTATCATACACCATGATCAAGTAGGCTTCATCCCTGGAATGCAGGGATGGTTCAATATACGAAAGTCTATCAATGTAATTCACCACATATGATGAAAGAAAAAAACCACATGATAATCTCGCTAGATGCAGAAAAAGCATTTGACAAAATCCAACACCCCTTCATGCTAATAGTTCTGGAGAGAATGGGCATACAAGGACCATACCTAGAAATAATAAAGGCAATATACAGCAAGCCAGTAGCCAACATCAAATTAAATGGAGAGAAGCTTGAAGCATTTCCTGTAAACTCAGGGAAAAGACAAGGATGTCCCCTTTCACCATATCTCTTCAATATAGTACTTGAAGTTCTTGCTAGAGCAATAAGACAACTAAAGGAGATCAAAGGGATAAAAATTGGAAATGAAGAAGTCAAATTATCCCTATTCGCAGATGATATGTTAGTATACATAAGCGACCCCAAAAACTCCACCAAAGAACTCTTACAGCTGATAAACAACTTCAGCAAGGTGGCTGGATACAAAATTAACTCAAAAAAATCAGAAGCCCTTCTTTATACAACAAACAATTATACCAAGAAAAAAATAAGGGAAACAACCCCCTTCTCAATAGCCACAAACAACATAAAATACCTGGGGGTAACTCTAACCAAGCATGTAAAAGACCTATATAACAAGAACTTCAAGCCCCTGAAGAAAGAAATGGAAGAGGCCTTTAGAAGACGGAAAGATCTCCCTTGCTCATGGATAGGTAAGATCAACATAATAAAAATGGCTATCCTACCTAAAGCAATATATAGATTTAATGCAATTCCTATCAAAATACCAACACAATTCTTTATAGACCTGGAAAAAGCTAGTCTCAACTTCATATGGAACAACAAAAAGCCCAGAATAGCTAAATCAATCCTGTCCAATGAAAAAACATCTGGAGGTATCACCATCCCAGATTTCAAGCTGTACTACAGAGCAACAGTAATAAAAACAGCATGGTACTAGTATAGAAACAGACCAGTGGATCAATGGAATCGATTTGAAGACCCAAACATGGACCCACACACCTATGGCCAACTAATATTTGACAAAGAAGCCAAAACCACACAGTGGAA
Source organism: Lophiomys imhausi (assembly GCA_907164525.1). Classification (NCBI taxonomy): domain Eukaryota; kingdom Metazoa; phylum Chordata; class Mammalia; order Rodentia; family Muridae; genus Lophiomys; species Lophiomys imhausi. The sequence goes on along the minus strand of CAJQZJ010027982.1, from coordinate 6,563,205 downwards.
GAAGGACAGCATCTTCAACAAATGGTGCTGGTCCAACTGGATGTCCACTTGCAAAAGAATGAAATTAGACCCATACCTGTCACGTTGTACCAAACTTAAATCCAAGTGGATCAAAGACCTTAACATAAAGCCGGCCACACTAAATATACTAGTAGAAAAAATAGGAGAAACCCTCGAACTCATTGGCACAGGTGACAACTTCCTGAACAGAACACCAACAGCTCAGGACCCTGAGATCAACAATCAATAAATGGGATCTCATGAAACCGAAAAGCTTCTGTAAGGCAAAGGACACTGTCATTCGAACAAAATGGCAACCAACAGACTGGGAGAAAATCTTCACCAACCCCACATCTGATAAAGGGCTATAATCTAAAATCTACAAAGAACTCAAGAAACTAAATGCCAAGAAACCAAATAATCCAATCAAAAAATGGGAGATGGAGCTAAATAGAGAATTCACAAAGGAGGAATCCCTAAGGGCTGAGAGACACCTGAAGAAATGTTCAACATCCTTAATCATCAGAGAAATGCAACTCAAGACGACCCTGAGATTCCACCTAACACCTGTTAGAATGGCTAAAATAAAGGGCTCAAATGATAGCGCATGCTGGCGAGGGTGTGGAGAAAGGGGTACCCTACTCCATTGCTGGTGGGAGTGCAGGCTTGTGCAACCACTATGGAGGTCTGTCTGGCGATATCTTAGAAATCTAGGAATAACCTTGCCTCAGGACCCAGCCATACCACTTCTGGGTATACATCAAAGGACCTCTCACGGAGACATAGGGAAGTCTCCTCATCTATGTTCATAGCAGCCTTATTTGTAATAGCTAGAAATTGGAAACAACCCATATGTCCCTCAACTGAAGAATGGATTAAAAAATTGTGGTACATCTATACAATGGAATATTACTCAGCTATAAGAAACAATGAAATCATGCAATTTGCAACCAAATGGATGGATCTAGAGAAGCTCATCCTGAGTGAGCTAACCCAGTCTCAGAAGGATGCACATGGCATTTATTCACTTATAGTAGGATTTTAGCTATATCATACAGGATATCTGTACTACAACCAACACACCAAAAGGAACATGGACATAAATTTTTTTTTATCTTTTCTTTTTCCTTCTTTTTTCTTTTTCCTTTTCCCTTCTCTTTTTCCTCTCTTTTTTTGTTGACATTCTTTGATTTTTTGGGTTTGTGTGTTTGTTGGTCTTTTTTTTTAGTATTCCCCCAGTAGCAAGGAGACACCTTTCACTGGCAGTACTGCCTCGTAGCCCCCCCGGTGAATGAAGAGGCTCTTGGCCCTCATATGACTCCTGATCTGTGGTGAGAGACTGTTAGGCAGGGACACTCCACCCCAGAGGAACAAGACGGAAGGGTCAGGGGGTAGAGCATGGGAGGGTGGGGCTGGGAAGCGGGAAAAGAGGACAATATGATAAGTATGTAACCTGAAGCAACAAACAAATAAATTTATTAACTTAAAAAAAAAAAAAAAGCAGGGGGCAGGGCTGAAACACTGTGAATGGAATAGAGGATACAGCCATTCGGCCTGGTTTTGCAGACCTCCAGGTGTAGAGAAGACGTGGAGCTAGGATAAAATATAAGAGAATTGTGGTATTGGCCCATGCCTTTGACTTCAGCGGAGACGGTGGGGGGGGGGGCACCGTAGAGTTGGTGGTCTTATGTATTCTGGAGTCAAGAGGGTGTTATAGATCTAAGAAGATACTCTTAAAAGTGTGTTGCAAGTTAGTATGAATGTTGAGTCAGATATAGACCTTTAATCTCATGGAGATGGTTAGATAGTAGAATGTTAAAGTCAGGGGCCAAATATGTATAAACTGGACATTGGCAAGGTATACTGGGCCATTTAACTCTCATAAATGTGGCATATTTATATCTGTTGTTTTGTATAATACTCAGTGTTATAAGAGAAGGAACCATCTGTTGGACTGAAAGGGGAAACTTCTGGGGGGAAGAGGGTGGAAGGGCGGGATAGGAAGGGGGAATAGGGAGGGTTTGTGACTGAGATGTAACTTGAGAAAAAAATAAAGTATTTAAAAAAAATTTTAAAAAAGTACGAACTGTAAAGTTAAAAAAAAAAATCCTTACCATTAAAAAAAAAAAAAGGTGTCTGTGCCGGACGAACAAATGACATTCAACATTCAAGAGTGTCCTCTGGCCTACACACACACAGGCGCATGTGTACTATCTACAACTCTGCCTTGGTTGTATCTAATCTGATATAATAAAGCAATAAGTGGAGTATTTAGGAAAAAAAAAACACATCAAAAGTATTATACATCATGATCAAGTAGGCTTCATCCCAGGAATGCAGGGATAGTTCAACATACCAAAGTCTATCAACGTCATTCACCATATAAAAAGATGAAAGAAAAAAAACCACATGGTAATCTCGATAGATGCAGAAAAACCATTTCACAAAATCCAACACCCCTTCATGCTAAAAGTTCTGGAGAGAACGGGCATACAAGGACCGTACCTAGAAATAATAAAGGCAATATACAGCAGGCCAGTGGCCAACATCAAATGAAATGGAGAGAAACATGAAGCATTTCCTCTAAACTCAGGGACAAGACAAGGATGTCCACTTTCACTATATCTCTTCAATATTGTACTTGAAGTTCTTGCTAGAGCAATAAGACAACAAAAGGAGATCAAGGGGATAAGCATTGGAAACGAAGATGTCAAATTATCCCTATTTGCAGATGGTATGAGAGTATACATAAGTGACCCCAAAAATTCCACCAGAGAACTCTTACAGCTGATAAACACCTTCAGCAAGGTGGCTGGATACAAAATTAATTCAAAAAAATTCAGAAGCCCTTCTTTATACAACAAACAAATGGGCTGAGAAAGAAACAAGGGAAACAATCCCCCTCAAAACAGCCACAAACAACATAAAATACCTGGGGGTAACTCTAACCAAGCAAGTAAAGGACCTGTACAACAAGAACGTCAAGCCCTTGAAGAAAGAAATGGAAGAGGACTTTAGAAGATGGAAAGATCTCCCATGCTCATGGATAGGTAGGATCAACATAATAAAAATGGCCATCCTACCAAAAGCAATATATAGATTCAATGCAATTCCTATCAAAATACCAACACAATTTTTTATAGACTTGGAAAGAGCTATTCTCTATTTCATATGGAACAACAAGAAGCCCAGAATAGCTAAATCAATCCTGTACAATAAAAAAACATCTGGAGGTATCACCATCCCAGTTTTCAAGCTGTACTACAGAGAAATAGTTGTAAAAACAGCATGGTATTGGTATAGAAACAGACCAGTAGATCAATGGAATCGAATTGAAGATCCAGAAATAGACCCACACACTTATGGCCACCTAATTTTTGACAAAGAAGCCAAAGCCTCACAATGGAAGAAGGACAGCATCTTCAACAAATGGTGCTGGTCCAACTGGATGTCCACTTGTAAAAGAATGAAATTAGACCCATACTTCACCTTGTACAAAACTTAAGTCCAAGTGGATCAAAGACCTTAACATAAGGCCGGTCACACTAAATCTACTAGAAGAAAAAGTGCGAAAACCCCTCGAACTCATTGGCACAGGTAAAAACTTCCTGAACAGAATACCAACAGCTCAGGACCTGAGATCAACAATCAATAAATGGGACCTCATGAAACTGAGAAGCTTCTGTAAGGCAAAAGACAAGGTCATCCTAACAGAAAGGCAGCCTACAGACTGGGAGAAAATCTTCACCAACCCCACATCTGACAGAGGGCTAATATCCAAAATCTACAAAGAACTCAAGAAATTAAATGACAAGAAACAAAATAATCCAATCAAAAAATGGGGCACAGAGCTAAATAGAGAATTCACAAAGAAGGAATCCCTAATGTCTGAGAGACACTTGAAGAAATGCTCAACATCCTTAATCATAAGAGAAATACAACTCAAGACGACTCTGAGATTCCATCTCACACCTGTCAAAATGGCTAAGATCAAAAGCTCAAATGACAGCGCATGCTGGCGAGGGTGTGGAGAAAGGGGTACCCTACTCCATTGCTGGTGGGAGTGCAGGCTTGTGCAACCACTATGGAGGTCAGTCTGGCGATATATTAGAAAACTTGGAATAGCTTTGCCTCAGGACCCAGCCATACCACTTCTGGGTATACACCCAAATGCCTCTTCATGGAATCATAAGGAAGTTTCCTCATCTATGTTTATAGCAGCCTTATTTGTAATAGCTAGAAACTGGAAACAACCCAGATGTCCCTCAACTGAAGAATGGGTTAAAAAACTGTGGTACATCTATACAATGGAATATTATTCAGCTATCAAGAATAATGAAATTATGCAATTTGCAGCCAAATGGATGGAACTAGAAAAGCTCATCCTGAGTGAGCTAACCCAGACTCAGAAGGATGCATATGGCATTATTCACTTATAGTAGATTTTAGCTATATAGTAGAAGGTATCGATACTACAACTAACATACCAAAGGGAACTTTGACATAGACTTTTTATTTTTTATTTTTATTTATTTATTTTTATATATTTTTTTCTATTTTTTATTCTTTTTTATCTGTGTGTCTCCTTATTTGTTTGTTTGTTTTTTAGTTCTCTCTCCTGGGCAATGAGACACTTTTCACTGGTGGTACTGCCTTGTCGACCCCCAATGAATGAGGAGGCTCTTTGCCCTCATACAATGTCTCAACTGAGATGAGGGACTGTTATATAAGGACACCCCACCCCAGGGAAATGGGATGGAAGGATTAGGAGGTAAAGAAAAGAAATGAAATGTGATGTTTTGGCCTATTACTACTAATTGTCATAAACTGTTTAGGATAATTAAGAAATGCAATCTAATAGTTATGCAAGCCAGTCATTTTGTTAGGTGCTATGACAGCCTATTATAGCTATTTTCTAAGCTAATCAGAAATAAACCTGCTAAGAGACAAGCAACAATTGCTTCTCCTAATATAAGAGATAGATAGGGCCTCTTCAAAAACCTCAAGAGATCTGAAGAATATGGCATTCAAAGATGTTTTCGTAACTTTAGATTTTTTTATATCGAGACATATCAACTCCTGACAGCACCCCCTATTCTACCCCAAGTAGAAGATGAGCATCGAAGAATCTCCAGTGGGAGATGATTGAATTAGTCGCAAGCCTATCTCTTGGTAGGAAAAGCCCCTTGCTCCAACTGTAGACAGATGCTGTCCAAAAAGGGCAAAACTTGGAAGCAGGTAAGTCGACAGCCTAGCTCTGCCAAGACAGGGTAGGTAAGTCCTTCATAACCCCTGCTCTACAATCAATGTCTGTCAGAGAAATGGGGCCAAATGACTGAATATCAATGCTGTAATGTATGGAGAGAAAATGGGAACTGTCCAGGCAGCCACTGGTATGTCATTTCTTAGTTTTGGAAGCTGCAGGCCCTGTACTTCCTATAAAATCAGATATATTTATCGCTCTCAGGTCTCTGAGGTGGTTGAAGAACAGATAGCTAGAGTCTCATAATTAAATTTTGAGTTGTTTAGGAATCAAGAGTGTCTTAGACCTAAAAAGATGCTTTTAAAATTTTGTTGCAAGTTAGTATGAATGTTGAGTTAGATATAGAACTTTAAACTCATGGAGATGGTTAGATAGTAGAATGTTAAAGTCAGGTGCCAAATACATATGGACTGGACATTGGGAATGTACACTAAGCCATATAACCCTCATAACTATGGCCTAATTCCCTCTGTTGTTTTGTATTGTATTTATTATTGTAAGAGAAAGAACCATTTGTTGGACTGTAAGGGGAAACTCTAGGGGGAAATAAGATAAACCTTAAACTTAAAAAAAATTAGGGAAGAGGATGGGGAATTGAGGGTGGGAGGGTGGGACTGGTTGGGGAATAGGGAGGGGACTGCAATTGAGATGTAACTTGAAGAAATAAAAAAATAATGAAAAAAAAGAAAGTGCATATCAAACTATATTGGTGGATGACCCATTAGTAGAACACATTCCTCTAGGTAAAGTCCTTGTTCTCAATGTTCACCACCAAGAATATTAACACGCAAGCAAACTGCAATGAGCGTCTATCTCATTCTACTTGGAATGAAAGTGATCAAGAGAATATACATCCACAAATTACAATGGAGATGCAGGGTTAGGAAGCACTATATGCAGTGAGAGTATACCTATAGTTATATAGTTCATATAGACTATAGTTCATTCAATAACTAAGTTCAACTTATGATGATTGCTATGAAGTAAACAAACTAAAACATTAGAGCAGTATGTGACCAACAAAATTATATCAATTACAGCAAAATTGGTGAAATTAGAAATCATTGTGTTAAACAAACTATGTCTGAGTCAGAAAGACAAAACTGCATGTTTTCCCTCAATGATGAAATCTGGATTTTAAAAAATGACTTGTACAACCACTATGGAAATCAGTTTGGAGATATCTTGAAAAAAATTTGGAATAGTTCTACCTCAAGACCCAGCCATACCACTTCTGGGTATACATCCAAATCATTCCTCCTCAAGCCACAAGGATGTTTCCTCATCTATGTTCTTAGCAGCCTTATTTGTAACAGCTAGAAACTGGAAACAACCCAGATGTCCCTCAACCAATGAATGGATTAAAAAACAAAACAAAACAAAAACCTGTGGTACATCTACACAATGGAATACTACTCAGCTATCAGAAACAAGGAAATTATGCAATTTGCAGCCAAATGGATGGAACTAGAAAAATTCATCTTAAGTGAGCTAACCCAGACTCAGAAAGATGCACATGGCATCTATTCACTTATAATTGGATTTTAGCCATATTGTACAGGATAATTATTGTACAACCAACACACCAAAAGGAACAGGAACATAGATTTTATTGATGAGACACTTTGCCCTAGTGGTGCTGCCATGTAGGCCCCCGGTATATGAGGAGGCTATTGGCCCTCATGTGACTTCTGAGCTGGGGTGGAGGACTGATGTGTGGGAACACCCCACTTTGGAGGTGTAGGATGAGAATGTGGGAGGTTGGGACTGGAAGGGGGGGCAAGGGGTCACTGTGATGGAGATATGACTTGAAGTAATAAACATTAAAAAATGATTGAAAATAGAAATGAGACTATTTGGGAAGAAGAAGGGGACCAGCAGAGGGGTGGACAAGAGGGGTCAATGGGGAATGAATATGATCATTGTACATTATGCACATGTGAAAAAGCTATGATGATGCACATTGCATTGTAAAATTAATACATACTAAATGGAAAGAAAAATGAAGGGAAAAATAAAATTATTAATGACAATTTTCATTAACAAATACACTTTGTGAAGAACTGTGGATATTGATTGACTAAGTGAACTCATGCATTTGTGTCCAGGAATAGAAATATGTCAAAGTAAAATCAGTGATTTATATTACTGATTAGTTTTGAAAAGAGAAAGAAACCTTGCACGACTAGATTATACAATCATATTTACTATCTTATCACCAACATACATGGTATATAAGTAATGTTTACAGTCATGATTACATACATATTAAGCTAGAGTATAAATATTTAGAGGGAATGAAGGATTGGCAAGGTTGCATATTTGCCATAGAGAATATAGGAGGTGATCTAGATATTCAATATTTATTTCTATTTAATATAGATTAATTTCAAAATTGATCTGTAAACAGTAGCTCAGTCTCTCTGTCGCTCTCACTCTCTCTCACACACATGCAGCGAGAGAGAGAGAGAGAGAGAGAGAGAGAGAGACAGCCTATGCAAGCATATTGGATAGAAACATGAAGACAAATTTCAAAAGTTCAGCTAAATGGTAGAAGTCAATCTGGGGAAAAAGAAGTGGAAGAAGGAGAACAATTGCAGGAATCTACCATATCCTGCAGCATCCTACAAGGCTATTCAGCTATTTTGCCTTGCATATATTCATATATGCTTATAAACTATGCATATGTGACCTTAATGTGCAATGAAAAAGGCCCAAATGAGAGGACTAAAGTAATTCCATAGATGACTGATATGCTTCTTGCATTAAGGACGTATTAACTATCTAAATCCTTATATACATTCATTATAACCATTTTGTTGTCATAATTTAAGATCAGGTTCATCAGATGAAAAATATCAAATGAACATTTTCTTTCACAGTCTTTTCTTTTAAAAGTTAGAGATGAAGACTAAGTTGTTGAAACTATCTGAAATATTTTTGGAGCTGTCTTTAGAATTTAAATGCCTGGGGCAAATTTCTTTAAATAACTTCAAAGGTGTCAATTCATGAGTTTAATATTTAAAAGAACCAGAAATTGTTTGGAAACACATCCTATTTGAGCAGTCACAAGCTAGATAAAACTATTTTAGGTAAAAATCAAGGTATGACTAATACAGCTGATTTTTTTTTGAACAGTTTGTGAATTACTTGCAAAGCTGACTTCACAAAGGGACAGGATTCCAAAAGTATGTTGTCTTTGAAGCATAATTATCACAATATGTGTGTGTGAAGAGGGTGATCCCACAGAAACATCAGGATATTCTATTTAAGGCATACAAGGAATACTTAACTAGGTAACTGCAGGAGTGATGATGCTAAGAGGAAAACATGCCGGAGGAGACAACACAGCCTCTGCATAATACTGCCTGTGCATTTGTTCTCTGTCCTAAATTCAAATAGGATTGACCCTCTCAAGCTGGGGCAAATCTTTCTCCAGTACAAATGACATGCCGAGTAAACTTCTAGTTTGAATGGACCTGCTACTAGGTGAATTATCAAAGTTAGTTGAGGGCATTTCTTCATCATAACTCTAACATTTCATGGTTGGAGAGATAGCACAGGGGTTTATGGGCCATGCTGCCCTTGCAAAAGACCAGAGATAGGTTTTTAACACTCAGAACAGTTGGTTCATAATTACTTGTAACCCAAACTCAAGGATATTGCTAGAATGTCCACTATTTTCAGTTCTTAGGCATAAAAGGAGACTACATTTTCTACCTTACTACACAGATACATTAGACAGTGGACAATGATTGGAAGAAATAAGTACTTATCTCTTGTCTGGCCAACATGTCAAGCAAGAACTTTGCTATGTTCAAGCTAAATACAGAGTCTGAGGATAGCAGATGGTGGAACCAGTAGCTGAATGACTGTCCATAGCACCACTACATAAAAAAGAAACAAACATTTTAAAAATAATTTCAAATCTATATTTGTTGATGTAGTCTAGTCTATAAAAACAAATGCACTGGATTTTCAGTTCAAATAGAGGAACTGGTTTCTGACTTGAGCATGAACAGATGGCAGGTGGTAGATGATAGATAGAAAGAAAAAAAGATAGACATATGCTAGATGATAAAAAGACAAGTTAGGTAGATAGATAGATGATAGAAAAATAGATGATAGAAGATATATGATAGATAGATAGACAAATGATAGATAGACAGACCGATGATTTTGAATCTTAGACCTTTGTATGAAAATTACATTTCTTGAACTACATTTATTTTGTTCCCAATCTGGCTTCCACTCACTACTCTAGGCCTCAAGTGCTGTGTCTCTATCTACTTAAGAACAACTACAGATTTTGACCCAACAGCCTTTTCTTTACTCCTTCTATTGAAAGTTGCAGGCTTCCCACCTGAGAAAGTAAAAGGATGTTGTGAGTATTTCTCATGATATAAACTTAAAGAAAAAACTTAGCCACAAAATTAGGTTTAGTCACATTCTCATACTTATCGTAGTACTGTTCACAATCACTAAGGTATGAAATTGACCTTGTCTTTGGAAGATGAGTGGTTATATAACATATGTAATTATACATATATAAAAATAAATTTAAATAAATTATTTATATCTATTTATATTTTGTTAGCATATATTGATATATTTATGTGTAAATGAAATATTTATTATTATATATATTGGAACACCAGTCATAAAAAGGAATGAAATCCTGCCATTCAAAGCAGTAAAAATAGAACTGAAAGGTGTGTTAAAGAACTAACTCAGGCATAAAAAGACAAATATTACATGTTTTCACATGCAGAAGCTACTAAGTTAATCTCAAAGCAGTAGAGACTAGAGTAGTTGCTTCCAGATAGTGGAAAGGTTCAAGAGAACAGATATAGAAAGAGGAGAGTTGATGGGTACAGGGTTCAGCTGGACAGGAGGAATTAACATCTTATTTTCTATGCAGCACAGTGAGACAACCAGGCTAAACAATAATTAAATGAATGTATAAAATTAGCAGGCAGAATTTTGAATACTCATAGCACAAAAAAAAACCATAAATGCTTAAGGTGACAAATATGCCATTTGTTCTGACCTGACCATACATAAGATTCGTGTATCAAAATATCACACTGTAGCCAGGCGGTGGTGGCGCATGCCTTTAATCCCAGCACTTGGGAGGCAGAGGCAGGCAGATCTTTGTGAGTTCGAGGCCAGCCTGGTCTACAAAGTGAGTCCAGGACAGCCAAGGATACACAGAGAAACCCTGTCTCGAAAAACCAAAAAAAAAAAAAAAATCACACTGTACCCTATAAATATGAATTATCATTATATATTAGTTAAAAGTAAAATTATATGATAAATAAATCAATAATCACATCAGATTTGTCTTTTTTACTATTTTTCCCTGTACTTTAGTCTAACATGTAATTGTGTATCCTTGATCAAAATTAGGTATCTCCAAAGTATACAGTAGGCATAGTATATTAGCCTAAGATAATTGATTATGAAATTTTTAGAAAATTTTCAAATTGTTTGTTAAGAATAGCTATTACTGGACTTAAATTACACAACATTAGAATTGGTGCCAGAGAAATAGCTCAGCCAGTGAAGTGTTTGCCTCACAAGCACAAGAACTTGAGTTTGAACCTCTGAACATATGTAAAAGAAGCCAGATGTGGAGGTATATACTTGTAATCCCAGTGCTGGAGAAACAAAAATATACCTAGGTTCAATGGCCAGTCAACAGGTATGGAGGTATATGCTTGTAATCCCAGTGCTGGAGAAACAAGAATATACCTGGACTCAATGGCCAGTCAACATAGCCTGTTTGACAAGTCGCAGGCCAATGAGAAACTTTAATTCAAAAAAACAAGGTGAGGTCAGCAAGATGACTCAACTTGGCGGACATGGGTACTTGCTGCCAATCCTGAGGACCTGCAGTATCCACGTGGTGGAAGGAAAGAACTAATTCCTGTAAATTGTCCTCTAATCTCCACACGCTATGTGCATGTGTTCCTGAGTGTGCATACAAGAAATAGAACTAAATCAACTGTCCTGAAATCAAGGATAAAACAAAATGTGATGGCACATGCTTGGAATTCCAGCTTTTAGAAGGCAGAGGCAGGAGGACTGTGAGTCTGAGGACAGCCTGGGCTGCAGAATCACTTTCCAATACCATTCCACATGTATTCCACATACTTGAAGACTTGAAGATTAAGGGAACACATGTGGAACAAAAGCAAAAGCAACTAATGGTAAATACTCAGAATCACTTTCCAATCCCATTCCACATGTATTCCCTTCATCTTCAATCTTATATGCTCAATAACAATATCATGGACTGCTGGGCAGCTTAGATCTTTGCCTACTGTTGTTCAGATTCTTCATGTTCTTAGTAGTTTGAAAGAAATTTTGGCTGATGTATTTTATATCATGGAAATCAGAAAGCACTACACATGGAGTGATTTTTAAAAAATATTTATTTATTACTTCAGGTTACATCTCCATCTCAGTGTCCTCTTTACACCCCTCCCAGTCCCGCTCTCCCACCCTCTACCTCCATCCCTTCCATCCCACTCCTCTAGAGTGGAGTGTCCCTGCATAACAGTCCCCTGCCCCAGTTCAGCAGTCATATGAGGGCCAAGAGCCTCCTCATATACTGGGGGCCTACAAGGCAGCACCACTAGAGCAAAGTGTCTCACTGACAGGAAAAAAGGTCTATGTTCACGTTCCCTTTTGGTGCATTGGCTGTAGTATAGTTATCCTGTACTATATGGCTAAAATCCGACTAAGTGAATAGATGCCATGTGCATCCTTCTGAGTCTTGGTTAGCTCACTCAGGATGAGCTTCTCTAGTTCCATCCATTTGGCTGCAAATTGCATAATGTCATTGTTTCTGATAGCTGAGTAGTATTCCATTGTGTAGATGTACCACAGCTTTTTTTTATCCGTTCCTCAGTTGAGGGACATCTGGGTTGTTTCCAGGTTCTAGCTACTACAAATAAGGCTGCTATGAACATATATGAGGAAATATCCTTGTGGTTTGAGGAGGAATCATTTGGATGTATACCCAGAAGTGGATTAAGATCCTGTTGCCTGTTGGGAAACCTTTGCTATCATACCAGTAAGGGTAGGGGGAAAAAAATCAACGAATAGAATTTCTGTGTTCCAGAAACAAAGGAACCCTTCTTAAACTAGACCTTCCTACTTGAGCTACACAAAACAGATAGGTGCACTTATTTTAGTTTCTGTTACTGTAACTCTGCCAACTGGTAAATTATTTCAAAATTATTTAGAAGTTGTTTTGTTTTTTTTTTTTTGTTTGTTTGTTTTTAACGAAAAGCAAACCATTCAGTGCATTAGGATCTAGGTTTTAAAAATATAATCTGAAGAAGGTATGCCTGGAATGTAATTGATACAAAAAGAAGAGTACAGTGAAGTGCTGATTAGTTTTAAAAAAAAAGCGTATTGACACAGAGGAGTGGGAGGAGGCAGCTAAGCAGGAAAGGCTTCCCCTGGGTAGCAATAGATTTCCTCTGGCTAGTGTGCTGTGCTTTAGTTGGTACTGGGATCAGAGATTAGCATACAACAAAGAAAAGGGCATTAATAACAAAACACCCTATAAAACATCAGGAATTTGTGCATGAGAGACCATACAGGAAAAAGAAAGAGAACAAGGTGACACTATGGCCTATAGGAATGTGGAGCTTCACTGTGAGGGAATCTGAGCTGCTCAAGCCTTGGGCTTCCTGCTCCAAAGCAATGAGTCATTTGAATGGGTCTCATTCTTTTTTTTTTTTTTTTTTTTCTTTAAGAAACCATGTTCCAGAACTAGAGAGATCGCTCAGTGATTAAAGGGCACTGGGTGCTCTTCCAGAGGCCCCCGGTTCAATTCCCAGCACCCATGAGAGAGGTAACTACTGCTTGTAACTATGGGGATCTGGTAACCTCACACAGACATACATATAGGGAAAATGCCAGTGCACAGAAAATAAATGTAAATAATTTTAAAAATTTTTAAAAGAGTCCTTAGTCCTTTCATATATGAAGCTTTGGATTTGGGAATTATCTTTAGATTTACAAAAAAAAAAAAAAAACCCTATAGTTTTTGTATCCAGTTTTCTCCCAGGTGTCTTGTGCCAGGATAACATATTACACCAACTAAGAGCAAATGGCGGTATAGCATTATGAACCAAACTCTGGTCCCCATTGAGATTTCTTTAGTTTCCTAACGTTCTCTTCTTTGTTCAGGATTCAATCAGGATGTCTCAGTTCATTCTTGTGTTTCCTTAGGGCCACTTAGACTGTGACAGGTTCCAGATTTTCGTCTTTTTGAAATGACATTGGCAGTTTTCTGGAGTTTCTAGTATTTTGTAGGACACAGTTCCCTTGGACTGGTATTATAAAGTTAGAACAGCAACAAAAGGAAAGTACCATTACATGTTCTTCATAAGACAGTGTATAGGCCACAGCTAAGGAAACAGTGGGACTTACATTGCATCTCTTGGAGAAAAGTTTATGTCAACTAATTTGAATTCTTACATGTAGGATATTTAGATATTTCCCATTTGTATATGTAGTCATTTTGTGTTGGTATGAACATATGTCTGCTTATTTGGAATTTGATTAATAATTCAATACCACATTTATTCTGTTTCTCAAAATTTTTTCATTTGCCTATTTGGAATACTTTTGGTTAACTGTTTTAGTCCTTTTGACATGTGTCTATTATGATTTATTTTGATTTGGGCTTTTTAGCATGTCTTACTTTCTGGAGCTACCGGATGTTATGGGGTCATCTTGGGTGTTTCCTGCCCTAGTCTCAGAGTTGGTCATTTTACTATGTAGCTCTGCCTCTTCTATTTGAAAAATGATAATCTAACCAAGATCTGGACATTGGGAGTGCTAGTTTCTATTGGAATGTCCTTACTTCACATGTGGGTGAAACTGTCATTTGCATTTTCTATGATGATTAAGAATGTTGGATTTCTTTGGTTCTCAGTCGTTTGTGCTTTTTCTTTAGGGATTGTGTTCAGACCCGTAACTTGTTTTTTAATTGAGTTATTTGTTTTCTTGATGTTTTTTTCTAGTTCTTTATATATGTTAGATATTAGCCCTCTATTGGATCTGTAGTTGATAAAAGTCTTTTCCCATTCTGTAGCCTGCCTCTGTCATAATGATGGTATCCTTACAAAATTATTTAAGCTTCATGAGGTCCCATTTATAAATTGTTGATTTTAGTGCCTATGCTATTGGTTCAGAAATTCTTCTCTTGTGCAAATGATTTCAAGTCTATTCCCCACTTTCTCTTCTATCAGATTCGGTATATCTGGTCTTATGTTGAGGTCATTGATCCATTTGGACTTGAGTTTTGTACAGAATGGTAAGTATGAATCTATTTGTGTTTTCTACATGCAGATATCCAGTTTGGCCAGCACCATTTGTTGAAAATACTGTCTTTTTCTAGTGTGTATTTCTGGCTTCTTTATTAAAAATCAGGTATCCATACGTGTATGTACTTATTTCTGGATCTTCAATTCTATTTCATTGATTAGCATGTCTGTTTTTATGTCAATACCAATGCCAATTTTATAACTGTAGCTGTGTAGTATAATTTGAGATTGGAGATGGCAATACCTCCAGCAGCTCTTTTATTATCCAAGATTGTTTTAGCTATCCTGGGTTTGTGTTTCTGATATCCCTAGGAGACACCATATCACAGAAAACTTACTGATCTTCTGGTTCTTACAATCTTCCCACCCCCTCTTCCACAATGATTCCCTAACCTTTGGTATTAGAGTTGTTTTACAGTTGTATCCATTGTTCTCCACAACTCTGTATTTTGATTATGTTCTTCTGTGATGCTCTCTTTCCTTTATTGCAAAAAAAATAAGTTTCCCTGATGAGGGATAGGGACTACACTTATTTGTGGGTATAAGAACAAATATTTGCAATGTAGTTAAGGATTGTGCTAGTTTAATAAAGAAGTGGTTGTAGATTCTCCTCCTATATCCATGACTTCCCTAGGGTCTCCATTACCAGGAATGATTTCCCTATTGCTGAAAGAATCTAAACTCCAATATGTTTTTGGCCGCCATTTTTTTCTATACAGTTTTGCCTTTTCTAGAGGTCAAGCACTGTACCATTAAGCTATATTCACCATCTTTATTTTTAACTTAAAAAACAAAACAACAACAAAAAACATTAAGGCAGCTGGGGAGATAGGTCAGCATTTAAGAGTACTTGCTCCTCTTCCAGAGGACCTGAGCTGGCACCCATATGTTGACTCACAATCAATTGTGACTCTAGCTCTAGGGAACCCAATGTCTTCTTTCCTCTGGCCGTATGCACATACATAAATAAAAATTAAAGTAAATAAATAAGGGCAGCTCCATCAATTTACCTGCAAACTTTATAATTGTATTTTTTTCAGCTGAAGAAATTTGCAAGCAAATGGTTGGAGCATAAAAATACTATCCTCAGTATGGTAACTCAGACCAAGAAAGACAAATATTACATATTCTTACTCATATGTAGATCTTAGCATTGAATCTTAAGTTCAATCTGGAGTACCTGTAGAATACAAGAAACTAGAAATGGACCATTGGGGATGTGGAATATAGATTTTGAAGGAAGGGGATATAGTAGTCAAGTGATACGGGGGGGGGGAGTAAAATAATGTGAAAGAAGATTTAAGGTAGGAGGAGGACAGTAGAGTAGGGCAAAAGAGAGGATTGGTGAAGGGTAGTTGAAAAAAAAAACATGTAAAAACTTAATTATGTGTGTGTATACACATGTAGATATGTATTATGTATATAGTAATTTAGTTGCAGTCATCCTACACATAGGATTATGCTCATCCCAGAAGCCATAGGTCTCCATATAAAAGACTCAGTGCCAGATTTAGGTTGCTTCCCCTCAAATTGTTGGTCTGATATGTCCCTGAGAACCCCAAAACAACACAGGATATTACCATTGTTCTCAGTTGCCCATCAGTATTTAATAGTAAGACCCTATTGTTGAAGACACCATAACATTGGTCACAGGAGACAGAAAGATTAAGTTCTTACTAAGCTTCTTGCTATGCAAGCTGCTAGAGGGCCTGAGCATCAAAACTCTTACCAAATTCTGAAACTGTGAACTGCAATAAGAACCAGATCTACTGCACCTCCCTGCCCCACCCAACTTTCTTGTCTCTTACTCTTTCAAACTTAGTAGCCCAGTGACTCTAATTTGTGTTGTTCACATGCTCTGTGTACAGTACCCTCCACAGGGAGGACTATTGTTTGCTTCTCTCCTCTGGAAGCAAAGTACTGGAAGGTACCATGAAAGCTGGTCTACTGGAAAGAGGGTTCTATAGCAGATACAGCAGAGGTTATCTGACTCCTGTCTGTTAGGTTTATAGTGTCTTCAGCAATAGGGATTTACCTTTGACTTGTGTGCATTCAAGGACAATAGCAACAGCCTATAAGGTTTTGGGAGTCTCTTGGACAACTCTTATCAACAACTCAAAAGAGGACTTCTTAACTCTGGTGTTGTAGTTTGTTTGTTTGTTTGTTTTGATAGTCTATGGCTTAGGGGGAGGGCCACTGGAAAAGTTTTGCTTAAACTATGTATACACAGACTTACATGCATTATATATAAGTCTATGACCTATGGAGAGGAGCACTGGGAAAAAATTCACTTAAACTCTGTATGTGCACACTGACTTACATACATTATATGTAGTTTTAGGAGCTAGTTAATACTATGATTACTTTTAATTTTTTTCAGCCATCCTTACTGTTACTTTATCCTCCTCTCCCCATCTTCTGTATCCATATCCTTCCCATTCCCTAACTATAGCCCTCCCCTTTTCCATTTCCCATCCAGATCACTTGTACTTCAATATCACAAGTTCTCTTTCATCTGAGATTCTTAGCTCAAAGTCTCTAAATGTGAGTATATAACCTTGAGTAACTGTACATTCCTTTTTAGTAGAGTCTTTTCATAGGAAGGGTGAAATGTGACAGCAGGATTCTTTCTTTCGTCTTCCATTTTCCTTCATAGTTATAGTCATATATTAGCCCTATTATATACTGTTGTCTATTTTCATAATCCTTCAATACTCTGTCTCATGACTATATACAGTGTCTTAGATTGCTTCCAAGGGCCTAATTTTATTAACTGTAAATTTTTATTAATTTAAACACAAGGCAATCTCATTTTTAATGTGAGAAATAAAATAACAACTTCATTTTTCCTTCATGAAAGTTGATATGGAGGTAGAATTTCTTCCTTTTCTTTCTTTAAAAACATTATTCTATTTAACTTTAGCCATACTTCAAATATTTTAGAGCTGCTTGACCTACTTCCTAGGTTCCCATTTATTATCCTGATGTTCTCTTTTAAGGTTTTGTTTAGAGCAGTGATTTCCAAACTTTGTTACATATCAGAATCTCCGATACAGAACACAGTAGCCCAGGTTCATTAAATTAGGATAGGATCTGAGCCTTTGTATTTTTGTCAAGATCCCCAGGGATTTTTTTATTGCACTAAAATTTGAGAACCACTGGGTTGATATTTGGAGAAAAGGTGAAAGTGAGGCAATCCTCTCCAGCTGAGGGCCACTCTAACCCTGAATGGGAAACACAATCAGTCTAGACACCGACAATAGCTTCAGAGGCCAGTGCTACTACCGTGCTAAGTTGCCAACCTAATACTTTCCTGGGGTTTGTGCGCAAGAACTTTGTCTAGAGCTGAAGTTGGACAGTAGAATATTTTTACAGCACAAGATAAAAAAAAAAAACACTTGATTTATTTTACACAGCTCACTAAAGGAACATTTTTAAGCCATCTAGACACATTGAACCAGATTAAATTAAAACTGTTATAAGATGTGCCCTGGAATTTGCATTTAAAAAAGTACACTATAACATCCAGGGCAGACAATCCATACATCTTTTCATATTGCTGGTTCACTACTCTTTTATGCAATAAAAATTAAACGGCAGTTATTTATTTATTTCCACAACAAAGCATTAACCTAAATTGAGAAGACTGGGTTCAGCAGTACATAATGCTTTCTGTAACCAGAAAGCAACTATTTCTGATATTTTTTGCTTTCAAAACCCAAGTCTTCATGAGCGTTGTGTTCTAAGCTATGGCTAATATTCAATATAAGTCAAGGAGGCATTGGATCATTCCAAAGAGAAACTTCTTCACATCAAAACATTATTTGCATATTCATAAGATTCTACCTCCAGGCCGAGACATGAGCTCTTTTTCTTGCAAACTATTACATCAATAGAAATCTACAAATAAGCACCAAAAAATATGAAGAAGGATATTGAACTGAGAAAATGTTCACTTACCATTTCACAATTTGGTGTCAGGTGAAGAGTATGCTTGCTTGATTACAAAGTAAAACTTGAATGCAAATAATTGCGTTCATTGTTCATATAAATATTTAATTGACATTATTACCAACAGTTGCTAATAGTGATGAGAGTACTTCAGGGTAATTGTTGGAATTTGCTGAAAAATATACTAGTATGGCTTTTTTTTTTTTTTTTAGTGGTTAAAGTTTATCAGAGGAATATTTTTAAACTAAAAATAGCACGTAAAGGTCTGGTTCAAAGCATGTTACTTTTTTCCAAAGGTCAATTGTATTCTAGAAATAAGTATTTTTCCTGTGAAAATAAAAATATGAAATGTTTGAGCTTTCTTTCCTGGAAACCACATTGTGCTATTCATTTTACCAGTAATAAATGATCATTGTGGGAGATATTTCTTTAATTTTTGTTTGAAGATAATTTTATAATCACTATGAGGCAAATAATTTTTTAAGATATTTACATTCTTCTTAATTTTATTTTCTGCATATTTGGATGTAGTTATACTTTGTTTTAAGCCAGTTTACATCAGATCATTTCAGTGCTTCCTCCAAACTGAAAGGAAAGCAAGCAATGTGTGAAAATGGCCAAAATCCTTGATGGTTTTGAGTTTTAAATTGTTTAGCAATGCTTCTATTTGAATATACACAAAAGCCCCAACTTTGACAGTGTGGTGTAAGTTAAGCATTGGACATCTGTAGTTCACAGATCCGACCAGGAAGTGAAATCTTTCCTTGGACATCTATCTATAACACATGGATCTGCTAGTGCGGGAGAACTTTCCCTGGACATCGGTTGCACACAAATCATATTAGGGAGCTCTTGAGAGCCTTCCTTGGACGTGTGTAGCACAAGGATATTGCTAGTAAAGTAGAGTCTTCCTAAATCATTTTTGGATATGACATTGTATGGCAGGAATTTCACAGAACTACCTGAAGTGTAAAATAAGGCATGGAGACTTTTATATAGTTTATAGGCCTTTTGCTGGGACAGTTTCCCAGACACTATCTAAACTAACCAGACTATGCTAGCACTGACCCACCACATGGCTAGCTCTTTACCTCTCTGTTATGCTCTGGTCTACATCTGTTTCCTTTCTAGTCCTTCTAGTTTCTCCAGCTTCTGCCTCTATCTCTTTGTGTCACTCTCACTGCCCGGAAGTTCTACCCTTGTACTTCCTACCTCAGCTATTGGCTATGATATCTTTATTACAACCAATCAGCATCGAGACAACACCTGATACAGCTCTATATTGCCTTTAGGCATAGAGGATTGTGTGACCTTCAAGTATCTGAGCAAGTGTGTAAGGACAAATGTTTACTAATATAAAGGCAGTGATGGGCCATAGAAATGACCATACTAAAATCCTGCCACAACTTAGCTCTCTGCTGGTACAGAATTAACAATTGAAAATACAGGGACACGTTCATACAGGTGTAAAGGAAAGTCACCCCAATAATATTAATAATTACTAATTCATTGATTAGGAATAAAATATATTCCCCATTGTTACCCAAAAGAAGTTCATTCCTTTAAACATATTCAGGTTATCGAATTTTAATATTTTAAATGTCAGTTTGGGGTGAAGTTACCATATTTTCTCCAACTAAGGCTGCTTAAAGCTCTGGGTAGCTTAAGAATCTAGAACTAACTAGGTGTGATGGTACACGCCTTTAATCCCAGCATTTGGGAAGTAGAGGCAGATGGATCTCTGTGAGTTCAAAATAAGAGTACACCAATTAGTTATCTAATACAAAATAGTCAATTCTAAAAATATACATTTAAGCAACTTTTTATAGACTGAGAAGTTTGTATTTATGCATTTAGGTATATACATATATACATACACATATCCATATACTATGTAATAACAATTAATGAAAAAAGATCATAAACTTGAAACAGAGGGATATACAGCAGGGTTTGGAGAGAGAAAAAGGGAAGGTAGAAGTAATGCAACTATATTATAATCTCAAAAATAAAAGAGATAATCAAAAAAGAAAATTTTTAAATCTTCTAATTTAAACTGTCATTGAAACTATATTAGTGTTTATCCATTAAGCTAAGTCATAAAATACTGCAGATCTTTCCTATGTATCCTACAGTGTAATGCTCAGTTCACAAAACCATAAGACAAGCCAGGAAAACTCCAACTCAATGCAAAAGCAAAAGGATCTTTAATTGGGGTAGGAGCCATGGCAAGGTCCTGTAACCGAACTTTTAAATTATTATTTAACACTTATTTATTTATTACTAAATTCACTTATAACAAACACCAACAATTTCTTAACTATTAATCCTATAAACTCTTACAACCCCTTTAATCTATCCACTAAACCTATTGATAATTATTTTTTTAACCTTTTAGAATGATACAGTCTCTGGGGCAGGTCCTCAGTCGTCAGGAACACAGTCTTTGTTGTAGATTCTTTAATGCACTTAGCGGTCCTTTTTCTGGATCTCTCAGATGCAGGTTCGTCAGGGTAAGTTGGTTATTACAGTCTCACCTTAAATAAGGCTTCATGCTTTCTTCTCTGTGGGAGACCCCAGCTGTCTGCAGGCCAACTTACTTCTTTTGAATCAGGAACTCAGCTGCTCTGCCTCAGTCCTTAAAGCCAGGCACATTTTCCCTAGGCCACTGATTGGACAGATCAAACCCCTCCAGGCAAAAGCTGAGCCACAGGGTCCAGTCCTTGGCCTTTTGGTGTCTTGCTCAGGCTTTCTTTGCTCACCGGCTTCTTTCTGCTTCAGGGAGAGAGCTGGCCATCAATGGCCAGCCCTTTTTTCAGCAGGACTCTTGGAGCTCTCTAGCATCAGGGGCCTCTTCTTTTTTTGGGCTCCATGCACTGTCCTTAAATAGGAGGAACTCTGTTTCAGCTTAATTTGGGCTCTGCCCACTTAGCAGCTGAAAACAATGTCAGGCCAGATACTTTGTTTCTTCAGGTCCATTAAGTCTTTCCTGTTTTCCTGACTTCAACCTTGTTTTTCAGTCTATTGAGTCTTTCCTGTTTTTCCTGACTTCAACCTTGTTTTTCAGTCTGTTAAGTCTCCTGTTTGTTTCCTGTTTTTAGTCCACATGCTGATAATGCTCTTCATGCCCTGAATTAAGAGACAGTATCAGAAACCCCTATATATTTTCTAAATCTAATTTATCTAACCCCTACAAGGTCCGTCATACATTTTCCATGCAGGGAGACTGTGAATGGCTCTGAACCTGGAAAGTTTGAGGCTCTTAAGGGCTAGGCAACAGAGGGGGTGGAAAGTTAGGGAAGTGCATGTAACATACAGAATCACATTTGGCCTTGTAAGATGAGCTCAGAGAGTTCTCTGGTGACCTTGTCCTCAGGAAGCAAAGGAAGCTCCCAGTTAACAAATAATTCCTTTTAAGAGCCTTTAGTTATCTATGGCTCTGTCCAGACAGTCATTCAAGGCATCTAAGGGAGAGAAAGCTAGATTTTCAATCTTTCTTTGTTATTTTACTCTTATGAGCTTGTTACAGCAGAGGAAGGTGGGTAAGAACTTGGACAGGCCAGGATGAGAGACTGGGGTTTTTATTCTGTCAACAAGAATATTATTCAGCAAGAATTCATTTTTTATTACAAAAAATTTATTCTTAATTCTCAGAAGAAATAAGTGTCTTTACCATTGATAAGCAAATCAAAAATTAGCTTTTAAATAACAGTTGCCATTTCATAGATGAAATAAAGACAGAAATTTTCATAGTTGGGGGTCAAAAAAGAAGTCTTAGGTCTGGCATTTACTTAAAATGTAAAGGTATTATATGACTATTCTTAGACAAAATTACTACAACTCTAAATGCTAAATTATTTATCCTCAAGATTTAAGAAATATCAAATTATTTGGGACTAAGAACCATGTAGGAAGTTTTTTGCTAGTTGAGTGTATACAACAAAAAAGATTAATTGAAGATGGAGATTATTCTAGAAATAAATTTTTATGTGTATATGTGAATAATAACATGTAGTTATCTGTTTATCTGAATAAACTATGGCAGACATTAATTATTGTCATTACATGAAGGGTAGCTAAAAGACTAGTTGGTAATCAGTACCAGATGATTTGGTTTGGTTGCGGTTAGGACTCTTTTGTGAAATCCCATTACTTTATCTTTTAGCCTCTGCCCAGCACACAGGAGTGTCCCAACAACTTATACCAACATTGCAGGGTGACTAGAATAAGATATTAATATATTTTATGTAAAGATATTCTATAGCTTAAAAACTGACTTTTGTATTGTTGTTGGTTTTAATACCATGTAATAAGCTTCTATAAAAGCACCAGTTATAAAAAGAAGTTAGGATCATTATGTAAATCTACAACTAACTTGAAATAGTATCATGTCCACCCACACATAACTATTTCATGATTTTTTCCTTTCTTATGAAGATAACCTTCATGCACTTATATTAAAGGATGCTTTAATTTTGTTTTTAA
The DNA here is from genome assembly GCA_907164525.1 of Lophiomys imhausi. Lineage (NCBI taxonomy): Eukaryota > Metazoa > Chordata > Mammalia > Rodentia > Muridae > Lophiomys > Lophiomys imhausi. The sequence continues at coordinate 6,540,156 of CAJQZJ010027982.1, read as the reverse complement.
CTTTATATAACAGAGTATTGCATTATATATATATTGTCCTCTACCTCTTATATCAAATTCTGTTTGTAGTGAACTCTCCTTTCTTATACCATTTTGAGTAGTTAAGAGACATTTAATGCACTCATAATTTGCAACTTGAGTTTCTAGTTGTCAATGTTGTTTCTTCAGGTAGAGTGTCTACTACTGTATTAAATAACCATTTGCTACACGATGCCAACATGTGACCCCTGATAGAAATGAGGACAATTAAAGAAGAAATGCATTGAAAATTATCCCATTTGTCAACAGTTTACAGAATTGGCTTCTAAAAAAATAAATTATATGTGCATGGTACTTTGTATGTATGCTTTTCTGTCCAGCAAATTAATGCATGCTGCTGGCATTGGTCAGAAAATGTGTAGGATCCCCTGATATTGAAGATACAGTTATTGTGAGCTGCCATGTGGTTGCTTGGAATCAAATTTGTCTGAAAACTGTCTGGAAGAGCAGACAGTGCTTTTAACCACTGAGCTATCTCCCAAGCTCTATATTTACAGAATATTTATTGTAGCAGTTGATCTTAATGTCTATCCATAGCAACAAATGCTGTAGCTACTTTAAAAATGATATCAAATCATTTATATTCTAAGCAATGGAATCCAATTGAGGCATCTGCAATAGCAAAGAGGACTTACTGATTCATTACATTTTCAACTATCATAAAGTAGACTTCAAGAAATGCAATGTTTCACTGACGTGAAGATATCAAAACAAAGTTAAATTCTTTCCTTCATATCTGTTCATTGTAGTTTTATTCATCATCATCATCATCATCATCATCATCATCATCTAATTGTCAGATGTGGTATTTCTTGTCCTTGAAAAATGACAATAAAAAGAGAAAGCTAGAGTCAAGCACCATGACACACACCTGGAATCCCACCACTTGGGAGATAAAATCAAGCCCAACCTGTGTGAAACAGCAAGAACCTGACAAAAGGAAGAGAAAAATGATAGAAGAGGACTACAGAAAGGGATGGATGGTAAGAAGGGGAGATGAGTGAGAGAGAGGGAGAGAAAGAGTTAGAAGAGGGGGAGATAAGCTTTGGAAGTTACCCCTTGAAACCTGTGGAAACTTATTTCTTAATATTTCCCCCAAATATGGGCCAGGTAGTAGAGGCCTTCAATCCCACCACGTGGGAGACAGAGGCAGGAGGGTCATCATGTTCCAGGCCAGCCTGGGCTACACAGTGAATTCCAGGGCAGCCCCTTTTTTAATTCATATAGCTCTGAATCTTTTCTATAAAAAGTTTTCTCAGTGATATATCAAAATTGCTTCATCAATTATAATACATTTACCATCCCAATGGTAATTAACAATAAAAAGGCCAAGTGGGGAGGAGGGAACATGGAGGAAGAAGGATAATTCTTTGACATGTTCTTATAAACCTTAAATAGTTCTTGAATATAGTGTCTACATTTTGAGACTTATTTGATTTTTATGTGTATGAATAAAGTCTATTATCTTAAGTCTAATCAGAATCCTACGGCAACTAAGGTTTTGTTTACAGTAATATTCCAGAACTAAATTTTCCACTGTCTCATATAAAGCATGAATTTCTAAATTTATTATAAGGTAATTTCTTCATCCTTCCTTTAACAGCAATGACGGTATTGTGATATGAATATCATGACATTTTACATTGACTATCCTTCTAAGACATTTCCATGCAGGAAAAAGTATACTTATTAACTCTTCATACCCACATCATTATTATTCAATTTTACTTTTCAGTGAACTTGGACAAATGTGTTATATAATAAGGGTTGTGTTGAATTATATATTTTCTGGCATGTTCTGACTGTAATCAGTCAAAAATTAAAGACATGAAAAGAAAGAAAGAATGAGGAGTACATCCAAAATGATTATGAGCAATTCTCTATCACTTTCTTTATTTGTGGTGGCTTTGCATATAAAAAGAATGTGGGTCTTATGTTTATTTTCACTTGTAATATTTTTTATTAAGTAGGAGAATATCAATATCCTGTAGTATAGATAGCTCTAGCTGGGTGCAAACAAACGTTTTTGGATGCTGTGTAGCACAGCAGAGCCAATACAGTTATACATTTCACTTCTAACAAAAGACATCAGGACTAACAAAATTGTTTAATTTGCTTAGGCAGGATGAACTTTGGGCCTTTGAGAATTATTTCATGAGCTTTATGTTGAATAATGCTTTAGAGAGTTACTTTTTTCTCCATTTATGCCAGAGTAGGAGTTAGTGTCTAGTTTATTTCAAGTGCATAATATATGTGAAAATGTGCTCACAAATTAGAGGAATTATTGTAGCACAAGTCTGCCTTAAGACATACAGGCTCTCAAGTTAAACAGGAATTACATTCTTTAGCTAACAGATTTATGGAATGTAATGAAATTTTGCTACTGGGTTGTAAGAATAGACTGCATAGTCTATTTCAGTGTAGAATCAGAAAAAGTAAGTAGGAGATAGTGTTGAGGAAGAACAATGAAGGTGTTAGAATTCCTGTTTGGCCCATAGCCTCCTGCCTTCTCTTAAATTTCAGTTTCTTTATCTGCCAAGTAGTAACTCAAGATTCTACTATTACTAGGATCAAATTATAGAATAGATGTGAATGTGTTTATGCTTTTCAGCACTAATTACATTAATTTAAAATGAGGTGAGGGGCTGTCCTACCCAGACTCATGTAATAGAGTGAGGTGAATATTCTAGGATATTGGATATGAGTGAGTAAATAAAGTCTTTGTTCAAATCTCTGTGAACTCAGGCAAGTGTTCTAATCATCGACACATGAAAGATTTGTTGAGCTTCTCCATCACTGTATACATGAGAGTCACCAAATGCCAGTACCAATGTAAAGGATTTTAAATATTACAGGTAGTAATTTAAATAGTTAGAGTAATACCCCAACCACTGAGGATTTCTGATCCAGAGAGGGACAGACTAATTTTTTCCCTTGAGATATAACCAGGACACTCTTTCACATCTATAGACCAAGTGGTATACTAACCTTATCATACCTGCTCACTTTTGTTTAAAAAAAAAACTTTTGGGAAATGCAAAGGATAATTTTAGTCTCCCACCTGTATAAAAACTATGGACAGAAGGTAATTCAGTTAATGGAAATAATTTACATCAATATTTATAAATTAGCACATGAAGCATGTTTAATATAACTATGTATGTTGGTGGGGAGTCCTTGTGTGCCACAGTATGTGTGTGGTGGTCAGAGGACCACTTAAGAGAATTGGTTCTCTCCTTCCACCACATGGGTTCTTGGGAAAGACCTCTGATCATCAGGCTTGTCAGCAGATGTTTTTACCCACTGAGCCATATCACTGGTCATTTATTATTATTTGTTGTTATTTTGTTTGTTTTTCCTTTACTATAAAGTCTTTGACTACAGAGTCTTGTCTTATGAATTTTTTGTCTTTGTGGCACTAAGTATATGTCCTGGCATATTTCAGTCGCCTTAGTAACCATTTGATATATATAGTTTAAAATGTATGTATATCCATAAAAAAATCTCAATTTGAAGTTTGGTACCCCTGTATGCATTGGGTGATGGAGCTTTCAAATGGGATTAATGTCTTTCTCTTAAGACTGGGTTAATTATACATAGACTGAATATGAAGCAAGAGTGACCATTTTATCCCTTTCTTGTACATTCCTGTTTGTTATTTAATTTCCTCCCTCACTAGGAGCCAAGAAAATGCTAACAGCATGCTTTTGGACTTCTAGAACCATAAATCAATATATACTCATTTCCTTCACATCTTACCCAGTCTTGGATATTCTGTTATAACAAGAGAAAATATCCTATTGAAAGGTCCAAAGAAGAAAAATCAATATTAGAGACTATCTTAGCTACTTTCTTCTTGTTACAATAGTACAGCTTTAAAAAGAAAGGTTGATTTTGGCTTACAGTTAGGAAAGACCATAGTCTTTCATGGCATAAAAAACATGGTGGCAGGCAAGAAAGCCATGGTGGCAAGAGCAGTAGCTGGTCAGGTGGCATCCATCCATGCATAGAAAGCAGGGCATGAACAGTAAGTGGGACCAAACTATAAAACTGTAAGGCCCACTTCCAGGGTTCTACTTCCTCCCAATGAGGATTCACTTCCTGTAAGGCCCACAACCTTCCAAAACAACACCATCAGCTCAGGTGTTCCAATGTGAGCCATGAGGGGTATTTCACAATCAAACCACAATAGAAACTGTGCTATCTGCAAATTATATCTGATGGTAAGCTATATGGACATTCCCTAGTCAACTTCACCAATGCAAACAGTAAAAAATATTACTGGCTTAATATTTATAATTGTCAACATTATGCTACACATCCTTCAGTCCATTTTATTGATACTTGCTTGACAGAATGTGATCTTGGTTTTGATTTTTACTAATCTTTTTTTTTTTCTGTTCTAGGCACCAAATCCAGGAGGGCCTTGTGCATGTTACACTAGCCCTCTACTGCTGAGCCATATTGGCAGCCAGGCACTTCTTCCATGCAGTATACTGGGAGGTCTTTCTGGAGCCTGTGTCAAGGTATTGGAATGGAAATAAGTCTTTAAGAAAAGTCTAAGGTTAAAGATGGTGGTGATAAGCATGGACAAATTCAGATCATCAGGAAGACTGAATGGACCACCACAGAGATATATTCCTAATGAATGGCAGTTTGTGAGGCACAAGCCTATCTGGTCTTGCCCGGAAAAGACAGGGACAATAAAGAACTCTGTATTGGACATATAGACACTGGAAGAACAGAAACACCAGACACGGGAGACTGGGCACTTCCCACCACAGTGGAAGAGCCAGCTGATAGGATCGTTTCAGAATGCCAGCTGGCAGCTTGACCACCTCAGTTTTCTGAGTCGCAGCTTCCTTGCAGGATTTCTGACACCCAAAAGGAAACCAGCACAGCCACTACAGTAAGATTGAGGGTGATCATCCCTGGGATTTGCAACATGGTGGCATCTGGCTGATGGGTAACTGGAGGATAGAGTCAACAGGTGCTGAGCTTCCCTGAGCTCAAGTGCACTGTGGACAAGACATAGACTACATATTGGAACTCCCTGCCCCCCCCCCCCCGCCTCACCTGGCCCCATGGCTGGTACACCCCTGAACACTCAGGGTACAACATCTACATCTCAGCCCAGAACAGTAAAGTAGTTCTGGACTACTGCATGCTGCCTGAGCAAGTGGGCTTCACCGGACCACAGAGCTTCTGACAGAGAGGCACAGGTTAATTCTGAGACTCCTGAGAGCAGCTTGGGAGGACCACAACCACAGTCCTGATACCCTAGCTTCAGGAAAACTGTTAGAAGCCCCACCAACCCAGCCAGGCTTCTCTGGAACACAGTGTTTCTGGCAAGGAAAAGATAGCTGAGATTCCCCTTGAGTCCAACTGATGTAGATGCCTTATGAATTCCATATTGGAACTCCCTGTCTGCACCTACTTTGGCAGGGCACTGAGTCTATAGCCTCAGTCTACAGCATCTAGATCTGGGTCTGGAGCAGTAGAGCATTTCTGGACCATTGCATGCTGCCCCAGTGATTGGGTGGCAATGAACCACAGAGCTTCTGACTGAGAGACAGAGGTCAAAACTGAGATCCCCCTGAAAGCAGCCTGGGAGGACCACAACCATGGTCCTGACCATAGTCTTGACACCCTAGATACAGGGAAATTGCCAGAAACCATGCCAAGTGAGGCAGGGTGGATTGAAGCACAGTGATTTTTGGCCAAGAAAAGGCAGTTGAGATTCCCCGAATCCCCTTGAGAGTAGCTTGGGAGGTCCACAATCATGGTCCTGACCCATAAGCTGCAGGGAAACTGCAGCTCTAGCCTACAGTCTGTGGCTTGCCAACCCCCACCGACATCACTAGGAAGACCAGCTGGATCTCAGGAACCTGCAGGTGGGAATAATACATCCCACCCCAACCCCTGACTTGAGTTCCCAAATGGGACACACCAGGAAGGAGTGAGCTTTGGGAGGTCCACTGAGAACCAGCCACCAACACAAGGCCCCATTCATCCTGTGGCTTGCTACATATCACCAAGATTATATGGTCTCTATACCAGAGCTCCCTCCGTGGCACCAAGTCTAGAAGGCACCAGGAAAAAACAGCTAAGAACAACCAGATAGCTAAAGGACAGCAAAATAACAAAACTAACAAAAGTCAGGGAACTATGACTCTAACAAAATTCAGCTATGCTAGTACAGCAAGCCCTGATCATCCCACCACAGCTGAAACACATGATGATGACAAATCTACACTTAGGAAAATGATAGAGGCCTTACAAGAAGAAAATAATCCATGAAATAATTTAAAGAATCTATAATTTTACAAATGAAAGCAATGGAGAATTCCATTAGAGACCTCCAAGCTAACTCAGTCAACCAAGAATGGGAAAGAGACAAGGCTATGAAAGATTTGAAAATTTTTGCAGGCAAAGATGATTATCAAACTGGAGCAGGAAATAGATAAAACAATTCAAGACTTGAAATTGGAAATGGAAGCAATAAACACACAAGCAGAGAAAATGATGGAGGTGGAAAACAAGGAAGAACAGGAACTACAGACATGAGTATCACAAATAGAATACAAAAGATGGAAAACAGAATCTCAGGCATGGAAATCTCGATTGAAGAAATCAGTACAACAACCAAAGAAAATGAGAAATCTAAGAAAATTCCTCACCCACAACATCCAAGAAATCAAGGACTCAATGAAAAGATAGAACCTAAGAATTATAAGCATGGATGAAACAGAAGACTCCTGACTCCAAGGTCCAGGAAATATTTTCAACAAAATCATAGAAGAAAATTTCCCAAATCTAAAGAAAGAGATGCTGGTAAAGTTCCAAGAACACCAAATGGATTAGACCAGAAAAGAAATTCTTCTCATCACATAATAATTGAAACTCCAAATGTACAGAAGAAAGAAAGAATATTAAAAGCTGTAAGAGAAAAAGGTCAATTAACATAAAATGGCAGACCCATCACAATTACACCTGACTTCTCAAAAAACTCTAAAAGCCAGAAGGGCCTGGACAGATCTCCTTCAAACCCTAAGAGAATATAGGTGCCAGCCCATACTACAATACCCAGCAAAACTTTTTATCACCATAGATTGAAAAAACAAGATATTCCTTGAGAAAGCCAAATTTAAATAATATATATCTACAAATCCAGCTCTACAGAAGATCCTAGAAGGAAAACTCCAACCAACAGAAGATAACTACACTCAAGGAAACAGGAAACTAAAAACTCCACTGCAGTTAAACCAAAAGTAACACACAAACACACAGCCACTACCTACATAAAAATAACAGGAAATAACAACCTATGGTCATTAATATCTCTCAACATCAATAGACTCAAATCCCCAATAAAAACACACAGGCTTACAGAATGGATCAATAAATAAGACTCATCATTTTGCTGCATACAAGAAACACACCTCACTAATAAATACAGATGCTACCTCAGAGTAAAGGGCTGGGAAAAGGTTTTCCAAGCACACAGTCCCAGGAAGCAAGCTAGAGTAGCCATTTTAATATCAAACAAAATAGACTTTCAACCAAAATTAATTAAAAAAAAATAAGGAAGGACACTACATACTCATCAAAGGAAAAATTCATCAAGATGACATCTCAATACTGAATATCTATGTCCCGAATACAAGAGTACCCACATTTGTAAAAGAGACTCTTCTAAAGCTTAAATCACACATTGATCCCCATACCTTAATAGTGGGAGACGTCACCACCCCACTCACACCAATGGACAGGTCCTTGAGAAACCAAACAGAGAAATTATGAGACTAACAGAGGTCATGAACCAAATAGACTTAACAGATATCTACAGAACATTTCAACCACACACAAAAGACTATACCTTCTTTTCAGCACCCCATGGAACCTTCTCTAAAATTGACCACATACTCAGTCACAAAGCAAGCCTCAACAGATACAAGAAAATTGAAATAACCCCTTGTATCTTATCAGACCAACATGGATTAAAGCTGGACTTCAACAACAACAGAAATAACAAAAAGCCTACACATTCATGGAAACTGAACAACTCCCTACTCAATGACTACTGAGTCAGATAAAAAATAAAGAAAGAAATCAAAGACTTCCTAAAATCCAATGAAAACAAAGACACCACAAACCCAAACCTATGGGACACAATGAAAGCAGTGCTAGAGGAAAGTTCATAGCACTAAGTGCCTTCAAGAAGAAAATTGTGACAGCTCATGTTAGCTACTTAACCACAGAACTGTAAGTGCTAGGAAAAAAAAAGAAGCAAACACTCCCAAGAGGAACAGATGGCAGGAAATCATCAAACTCAGGGCTGAAATCAGCAACTTACAAACAAAAAGAACAATACAAAGAATCAATGAAACCAAGACTTGGTTCTTTGAGAAAATCAACAAAATAGACAACCCTTAGGTAAACTAATTAAATGACAGAGGGGAAAATACCCAAATCAACAAAATGAGAAATGAAAAGGGAGAAATAAAAACAGACATCAAGGAAATCCAAAGAATCTTCAGGTCTTACTTCAAAAACCTGTACTTCACAAAATTTGCAAACCTAAGCAAAATGAACAATTTTCTTGATAGATTCCACCTACCAAGGTTAAATCAAGATCAGGTTAACAAATTAAACAGTCTTATAAGCCCTAATGAATAGAAGCAGTCACTAAAAGTCTCCCAACCAAAAAAAGTCCAGGGCCAGATGATTTCAGCACAAAATTCTACCTGACCTCCAAAGAAGAGCTAATACTAATACTCTAAAAACTATTCCTCAAAATTGAAACAGAAGGAAAACTGTGAAACTCATTCCATGAGGCCACAGTCACCCTGATACCTAACCACACAAATACCCAACAAAGAAAGAATTTCAGATCAATTCCCCTCATGAACATAGATGCAAAAATGTGCAATAAAATATTTGCAAGCCAAATCCAAAGAACACATCAAAAGTATAATATACCATGACCAAGTAGGACTCATCTCAGGAATGCAAGTATGGCTCAACATATGAAAATCCATCAATGTAATCCACCATATAAACAAGCTGGAAGAAAAAAAAACACATGATCATCTCACTAGATGCTGAAAAAGCATTTGAAAAAATCCAACACCTCTTCATGCTAAAAGTCCTGGTGAAAGCAGGCATACAAGGACCATACCTGGAAATAATAAAGGCAATATACAGCAAGCTAGTAGCCAACATCAAATTAAATGGAGAGAAACTTAAAGCATTTCCCCTAAAATCAGGGACAAGTTAAGGATGCCGACTCTCCCCCTATCTCTTCAACATAGTACTTGAAGGTTTAGTTAGACTAATAAGACAACTGAAGGAGATTAAGGGTATACAAATTGAAAGGAAGAAAGTAAAGTATCACTATTCGGAGACAATATGATAGTATACATAAGTCACCCCAAAAATTCCACCACAGAACTCCTACAACTGAAACACCTTCAGCAAGGTAGCTGGATACAAAATTAATTTTAAAAATTAGTAGCCCGTCTTTATACAAAAAATAAATGGGCCGAGAAAGAAATCAGGGAAACAACACCTTTCACAATAGCCGCAACAATATAAAATACCCAGTGACTCTAACCAAGCAAGTAAAAGACCTATACTACAAGAACCTCAAGTCCTTGAAGAAAGAAATTGAAGAGGACATCAGAAGATGGAAAGATCTCCCATACTCATGGATAGGTAGGATCAACATAATAAAAATGGCCATCCTACCAAAAGCAATATACAGATTCAATGCAATTCCTATCAAAATACCAACACAATTCTTTACATACCTTGAAAGAACAAATCTCAACTTCAAATGGAATAACAAAAATCCAGAATAGCTAAATCAATCCTGTATAATAAAAATCATCTCGAGGTATCACCATCCAAGATTTCAAGCTATACTACAGAGCAATAGTAATAAAAACAGCATGGTACTGATATAGAAACAGAGCAGTTGATCAATGGAATCAAATTGAAGACACAGAAATGAATCCACACACCTATGGTCACTTAATTTTTGACAAAGAAGCCAAAACCATACAATGGAAAACGGACAGCATCTTCAACAAATGTTGCTGGTCTAACAGGATGTCGACATGTAGAAGAATGCAAATAGACTCACACTTATCACCCTGCATAAAACTTAAGTCCAAGTGGACTTAACATAAAGCCTGACACACAAAATCTAATAGAAGAGAAATTAGGAAAAAGACTCGAACTCATTGACACAGGTGACAATTTCCTGAACAGAACACCAACAGCTCAGGCTCTAAGACCAATGATCAATAAATGGGACCTCATGAACTGAAAAGCTTCTGTAAGGCAAAGGACACTGTCACTAGAACAAAACAGCAATCCACAGATTAGGAAACGATCTTTACTAACCCCACATCTGACAGAGGGATAATATCCAAAATTTATGAAGAACTCAAGAAATCAAATACAAAGAACCCAAATAATCCAATCAAAAAGTGGGGAAGAGAGCTAAATTGAGATTTTACAAAAGAAAAATCTCTAATGGCTTAGAGACACTTGAAGAAATGCTCAACATCCTTAATCATCAGAGAAATGCAACTCAAGACGACTCTGAGATTCCATCTCACACATGTCAGAATGGCTAAGATCAAAAATTCAAATGACAGCACATGCTGATGAGGTTGTGGAGAAAGGGGAACCCTCTTCCATTGCTGGGAGGAGTGCAAACTTGTACAACCACAATGAAAATCAGCCTGGAAATATTTTAGAAAACTTGGAATAGCTCAACCTCAAGACCCAGCCATACCACTCCTGGGTATACATTCGAATGAATCCTCACCAGTCCACAGGATGTCTCCTCATCTATGTTCATAACAGCTTTATTTGTAATAGCTAGAAACTGAGAACAACCCAGATGTCCCTCAACTGATGAATGGATAAAAAAGATGTGGTACATTTACACAATGGAATACTACTCACCTATCAGAAACAAGGAAATCATGCACAATTTGCTGCCAAATGGATGGATCTAGAAAAGGTCATCCTGAGTGAGTTAACCCAGACCCAGAAAGTGGAGCATGGCATCTGTTCAAACTTATAACTGTATTTTAGCCGTATACTTTGGATAACTATCCTACAACCAACAGACTGAAAGGAACAGAAATATATAGACTTTGTTACTTGTTAGTTGGATACTTTGCCCTAGTGGAGCTGCCTTGTAGGCCCTGAGTGTAAGAGGAAGCTCTTAGCCCTCATATGGCTGCTGAACTGAAGGGGGCTAATATATAGAGCACCCCACACAAGAGGAGTAGGATAGGTGGGAGAAGGGGGAGAGGGTGGGGGGGGGTAAGAGGGTGGGCCTGGGATGGGTGGAGAGAAGGGACTGTGATGGAGATGTAAATTGAAGTAATAAACAGAAAAAGAAAGTCTAAGGGTTTTCTCTAAGGAGGAATGTGTTGCAGTGATATTTGATTTCCAAAATGAGTGATACACTAAGGTTCTGGATTAGCACTTGATACACTCAATTCAATCTTTACGTGTAGTCAGTTGTCCGAATGATTGAAAACATTGTGACCAAGTATTATGTGGCCTTAGAGCCACCTAATTGACCTAAAATAAAACCATTTATGTCTGCCAGGCAGAATCAACTGGGTCACTCATCCTCCTTGGTGCCTGATTCTGCTCTCTGCTGAGGATTCCGCTGTCCGCTGTCCCCAGGCTCCCCTAATGGACACTTTGATTCTCCTGGAACGATAAGAACAGAGCACTGCCCCAATCCCAACCCTAGGACAATTGCCCTCTTTTTTTTTTCTGGGGGGGGGGATGGGGGGCTTTTCCTTTTCTGTATCCTTCTTCCTCTCCTATGTAGGAGTGCATGGGCTTGAGAAAAATGAGATATAGACATAGCACAGGAAGGTCCAAGAAGAAGGGGCAGATTATTGAATATGCCCTTATACCTTTGTATATTGATACAAAATTAGTAGTTTATTTGGCTAAAGTGGTATTGACCATTGTTTATTGTGCAAAAATAAGATTGTATTGGATTACATCGGTATTGATCTTTGTATATTGATACAAAATTAAGTTTATAGTTGGCCACAATGGTATTGACCCTTGCATATGGACGTAATATTAAGATTATATTGGGCTACATAGGCATTGATCTTTGTATATTGATACATAATTAAGAGTATATTTAACCACAATTGAATAGATCTTTGTATATTGATACAAATTTAAAGATAATGCTTCCCAATGGTATCATACCTAGAGACACTTAAAAATAAAATGTGAAGCTCTGACCTCTTGATACCAACCGTCTAAAACAGTCTAGGATAGTTAAGTAAAACAAACTCCTAGTCATGCAAACATGTCACTTTGTTAGCTACTATGACAGTCTATCACAGATATTCTCTAAACTACCCAGTAATCAAGTTGCTAAGAGACAAGCAACATTTGCTTATCTAAATACAAGAGATGGATAGGGCATCTTCAAAAACCCCAAGAGATCTGCAGAATATGGCATTCAAAGATGTTATCTTAAATCAAGATTTTTTTTGATATTGAGACATATCAGCGCCTGACAGCACCCCCTATTCTACTCCAAGTAGAAGATAAGCATCGAAGAACCTCCACTGTAAGATGGTTGAATTAGTGGCAAGCCTTTCTCTTGGCATGAAAAAACCCCTTACACCAACTGCAGACAGACTGCTGTCCTAAAAGGACAAAACTTGGTAGCAGGGAAGTCGACAGCCTAACTCTGCCAAGACAGGGTAGGTAAGTCCTTCATAATCCCTGCTCTACAACAAATGTCTGTCAGAGAAACAGGACCCAAAGCCTGAAGATTGATACTGGAATGTGTGGAGAGAAAATGGGAACTGTCCAGGCAGTTATTGGTATGTTCTTTCTTAGTTTTGGAAGCTGCAGGCTCTGCACTTCCTATATAAGCAAATATATTTATCCCTCTCAGGTCTCTGAGGTAGTTGAAGAATAGACAGATAGAATCTTATAGTTAAATTTTGAACTGTTTAGGAATCAAGAGGGTGTTATAGATCTAAGAAGATACTCTTAAAAGTGTGTTGCAAGTTAGTATGAATGTTGAGTCACATATAGACCTTTAAACTCATGGAGTTGGGTAGATAGTAGAATGTTAAAGTCAGGGGCCAAATAGGTAAAAACTGAACATTGGGAAGGTATACTGGGCCAATTTACTCTCAAAAATATGGCATATTTATATCTATTGTTTTGTATAATACTTACTGTTATAAGAGAAGGAACCAGCTGTTGGACTGAAAGGGGAACTTCTGGAGGGAAGAGGGTGGAAGGGCGGGATAGGAAGGGGGAATAGGGAGGGGTTTGTTACTGAGATGTAACTTGAAGAAAAAAAAATAAAGTATTAAAAAAAAACAAAAAACCATTTATGTCATTCTACCCCTTGACATTCTGGATATAAACATATGATATCTTCTCTCAGATCACACCAGGTGTGCACCTTCTCTCTTATCTGAGTGTTGGTTTGACTGCTTCCTCAGCAGAGGTAACTTTTTGTCTAGTCAGCCTCTTTGGTAGTCTTATACTCCACTGAAACAACTTTGTTACATCTCACAAGGTAACATTTTTCTTTGTATTTGACTACCACATCTTGATTCAAGTCAATGTTGCTTTCTGAATTGCTATTAGCCTGACAGTCTCCTACTCCTAGATCAACTGTACCAATTTCTTGTGCTTCTTGAATTTGCCATGTTTATTCTACCTACCTCATGGCTGTTCTATTGTCTCAAATACCCCTTTATTTGCTTAATAGCATCATTTTAGATATTGATAAAATTAAACTTTCTCTAGTCCCTGTGCACCAGGAAAATAACAACAATTAATAATTTCCTACCTATCCGAGCATCATTTTGCATTCCAGAAAAAGGATTACTGCTACGAACCCCCTTAGGACTTAGCGTAGACTCACTGAGGCTTTCCTTAGTTCCTAACGACAAGGTCAGATGAATACTGCAATTCCTATCTTTGTCTATATAATATAGAATTAGCTGAAGTCTTTGTGCCCATTGACCAATACAGGCACATTACCAAATTTTAGTCAGACTTGTCTCACTTCCTGGATCCCTGTGTATTTTACCCAACCCTTGGATAGTGAAATCACAATATTCTGTAAGTCACATCTTTTCTAGAGAACCAGAAGATTCACTGTATAATAATGACATCAGATAATTCCAACCTTCCAAACCTATCTACTTCCAGTCCTTTTCTTTCTCCTAACTATAAAAAACATCAATTAATTTCTGTATGACCTTTTAGATGTCTGTAGAGATTACAATTGGAGTGTTTATATCTTACTATAATACCCATTCCAATTTTTCAAAAAAATATTTTGACTACAAATCTCTCCTTGACCAATTACAGATTTAATTTCCTTTCTCAATAACATTATCCAGCAGGCTTTTCCATTGCCAGCCCAATGATGGAACCAGAGTCTCCTCCAATATCATTTTTCCCATCACCAATCTTAAAATAGGACTAGATTCTCCACAGAGAAGCTCTAATGCCGATGGCTAGCCTGCCCAGATGACTAACCACACTGAGGCGTAAGGACTATCCTTTCTCTTCAAATTTTAACTCAGGGGCAGGCTCTAAATTCTGTTTGCCTTACGTTTCTGGTCCAAAATGAACTTCTAGAAGAGAAAAGGGGTTTAATTAATGAAAGAAAAAAAAGCATAACTATTTAATTATTAAGTTAAAGTAACAGTTTTTCTTCCTGTAAAGGTGTGAAAAACTGGTTTAATAATCATTTTCTCTTCCTTTTTCTCTTATTTGATGGTTACAGGATCAAACCCAGAACCATGAGCACATTAGCTAGGTAAGTGTTCTACAACTGAGCTATACCCTAGGCCTGTAAGAACAAATTATGACCAGGAAGTTCCAGGACAGAACGGAGTGGAGAGGAGGTGAGAAGGAGAGGTCACATGGAGATTATTTCTCTCTTTCTGTAAAGGAATGACATTTGAGCCCAGAAGGGAACAATTTTCATTAGACAAAGGTCTGCCAGCAAGCACTGTCACCCTCCTATGTACCTTATAAAACTATGTGGGAAAGCAATCTTGATTATTGCTGCAGAGGCCGTCAGTTCTAGAAAAATATCCCAGCCAAAAAAAAAAATGGTTTTTTTATTACCTCTGGCTTGAAATAGTGGCTTATACACTTCTAGAGAGAGAAAGAATACTAGATTCAATTTAACAAACACATAAAACATTAACTGGGTCATTTTCCTGAACTTTTATGACATGCATCAGCAGGATGTGATTTATGATGCATCAGAAATGCAGCTGTTCTTTGTCCCACTCTAGTGGAGGGGCCAGCCTAGCCTCCAGGCCTCCAGCAAAACAAAACAAAACAAAACAAAACCTCCATGTAGAGAATACACGCAAGAGATTGGTTCCTACATTCATAAATAGTCCTCTACCTGAATCAGAATGTCTCTGCTCCAAGTCTTGCTTTGTTCACTTGATACCCTGTATCTGTCTTTTAGGTTCCTTGTCAATCCTCTCAGTCCATTTTAATTACTAACTTCCTTACCTAAAGATCTCTGACTTTGATACACAAACCCTTTGGTCAGAAGCTGTAGGATCCACCTCAGTGCTTTGTGGCTTGGTGGAACATGCAGACTTATGCTTGATAGCTCTAAGACATTCTTCATGAGTGTCTAAGCTACCTCTTCACCTCCAGTCCTTTATTCTAGCCCACCATGACACACTATAGGTGTTTCAAGTTCCCCAGAGCATACGCCCAACTGAGACAGTTTGGCTCTTTGTGGAAATTTATCTTACACTTTTGCAAGTTTCATTCCACAATTCATGAAAAAAAAAAAAAACTGCATAGTTAAGGAATGCAACACCTAGTTTCTACAACATACTACCATTAAGTCAAACTTTAATCCAAGTAATACATGCATTTATAATCATGTACTGCTCAACAATGGATGTATGTGGGTGTAGACTATTTCATTGTTCGGTGAACACACATGGAGCTGAATGATATAGCCTAATGCTTCAGGCCAAAAACCCATATGATATGTTACTCCACTGATGCCCAGAGGCAACTGTAATAGAGTGCTAACCTTTGTGGTATACTGATAAATTACAGTACAATTGCATAAGGTATGTAGTGTAAATGAAAGTTTTTGCTTTTGATGAGTGAACATGAAGACCTAGGATACTACTATAAACTAACATAGACTCTGTAAGTACTGTGCATTTAGGCTGCATTGCATTTATTGACTTTTACTTCTTATTTATTTTGTTTTCAGGCTTCAAATGCATGATCCCCTTGTCTGATCTTCCAAGTGCTGGGATTACATGTATTTATCACTACAATTTTTAAAAATTCAATTCCTTAATAATAAATTAAAACGGGGGATCCAAGATGGCGGCGGCTGGCGCGGATGTATTTTGATTTCGGGGTCAACAGTCACAAGGCAGCAAGTGTTGTAGGATGCTGTACAAAGAGCATGACCCTTTCTAAATCTCACCCACCTACACAGGAACCATGGAAGATGCCTGGGCAGGACGCCCCTTCCCACTCTCGGACACGCTAGGAAGCCTCTGGACCCGGGAATCGGGATAACCCATCCCCCAACAGGAGAGACCCCTGGTTAGTTCCAACCTAATACCCAGCCGGCAGATTCAGAACCCACACAGAGATAATCCCCACACTGCTGGGCAGTCCCAGGTCTCACACAGACGATCCAATTATCTGGCAAAAGGTTGCGACCCTTGGAAGTGAGCGGAGCTCCGCTGCAAAGTGCCTTCAGACCGCAGATCACAGTCTGTGATGTCACTGGCCAGTTTCCAAGCTGCGGGAGCGGCAAGGCTACTGGAGCTGAACTGCAGATTTACCTGCTACAGGAACCAACCCAAGGCAAACTGAGAGATATTTGAAACTGTCCTATATCAGACTTTTGTACTAGTATGGGCCTGGGCCCTTCTGGTGGGGAACCAGAGCTTACTTGTACACAGCTCCGCCACCTGGATTAGTTAGGTCTCCACATGGGAGGCGGGGCTGAATGACTCACCTTATAGGGGTAGAGTAAGGCAACGCTACTCCTACACCACAGCACCCCCTTTGGACCCAAGTCCAGAACACAGCAAAAATAAATCCACATGGCCAGAGACCCCAGACAAAAAAAAAAAAAAAAAAAAAAAAAAAGAGTGAAATGTCTCCAACAAAAGAAAGCAACACTATTCTGTCCAGCCCGAACTACCGCACCACAACTGAAACACATGAAAACGATGACAATTCTACATTATGGAAAGTGATAGAGTCCCTTCAGAAGAACTTAAAACTATGAAGATATTCAAGGAAGCCACAATTTTACAAGTCAAAACAACGAATAACACCATTAAAGAGCTCCAAGCCAAGGTGACCCAGCTTGAACAGGAAAAGGATAAAGCAATGAAAGATCTCCAGGCAAAAACAAGCAAACTGGAGAAGTAAATGTACAAAACGAACAATACCAATCAAGACATGAAAGTAGAAATGGACTCGTGATCCTCCTGCCTCTGCCTCCTTCAGCAAATCCTACCGGCGTGCGCCACCGCAACCAGCAATTTTCGACACTCTAGAATCACATTTTCTCAACATCTTCCTCCAGCTGCCTCGCTGACTGGGCACTTGGGAGGCCTTCTGTGGGTTCTGCGGGATGGCCGTTCTGAATGCTGAGACACTAGCTGGAGATCTCAAAACACAAGTGCCTTCTCCACAGTGTGACACACGCTTCAGAGACGAAGTGGCCAAGATTGCTACTCTTATCTGTTTACATTTCAGTGAGGATGTGTTGAGGGGTGGGCAGTCTGTGTTTCATTCAAATTTGTTTGGAGGAAAAAGCCTTTTTTTGTAAGACATTTAAATTTATACACAAATATTAGAAAAAGATATGGGGAGTGTATATTAAACTTTATTTCAGGGGGCAGTCGAAGTCCAGACCTCTCTGTTCTTTTTAAGAGTAGGGGGTTCTTAGCCTCTATCCACTGTGCTGTACCCTGTATTTTCATCTGCTGCTTATTTGTGAAGTGAAAACTCAGACAAGCCTGAGGGATGAGGGAAGGACGGTGTGAGCTGAAGAAGCTATTAAACACACCTTTCTGCCAACTGGGATTGGCTGCGGACAGTTGGTTACAGAAGTCTTTAGGACAAATCATGGCAACCATGTACGGTCCCGTCTTGCTCTTCTTTTGCTCAAAATGAGATAATCCAGAGTATAGAACTTTAGTTTTTTGAGAGACAGTGTGTATATAGCCCAGGCTGGCATCCACCCCACAATCATCCTCATTGGGCCTCTTGAGTGCTGGGATTCCAGGCATGTACTATTATGCCTGGCTCTAGAATATAAAATGCTTAAGAATTTTATTTTCATCTAAAGAGCCCAGTTCAAGATACCCTTCCCCCGACTGTAGCCACTTTATGGGGTTGTGATTCTATTTTGTCAGAATCAAGGTGGTCTCATGGGAATGATTACTGTAGCTCAAAGTGTTTACAATGAAACTATACCGAGGGAAACTCTAATGGATCAAAGCTTCTTAATAAATCTAGAGTTGCAACTAGATAATAAAATTAACTCAAAAGTGAAAAAGAAAATAGAAATGGAAACAATAAAGAAAACACAGTCAGAGTTAAAAGAAGAAATGGAGAATCAAGAGAAGAGAACAGGAAATATGGATGTGAGTATGAAAAATAGGATGCAAGAGATGGAAGACAGGATCTCAGGCATGGAAGATTCGATGGAAGAAATCAGTAAAACATCCAAAGAAAATGAGAAAGCTAAAAAATCTCTCACCAACAACATCCAAGAAATCAAGGACACAATGAAAAGACGGAACCTAAGAATTATAGGCATAGAGGAAAGAGAAGACTCCCGACTCCATGGTCCAGGAAATATCTTCAAAAAAATCATAGAAGAAAACTTCCCAAACCTAAAGAAAGAGATGCCAGTAAAAATCCAAGAGGCTAACAGAACACCAAACAGATTAGATCAGAAAAGAAACTTTTCTCACCACATAATAATAGAAACTCCAAAGGTAGAGAACAAAGAAAGGATATTAAAAGCTGTAAGATAAAAAGGCCAAGTCACATACAATGGCAGACCCATCAGAATCCCACCTGACTTCTCCTCAGAAACTTTAAAAGCTAGAAGGGCCTGGACGGATGTCCTACAAGCCCTGAGAGCACATGGGTGCCCAGCCAGACTACTATACCCAGCAAAATTCTCTATCAATATAGATGGAGAAAACAATATATTCCATGACAAAATCAAATTCAAACAATATCTCCCCACAAACTCAGCATTACAGAAGATCATAGAAGGAAAATTCCAACACAGAGAAGATAACTACACCCAAGAAAACAGAGGAAATAGAAACCTCCATGGCAACTAAACAAAAAGAAAAAGAAGACGTCCAGTTATACCAAAATAATGGGAAATAACAACCCCTGGTCACTAATATCCATCAACATCAATGGACTCAACTCGCCAATAAAAAGACAAAGACTTGCAGACTGGATCCGTAAACAAGACCCATCTTTTTTGCTATATACAAGAAACACATCTCACTATTGAAGATAAACACTATCTCAGAGTAAAGGGCTGGGAAAAGGTTTTCCAAGCACAAGGACCCAGGAAACAAGCTGGAGTACCACCCTAATATCAAACAAAATAGACTTCCAATTGAAGTTAATAAAAAAAGACAGAGAAGGGCATGACATACTCATTAAAGGAAATATCCACCAAGAGGTTATCTCAATATTGAACATCTATGCCCCAAATACAAAGGCACCTACATTTATAAAAGAAACGCTTCTAAAACTTAAATCGCACATTGATCCAAACACTTTAATAGTGGGAGACTTCAACACCCCACGCACAACTATGGACAGATCATCAAGACAGAAGCCAAACAGAGAAATAATGAGTCTAACAGAGATCATGAACCAAATGGACCTAACAGATATCTACAGAACGTTTCACCCAAACACAAAAGAATACACCTTCTTCTCAGCACCTCATGGAACCTTCTCCAAAAACAACCATATAGTTGGACACAAATATAGCCTCAACAGATACAAGAAAACTGAAATAACCCCTTTTATCTTATCAGACCACCATGGAATAAAGCTGCACTTCAATAGCAAAAGAATCAACAGAAAGTCTACACTCACATGGAAATTGAACAACTCTTTACTAGAGGACTACAAGGTCAGGGAAGAAATAAAGAAGGAAATCAAAGACTTCTTAAAATCCAATGAAAATGAAGACACAACATACCCAAACCTATGGGACACAATGAAAGCTGTGCTACGAGGAAAGTTCATAGCACTAAGTGCCTTTAAAAAGAAAATTGTGACAGCTCATATTAGCGAATTAACAGCTAAACTGTGTGAATTGGAAAAAAAAAAAAAAAAAGAAGCAAACACTCCCAAGAGGAGCAGAAGGCAGGAGATCATCAAACTTAGGGCTGAAATCAACAACTTGGAAACAAAAGGAACTATACAAAGAATCAATGAAACCAAGAGTTGGTTCTTCGAGAAAATCAACAAAATAGAAAGACCCTTAGCAAAATTAACTAAAAGACAGAGGGAGAAAACACAAATCAACAAAATCAGAAATGAAAAGGGAGAAATAACAACAGACATTGAGGAAATCCAGAGAATATTTGGATCCTACTTTAAAAATCTATACTCCACCAAATTTGAAAACTTAAGTGACATGGACAGTTTTCTTGATAGATTCCACCTTCCCAAGCTAAATCAAGATCAGATAAACAGATTAAATTGCCCTATAACCGCTAAGGAAATAGAAACAGTCATTAAAAATCTCCCAACCAAAAAAAAGCCCAGGGCCAGATGGCTTTAGCATGGAATTCTACTGGACCTTCAAAGAGGAGCTAACAAAAATACTTTTCAAACTCTTTCACAAAATAGAATCTGAAAGAACATTGCCAAACTCATTCTATGAGGCCACAATCACCCTGATTCCTAAACCACACAAAGACCCAACAAAGAAAGAGAACTTCAGACCAATCTCCCTCATGAACATAGATGCAAAAATACTTAATAAAATACTAGCAAACAGCATTCAAGAACACATCAAAAGTATCATACACCATGATCAAGTAGGCTTCATCCCAGGAATGCAGGGATGGTTCAACATATGAAAGTCTATTAACGTCAATCACCATATAAACAAGATGAAAGAAAAAAAACCACATGATAATCTCGCTAGATGCAGAAAAAGCATTTGACAAAACCCAACACCTTTTCATGCTAAAAGTTCTGAAGAGAACAGGCATACAAGGGTCATACCTAGAAATAATAAAGGCAATATACAGCAGGCCAGTGGCCAACATCAAAATAAATGGGGAGAAACTTGAAGCATTTCCTCTAAACTCAGGGACAAGACAAGGATATCCACTTTCACCATATCTCTTCAATATAGTACTTGAAGTTCTTGCTAGAGCAATAAGACAACTAAAGGAGATCAAGGGGATAAACATTGGAAACGAAGAAGTCAAATTATCCCTATTTGCAGATGATATGATAGTATGCATAAGCGACCCCAAAAATTCCACCAGAGAACTCTTACAGCTGATAAACACCTTCAGCAAAGTGGCTGGATACAAAATTAATTCAAATGGGCTGAGAAAGAAATAAGGGAAACAACCCCCTTCACAATAGCCACAAACAACATAAAATACCTGGGGGTAACTCTAACCAAGCAAGTAAAGGACCTGTACAACAAGAACTTCAAGCCCTTGAAGAAAGAAATGGAAGAGGCCTTTAGAAGATGGAAAGATCTCCCATGCTCATGGATAGGTAGGATCAACGTAATAAAAATGGCCATCCTACCAAAAGCAATATATAGATTCAATGCAATTCCTACCAAAATACCAACACAATTTTTTATAGACTTGGAAAGAGCTATTCTCAATTTCATATGGAACATAAAAAAGCCCAGAATAGCTAAATCAATACTGTACAATAAAGAAACATCTGGAGGTATCAACATCCCAGATTTCAAGCTGTACTACAGAGAAATAGTTGTAAAAACAGCATGGTATTGGTATAGAAACAGACCAGTAGATCAATGGAATTGAATTGAAGATCCAGAAATAGACTCACACACTTATTGCCACCTAACTTTTGACAAAGAAGCCAAAACAGCACAATGGAAGAAGGACAGCATCTTTAACAAATGGTGCTGGTCCAACGGGATGTCCATTTGTAAAAGAATGAAATTAGACCCATCCTTATCACCTTGTACAAAACTTAAGTCCAAGTGGATTAATGACCTTAACATAAGACCAGTCACACTAAATCTACTAGAAGAAAAAGTGGGAGAAACCCTCGAACTAATTGGCACAGGCGACAACTTCCTGAACAGAACACCAACAGCTCAGGACTTGAGATCAACAATCAATAAATGGGACCTCATGAAACTGAAAAGCTTCTGTAAGGCAAAAGACACTGTCATTTGAACAAAACGGCAGCCTACAGACTTGGAGAAAATCTTCACCAACCCCACATCTGACAGAGGGCTCATATTCAAAATCTACAAAGAACTCAAGAAATTAAATGCCAAGAAACCAAATAATCCAATCAAAAAATGGGGGCAGAGCTAAATAGAGAATTCACAAAGGAGGAATCCCTAATGGCTGAGAGACACTTGAAGAAATGCTCAACATCCTTAATCATCAGAGAAATGCAACTCAAGACGACTCTGAGATAACATCTCACACCGGTCAGAATGGCTAAGATCAAAAGCTCAAATGACAGCACATGCTTGCGAGGGTGTGGAGAAAGGGGTACCCTACTTCATTGCTGGTGGAAGTGCAGGCTTGTGCAACCACTATGGAGGTCAGTCTGGCGATACCTTAGAAAACTTGGAATACCTCTGCCTCAGGACCCAGCCATACCACTTCTGGGTATACACCCAAATGCCTCTTCACGGAATCAAAAGGAAGTTTCCTCATCTAGGTTTATAGTAGCCTTATTTGTAATAGCTAGAAACTGGAAACAACCCAGATGTCCCTCAACCGAAGAATGGGTTAAAAAACTGTGGTACATCTACACAATGGAATATTATTCAGCTATCAGGAACAATGAAATTATGCAATTTGCAGCCAAATGGATGGAACTAGAAAAGCTCATCCTGAGTGAACTAACCCAGACTCAGAAGGACCCATATGGCATCTATTCACTTATAGTAGGATTTTAGCTATATAGTAGAAAGTATCAATACTACAGCTAACACACCAAAGGGAACTTGGACATAGATTTCTTATTTTTAATTTATTTTTTATATATTAGTTATGTTTTTTCTATTTTTTAGTCTTTTTTATCTATTGTCTGCGTATTGGTTTGTTGGTTTAGTAGTTCTCTCTCCCGGGCAACGAGACACTTTTCACTAATGGTACTGCTTCGTAGTCCCCCCAATGAATGAAGAGGCTCTTGGCCCTCATACGACCTCTTAACTGAGATGATGGACTGTTATATAAGGACACCCCACCCCAGAGAAATGGGATGGAAGGGTTAGGAGGTAAAGAAAAAAAATGAAATGTGATGTTTCGGCCTTTTACTATTAATTGTCATAAACTGTTTAGGATAATTAAGAAATGCAAACTAATGGTTATGCAAGCCAGTCATTTTGTTAGGTACTATGACAGCCTGTTATAGCTATTTTCTAAGCTAATCAGAAATAAACCTGCTAAGAGACAAGCAACATTTGCTTACCCTAATATAAGAGATAGATAGGGCCTCTTCAAAATCCTCAAGAGATCTGCAGAATATGGCATTCAAAGATGTTTTCGTAACTTTAGATTTTTTTATATCGAGACATATCAACTCCTGACAGCACCCCCTATTCTACCCCAAGTAGAAGATGAGCATCGAAGAATCTTCAGTGGGAGATGATTGAATTAGTCACAAGCCTATCTCTTGGTAGGAAAAGCCCCTTGCTCCAACTATAGACAGAATGCTGTCCAAAAAGGACAAAACTTGGAAGCAGGTAAGTTGACAGCCTAGCTCTGCCAAGACAGGGTTGGTAAGTCCTTCATAACCCCTGCTCTACAATCAATGTCTGTCAGAGAAACGGGGCCAAATGACTGAATATCAATGCTGTAATGTATGGAGAGAAAATGGGAACTTTCCAGGCAGCCACTGGTATGTCATTTCTTAGTTTTGGAAGCTGCAGGCCCTGTACTTCCTATAAAATCAGATATATTTATCCCTCTCAGGTCTCTGAGGTGGTTGAAGAACAGATAGCTAGAGCCTCATAATTAAATTTTGAGTTGTTTAGGAGTCAAGACAGTGTTATAGATCTAAGAAGATTCTTTTAAAATTGTGTTGCAAGTTAGTATGAATGTTGAGTCAGATATAGACCTTTAAACTCATGGAGATGTTTAGATAGTAGAATGTTAAAGTCAAGTACCAAATACATATGGACTGGTCATTGGAAATGTATGTTAAGCCATATAACCCTCATAACTGTGGCCTAATTACCTCTGTTGTACTGTATTGTATTTATTATTATAAGAGAAAGAGGTATTTGTTGGACTGAAAGGGGAAACTGTAGGGGGAATTAAGATATACCTGAAACTTAAAAGAAAAAAAAAGGGAAGAGGATGTGGGGTTGAGGGTGGGAGGGTGGGACTGGAGGGGGAATAGGGAGGGGACTGCGATTGAGATGTAACTTGAATAAAAAATAAAGGAACAAAGATAAAAAATAATAAATTAACACTACTGTTCATGGTGATTAGTTTAAATGTCAATATTAGCTCATACATTACAATGTTAAAAGAAGTAAAAGAGATTAAGAAGGCCACAATATATTCATAAATGTTACAAATCCATCTCTACTGAGCACTAGTGCATCAATTTAGTAAAAAAGTATTACTCAACATAAAAGGACAAACTGGAGAGCTGGGCATGTGGGTACACACCTCTAATCCCAGGACTTTTGAGGATAGGGTAGATATAAGGTGAAGGCCAAATTTCATAGTGGATTCCAGGCCAGCCTGAAATACATATAGTAATAGTCTATCTTTTAAGAAAAAAGACAAAAAGGTAGATATATTCAGAAACAATAATAGAGTGCAATTTTAATATTCCATTTTCATCCCTAATCACCCAGAAAACAGTGAACATCAGAGTTAAAGCACATCTTAAATCAAATGACAGAATCTAAAGACTATTACATCCAACAACTATAAAATACATAGTTTTCCCAGAAGTCCATGGAATTTCCTTCAAAATATGCCAAATTATAGTTCTTAAATCTTAAAAAAATAAAATATATATCTTATATCTTATCAGACCTTACAAGAAGTACAGAGAAAAAGATAATACAGAAATTTTGTAAACACATGGGGATTGAACAATGTGTTTTTGCATGATTAGTCGGTCACTAAAACAATCAAGGTAATATTCTAAAATTTCTAGAATATATCTATATATTCATATATATATGTATATATACATATATATGTATGCAACTTAAATCAATATTTGTACGAAAGTGGTCAAGAGTAAAATCACAAGACAATGTCAGTAAGTTCAGACAAAGTCTTTGACAAAATTCAACATCTCTTCCTGGTACAGTTAGAAGAGGTTAGAACAGGGATGACTGTATCCCAGGGATAGAGCATTCATCTAGCATGTAGAGTCCCAAGGTTCAATTCACAGTTCTGCGGGAAGGAAAATGAAAGAAAGGGAGAAAAGAAGGAAGGAAAGAAGGAAGGAAAGAAGGAAGGAAGGAAGGAAGGAAGGAAGGAAGGAAGGAAGGAAGGAAGGAAACTTGGGACAAAAATATCATAACTTAGCATTTTCAAAAGAGTACATATTTAAAGCATTGAAAAAATCCTCTAAAATTAGGAATTAAATAAGAATATTCACTTTCTCCCATTATGTAATGTAATGTTTGCAATCTTAGCAAAGGTAATATGGTATGAGAAAGAAATAAAAGGGATTCAAATAGAAAAATTATATCAAATTATCTCTGATTCCAGATGATATGGTCTTAGACTGGGGTAAAAAGCAAAACAAAAAAACAAACAAACAACAGTTAAAACTTCACCAAATAATTCTTTTTTTTTTTTTATAAATACTTTATTTTTTTTTCTTCAAGTTA
>CAJQZJ010027982.1:6465921-6478935 GCA_907164525.1 Lophiomys imhausi | reverse complement strand
GATTTAAGTTCTTCTTGCAGGGACTCTATCACTTTCCATACTGCAGAATTGTCAATGTTTTCATGTGTTTCTGTTGGTGTGTGGTCATCCGAATTGGATGAGCTAGGGTGGTTCTGCTTTGTTGGAGTCATAATTCCTTGATTTCTTTTTTTTTTTTTTTGACCTTTCGCCATTGGATGCATTTAGCTGTCTGTTTTCTGTGCTTGGAACCACAGTGGATGATTTGGTGCAGGGGACGAGTTACTTGGCTATCTGTCGTTGCTTACAGGGGGATTTCAAGGTCACTGTGATTTTAATGGCCAGAGGCACTGTGATCTGGTGCAGCCTATTCCCAGGTTGTGAGTAATGGACCAGGATTGTTTCACTGCTCCCAATTCAGACTTCTCTATGTTGCACTCTTAGTTATCAGCCTGTAACGGTTCTGATGGTATGGGCCTGTTTGCCCAGGCACAGATTCTGTGGGCTTTGTTTGTCGTCCCGGAGGCTGACAGGGTCTGGCTCCACACCTGATATGTCTGGATTTTCCAGGATACAGCTATGGTCCCGATTTCTGGTTTCTCTCTAGTCTTCTCGCCACAGGGCTGGACCCTGTGCCTGATTCCCTTCCTGTCTGCGCCACCACGGGTCCCGTGGGTACCCCAAGCCCCGGATCCTCCGG
Organism: Lophiomys imhausi; assembly: GCA_907164525.1. Lineage (NCBI taxonomy): Eukaryota > Metazoa > Chordata > Mammalia > Rodentia > Muridae > Lophiomys > Lophiomys imhausi. The sequence continues at coordinate 6,478,277 of CAJQZJ010027982.1, read as the reverse complement.
CTGCCTGAGTGCACCTCTCGTCCCAGCAGCTCCGCCGTGGGTGCATGGACCCCTGGTCCCACCCACGCCTGTCTCTCTCCCCAGATGACCTGCTGTGGACTGGCGGGGATTTGGCCCTGCCAGCAGTGCTCCCTCCCCAGCGCTCTCGTGAGTGTGTGAGATTTGGCCGCTCCCGCCTGCTTTTGTGTTCCCAGCTTCCCGCGCTCTCTTGGACCCTCCCGCCCTCCGCTTCACGAGCGGCTGCGGACCACCCGCTGAGCCCCCTGTTTGTTCCTTGCTAAGGCTTCCACTATCTCGCAACCTTTTCTAAGTGGGTGTAAGTTCAACCTGATGTGTGGGGAGCCCAATAGGACAGCGATCTATGGCCAAGTGGACCCTGATTCTGCCTGCTGTAAGTTGGGATCGATCTTACCAGGTGCCTCACCAAATGGGAGTTCCCGAATCCCCGGTTTAGTGGCCTCCGTGTCTGTGAGAGATGGGGAGAGCCTTGCCCTGGGACTTTTAACAGTCCCTTGGGAGCTGTGAGCGTTCCCGGGGGGGGGGTCTAGCCCCTCCGGTTTTTGCACAGTGCCCAGTAACTCTGTGTTTTTTATGGCTCTTTTTTCCCCGCGTTCAGAATGCGTCAGTGTAGGTCGCCGCCATCTTCACTCTCCCCTCTACCATTATTTTCTTAAGGATGATCTTGGCCTTCTTGTTTTGAAACTACATTAAAATATTTTTATTAATTACATTCCCCATTTCATTGTCTTTGATGCAGTTATTGAATAAATGTTTGCACTATTACAACTTTATTTGATGTAATTTTTAATTTTTATGGTTTAATTTTTAATGTTTATTATTAAAACATTAATGTATATGGGTGTATAATAATGAGTGTATATGGGTGCAAGTGTGTATGTGAATGTGCATGTATGTGTGAGTGTGTGTATGAGTGTGTGAGTCTGTGCATGCATATGTGTGAGTGTATGTATGTGAGTGTGGATACCTGTGTGTGTGTGCATTTGTGTTTGTGTGTGTGTGAGTGTATGTGTGCCTGTGTGCGTATGCATGAGTGTGTGTGTGAGTGTGTATGGCTGTGTGTGTGTCTGTGTGTGTTTGTGTGTGTGTGCATGTAAACACTGTCTGTGTGGCTTGCAGGTGAAGGCCAGACAACAAGTTTGTAGTATCAGTTCTCTCCTTCCACCATAGGTTCCAGACACTCAAATTGAGGGTCAGGTGTCCAGAACAGCATTTTTATCTGCTGAGTTCTTGGGCCCTGATAAACTTTTCTTAAAGTTCACTTAAAAGCATTAATGCCATATGGTCTGGGGCCTCCTATGACTAAGAATTATTTTTGTTATTGCTTTAGTTATTTTTCTATTGCTTTTATTAAATACCATGACCAAGGCAAATTAAAGAAGTTAGGGTTTATTTTGTGTTTATGCTTCTTGAAGGATAAAAGTTCATCACCATTAGAGAAGAAAGAGTAACAAGAATTATCCAGAATGGCTGCAGGAACAGCTGAGAGTTATATCTTTTTAGTTTGTTTGTTTATTACTTCAAGTTACATCTCCATCACAGTCTCCTCTCTCCACCCTTCCTGGTCCCACAATTCCATGTTCTACCCCCTCTCCCACCTATCCTGCTTTTCTGGACTAGGTTATACATATCAGCCCCCCTCAGTTCAACAGTCATATGAGTGATAAGAGTTTTCTCTTGCACTGGGTGCCTATATGGCAACCCTATTAGGGCAAAGTGTCCCACTAACAGGTAACAATGTCTATGTTCCTATTCCTTTGGTGTGTTCGTTGTAAGACAGTTATCCTGTACTACATGGCTAAAATCCAATTATAAGTCAATAGATGTCATGTGCATCTTTCTGAGTCTGGGTTAGCTCACTAAGGATGAGCTTCTCTAGTTCCATCCATTTGGCTGGAAATTGCATGATTTTGTTGTTTCTGATAACTGAATAGTATTCCATTGTGTAAATGTACCACATTTTTTTATCCATTTGTCAGTTGAGGGACATTTGGGTTGTTTCCAGTTTCTAGCTATCACAAATAAGGCTTCCATGAACATAGATGAGGAGATGTCATTGTGGTTTGGTGAGGAATCATATGGACGTATACCCCCCAGAAGTGGTATGACTAGGTCTTGAGGTAGAGCTGTTCCAAGTTTTCTAAGATATCAACAGACTGATTTCCATAGTGGTTGTACAAGTTTGCACTCCCACCAGCAATAGAGGAGGGTTCCCCATTTCTCCACAGCCTCACCAGCATGTGCTGTCATTTGAGTTTTTGATCTTAGCCATTCTGACAGGTGTGAGATAGAATCTCAGAGTCGTCTTGAGTTGCATTTCTCTGATGATTAAGGATGTTGAGCATTTCTTCAAGTGTCTCTCAGCCTTATATGCAAGCCATGCTGTGTAGTGCTTTTAGTAATCCTGTTTGGATACTTAATACCCTCCAGACACACTCATTTTCTATCATATGATAAAATCTTGTTGACTGTATGGAATAACAATTCAAAAGAATAAAATTCTACTACTAATGAGATCCAGCTTCCTTTTCAAAATTTTTATTTTTTAAATAAAAATGCTTTTCCTACAGTATATTTTGAACATGCTTCCCCTCTGCTAACTCTCCCAGATCCTCCCTACAATCCTCCCACCCATGTAATCTTGCTCTCAAGGAAAACAAAGAAACAATGAAAATCAAAACAAAAAAGGAGAGGAATGCCCAAACAAAGCCATGCTTTTTTTTTAAACACACACACAGAAAAAAAAAAAAAAATACGGAGTTTGTTTTGTATTGTCAATTTCTTGGGCATAGGGACTGTCATGCCTGGAGTGTGGTTAGTTTAGCCAACAACACTCCATTGGAGAAAAATCAAATTACTCTTTGCCAGCAGGTATCTGTTGGAAATAGTTTCTTCGTTCAGGGTAAGGCTCCCTTTCCACTACCCCCATTTCAGTACTACAATCCTGTGGTGGCTATTCCTGGTTGTCAACTTGACTACATATGGAATTAATTAAAACCCAAAAATGGAGTGACACACCTGTGAGGAATTTTTGCATACTTTGAAGTGGAAAGATCTATTTGCGATCTTTGAGGTAAGAAGACATATCTACAATCCAAATCATTTGATCTGAGAAACTCCAGAAAATGGGCTACTCCATTTTCTTGAAGCCTACATAAAGGACATGAAAGAAGGAAGATTTTGCTCTTTGCTTGCTCTTACATTGCTAGAAAATTCATTTCTTCACTGCCATTAGAGCTTACTTTTTGGGGGATTCTGGTACATACTGAAGACAAATTGAGAAATCCAGCCTCATGGACTGAAATGGACTGAATTGGATTCTTGGACATTCCATTCTTAGGTAAGGTAGCCATTGGTGGATTAGCTGGACCACAGCCTGTAAGTCATTCTAATAAGCCATATATATATATATATATATAGAGAGAGAGAGAGAAACAGAGAGACAGAGATTCATTCATAAGTTTTGTTACTCCAGGGAATCTTTACTAATAGAGACCCCATCTGACTAGAATCAGTGCAGGTCCTATGTGTGTTACAATAATCTCTGTAAAGTCATATGTGAACTGGTTCTGCTGAATCTGGAAAACAGTTTCCTTGGAGTCATCCAGCACGTCTGGCTCTTAAAACCCTTCCCACTTTCCTTCTACATAGGTCCCTGAGCTTTAACAGGAAGAATTTGTTGAAGACATGCCATTTAGAATTGTGTGCTCCAAAGTCTCACTCTCAGTACATTGCTCAGTGGTGGATCTCTGTGCTAATTCTTGTTTACTGCAATAGGAAGCTTTTCTCTTGAGGGTGGTGCAAGACATTCATGGGTATAGCAATATGCTATTAAGGGTCATTTTATGACTTTAGCAGAATAAGAGTCATAGCAGGTTCATAGCTACTTTAGCAGTATCAGGAATGTGTAATCTCATGGAGTAGGCCTTAAATCCATTTTTAAAGTGCTGATTGCCTGTATAAGCTTTGTGCCACAATTGTCCCAGTATAAACCACAGACAGGTTGCTGCTATAGATCATTGGATTTGTAGCTGGGTGATGGTGATGGTTAGCTTTGTCTTCCAGAAGATTGCAGAGTTTCTTCCAGCACTAAAAGGCAAGTAGGTAGGTGTGAAGCTTCTAGTTGAGCACGAGCTCAACTTCTCCATATTCAAAGAACAAATTAGTGTTGCCTTGAGTAGCGACACCTGACTATTGAGTTGTGGTAACCCACCAATCTGACTTGAGTTTCTTTGTCCATTCATTCACTGGTAGACATTCAAGTTGTTTCTGTATCTTGGTGACTGTGAATAATATGATGATTTAGTTTGGAGAGATTACTGAATCATATAGTAGTTCCATTTTTATGTTCTTTAAAAACTTCCATAGTGTTTTTTTTCATAATTCCCTCCAATGTTGCATAAAAACTCCCTTTCCTCTGGACCACCCCCATTTGTTATCTTCTTGATGATAGGTCATTATGGGCTGCTTTCAGTTTTGTGATTTTTGTTTTTAAGGAAACATCTTGTTTAACCCCAGGCTGAACCTGATCTCACTACATATCCCAGGCTGATTTTGAACTTACAGTGATCTTCCTGTTCAGCCTCCTGAATGATGAGATTGCAGTCATGTGCCAGTAGAGCCAAGTCCTTGTAGTTTTGACTTACATATACTTAATGATTAATGTTGAGTACCTTTTCAGGCTCAGTTTGCCCATTTTTATCCTTTTAAAATGTGGAAGTTCAGTGTAGGGAGAATATCTTGTGTATTGTATAGATACATTTACCTGTCAATTAAAAAAGCATATGACCTATAGGAAAGAGTAGAGTAGAAGGTGGGACATTCAGTAGGCAGAAAGGATTTTGGGATATCATGAGGCCTGGGAGATTCATAGGGAACATGGCGAAGACATCCATATGGTTCCTGAGCAGAGGTAACCAGTCACATGGCAGAACATAGACTAGAACAAATAAGTTAATTAAGCCTCAAGCCAATCAGGGAATGAGTCTAGCTGCATGGCCTAGGTATTTATAAATATACTTTCAGTCTCACCATGTTTATTCTAGGAGCTTGGGGCCAGGAGGAAAACCCTACAACAACATATGGAGTCCAACTGAAAGATTTATTATCCATACCTTAAAATTAGTATTCAAATATTAGACAGAGTTCTGAGCAGAAAGCCAAAGACAGATACCCCTCTGTAGCCAGGTGTAGCCAATTCATGGCTGCTGCAGAACTATGGGGCTGTGAGTCAAGGAGTATGGCCTAGGACTGAATGAGTGAGTGAGTGACTGTCTGGCTACTCCTGGCTACTCCTGGGGGCTGACCACTAGCTCCTCCCCATGGGTAGCGTTGTGTGGGAGATCGAGTCTTGGAGAGACCAGGCATCCAGTGAATAAAGTCCCCCAATCTAATACTTCTCAAAGCTGCATGCTGCTCTGGGAAGTTAGAGCTATGCTTGGGAAAAAGCATGGCTCATGCTGAGGCCTGTAGGGGAAAAAACAACCTAGTATAGGCCCACTGAGTCCACAGCCAAGTGCCTGGTGAGAGGCTCTGGCCCAGCCAAGTATGGCAGAGCACATGGGCCCAAGACTACCGGCAGGTTAGAAAGTCCTGTCCACGACTGACTACGGGCTCAAAATAGAGCAGACTTGGATAGAAAAGGGGTTGCTAGATTGGATTAGTCTATACTTAGGGTGACTTCAAACTTGAGGACAAAGGCTATGCTATTTTAGGAGAGAGGCTTTGTGTTTGTGTCAACAGAAAACAAGAAAAAACTTTGGTTTCAATCCAAAATAACAATGATCAGGTTTGATAGAGGAAGACCTCCCAAAGATCTTAGCAACAGACAGGAAGAAAAGAAAAATCAAAAAGATCAAACAGGTTAAGTATAATGCTAAATCCTCTATTGAAACAACTCAAAAACTGACTGGGACATGTAAACATTTCCAGCCAGAACTTCAGCTATGCATGGCCAAGAAATCTTTGGCTACAAAAGTCCTCAAGACATATCATGTCATTCTCTTAAATGACATAGAGATTTATATTACAATTTGGTTATAATCCAAACTAGCTTACAGAATCATCGTTAACTGACCTGTGCACAATGTACATTCCATACATGTTATTGCAGAGCTGTATATTACTTTTGAGAGTTTATATGTTTACAGAACAAAAGGACTAGACACCAGTGAAGTTGGAACACACCTGTCAAGATTCATCCTGGAGGATGCTGAGATGCTGATATCCTACTTGATCTAGTATCATAGACTGTTCTAACCCAGACTTCAAATAGACTTGACCTTTCACCAGGAAGCACAAGAGGAGACAGACATGACTGTAGGCCTGGAAAGTGTAGCTAGCCACGTGGTTGGATGGAACTAGGTAACTGGTTTAGCTTAGATGAGCTAATTAAGAGTCTGCCCAGCTAAGGCTTAAACTTTGAAATATATAAAGGTTTTGATGTTTTTATTTTTATGGCTGAAGATCAAGGTCTTTCAACAGTTCAGCTTTTTCAGAACCATTTTTTGAATGGATTATCCCTTTCCCCACTGTTTCTTTTGATTGAGAAAGAGAGAATAAAAGAGAGAGAAAACAGTTTCCCTTTGCTTTCTGTTCTGTTCTACTGATCTATTTTAACGGCTCTACCATTCCCTTAGTTATACTTTCTACATCCCCAGATATAAACCAGCAAACACTTGAAGTATTCAAGCTCTTCCGGTTCTATTGAAGGTCTCTCTAGGAATAGAAAGAAGTAAGAGTGTAAGGACAGCTGTGGGCAGAGCTGGAGCGAGAAGCTTACAGAGCCACAGCCTGCAAAGTAACACTTCTCGGTGTAAGGAGTTTTCTTCTCTGTAGTTAGTGTAGGGCCCTTGTCTTGGAAGGATAATACACTGTATGTGGAGCAATAGAGACAGCCACCTCTATTTTCTTTTGAAGCCTGAGACTCTGAACTACTGCATTCTACACCCTTCCAAATTCTAGGAAATGAAACTTCCATCTGATCTCTGAAGTATCATAATTAACATTCCTATGATCTGAACTCTAGAAACAACATATATCCTTATTTGTATTTTAAAGAAAGAAAAAAATCTGTTGGAATACTTTTGAGGAAGATAATACTTGAAATCTGAATTTGAGTGATTAACAAGTAAATTTCTTTTTATTAAGGATTGGCTCACATATAGAAAATAGTGACAATTGGACACTATGCAGTGTGGGTTACTGTATCTTCCATCTAGAAACAGAAGGCAGGAGATCAGACTGAGACAGAAACAGAACTAGAAATCTAACAAAGCTGTACCTGGCAGTAGCTTTGCAGATCTCTCCACTGAAGAGAGATTGATCACTGCTAAAATACTGTAGCATGCTGTAGCTATGGTTTCTCTTTTATTTGTTTGAATTATTCTTGCTGAAGTTAAATTGCCTGATAAACTTTAGTCCAGTTTACAGTCGAAGCATCGTTTTTTTGTGACAAAGAGCTTATGATCTCATAACTTTCAATTAACCTAGCAGTTCTGACTTACAGGTGTCATCAAAGCGTGGGAGTTGAGGCTGGAGCCTAAATAAATTCGATTCTTATTTTCAACATGTTTATATTGATTCAGCTTTTTATTTTCTGCTTTTAGGGATGCTGTGATACCTTGAGGTCTTGCTGATAATGGAATTCCCCACCCCAGTGTTAGCTAATTCCTAGCTAATTGGAGAAAATAAACAACTCTCTAAGTGTCTCTTTCATATGTAAACCAAACAATTCTGATTCCAAATCCTAAGAGCCTGAGTCACCTGGCTCTCGAGTCTGAGCCATTGATTACCTACCCTGACACCTTTGATTAGATATGGAAACTTGAATATACCCTAGAGTGCACTGACATTGTTCAAACTAACAAATCCTGAGCTATCTTACCTTTCTCTGCTCCTGTCTACTGTCTTCCTTATTTTTGCTATGAATGACATTTAATTGAAAATTAGACAATATTGTTTTGTTAAGAGACTGAAAGGTTGTGCTTTAACTGTCTTTTTTTTCCCTTGACAACACTGTGCCTAATTATTGTCAAATGGAGGTAGAAAGCCAGTATCTCAGGTCTGCATCCAGTGGGATATGAGATGGGGAAACCTCTATTGCTGCTTTGAAGGGCTGAGCATTTCAGTTGCCTGCATGACCATCATTGATACCCTTAGATCAATGGCTTCCTTACCCCTAGGTGGTGATCAAGTTTGGCCATCCAGTATATGTATACCCTCAGATAAAACCCCAGCATGTAGTTTTAGTTACTGTCATAGTTACTGTTCTACTGCTGTGAAGAGACACCATGATCAAGGCAATTTATAAAAGAAAGCATTTAATTGGAGGTTTGCTTACAGTTTCAGGTGAGTCCATGCCCACCGTGGAGGGGAATATGGCAGTAGGCAGGAATGGTGCTGGAGCAGTTGCTGAGAACTCAGACTTTATCCACAAGCACTAGCCCAAAAGAAAGAAGTATGTTGCAAGTGACCAGACTAAAAGCAATGGAAGATCCAGGGTGCCTCCTAAACCCTTGAATATCAGACATAAAGCTACAGGATATAAAGTTTGCCCTGCTGGATTTGGTCTTGCTTTGGTCAAGTATTTCCTCACTGTGCCCCATTCTTTCCTTTCAGAGTGGCAATGTACCTTCTGTTCCATTATATGTTGGAAATATTTTATTTGCTTTTGATTTTAAGGGGATTAAGAGATTGTTTTGAGTCTCAGAAGAGACTTTGGACTTTCAAACAGTGTTGAGACTATGAAAGATTATGAAGACTTTTGAAGCTGGATTGAATGTTTTTTACATTATTATATGGCTACAAGCCTATGGGGAGCAGAGAGCAGAATGCAATGATTTGAATGAGAATGCACCATCCCCAGAAAACTCAAATATTTGAATGCTTGTTCCGCAGTTAGTAGAACCATTTAGGAAGGATTAGAAGGTGTGGAAGGTGTGGCCATATTGGAGGAGGGTTTCACTTGAGATGACCTTTGAGATTCAGGTGTTCTCTCTCTCTCTCTCTCTTTCTCTCTCTCTCTCCCTCTCCCTCTCCCTCTCCCTCTCTCTCTCCCTCTCCTTCTCCTTCTCTATCTCCCTCTCTCTACTCTTGTTTGTAGATCAGATGTGACCTCTAAGCAACTGTTCCAGCACCATTCCTGCCTACTTACTCCCCTGCCATACTCCCCCCTATGGTTGAACTCACCCTCTGAAACTGTAAGCAAGTCCCCAGTTAAATATTTTCTTTTATAAGTTGCTTTGGTCATAGTATCTCTTCACAGAAATCAACAGTAACTAACACAGTCATTATAACAGCAAAAATATTCTTCTTATATAAATATTTTGAGAATGTCATATATGAGCACATCATTTCACACCTTCTCCAATTTCTTCCATACCCCTCCCTCTCAAATTCATGATCTCTTCATGATTATAATTGATACACATATAAACACATACACAAACTTTTGATTCCATTTATTGTTATTCATATATATGTATATGTATATTTATAATGTATTTGTATGTAATGTTTAGGGCTGATGACTTGAAACTGGATAACCTATCAGAGAGTTTATCCCTGAAGAAGACTGACTCTTCCTCTCTCAGCAGCCATTAATTTCCTGTAGCTCTTCATCTAGGCATAGGGTTTTGTGAGTTTCCCCTCCCTCCCATATCCACATTGGCATATCAACTGATAGTATCACTGTGTGCAAGTCTTGTTTCAGCAACCACATTGTTGAGATTTCAAGGGCACTGCATCCTATCAAGTCTAAAAGATATCTCCCACATAGACTTTTTAGTCTTCTGGGTCTTAGAATCTTCCCATCCCCTCTTCCATGATGTTCTCTGTGCCTTATGGATAGAGTTGCATTGTAAGGCTGGGAACCCCCATGGTCACTTACTTTTTGCATTTTGAATAGCTGTGGATCTTTGTAATATCCCCCATCTGCTGAAGAAGAAAAGGGAGGAGGAAGAAGGGGATGAGGGGAAGACTGGTGGTGGGTAAGACTTACACTTATCGCTGGGTATAAAAATATATATTTAGAAGACAGTTAGCATTGTGTTGATTATGAAAGTAATAGGAAGATTCTCCTCTAGGGTCTGTTACAGTGCCAGTCATGGTAGTGAGATGGCTAGGTTTACAGTGCCAAGGATAAATTATTCTCTGTTGAGAGAGATTTAAGCACAATTAGACAGCAGTTTGTTAGCCCTATAATAAAAGTGCCACTATTGCACCACTGAAGATATTTTGTTTAGATGCTCATTTTTGTGGTTTGCAGTTTTCACATCTGAGTAGTACTATTAATTCCTGTACTCCCTTGTCAGCTTGCATAATAGCTTCTAGTACTATAACAGCTGGTCTGTAGGGGAGAGGCTTCCAGGTCAGTCCCAAATCAATTTCTTAAAATTCCAAGTCGGAAAATGCTTCATATAATCAAAATAGGTTCTTACTTTCAAGTTCTGGAAGGCAACCAAAAGAAATGGCAATACTCTATTATATTGGAAGTCACTTTTATTCCCCTGATCAACACACACACACACACACACACACACACACACACACATACACACACACACACACATATACACACACACTGTGTATTTTTAGGTAAAAATAAAAGATATTTTTCTGTGGCTTTTTCAAATATGTTCAGTTTTATTTATCCCTCCTTTCTTCCTCTTTATATATATTGCCTTCCCTTCTCCTTCCCCAGATAAAATGCAACCTTTTCCCCATTTTCCTCCTTCAAAGAATGCTGTCCTGCCATCCCACTCTCTAGAGTTCCTTCTCTCCCCTACCCTATCCCATAGGCCCTTTATAATTTCCTGGTTTCTATGGGTACTCCAGGTTCTATACTTACATCAAAATATTGAGAGATGAAGTCCACAAATAAAAGAGAACACACTATATTTTTTCCTGTATCATCTAGTATATCTTCTAGTTCCATTTATTTACCTACAAAATTCACAATTTCATTTTTTTCCAACTGTAGTTAATAGAATTATATTGTGTATATGTACTGTATTTTTATTATTCATTCATAAATTGAAGAACATTTAAGTTGTTTCTATTTCCTAACTATTACAAAAAGAGCAGCAAAGAACATGGCAGAGCAAATATTTGAGTAGGATGTCTACTCTGTATGTTGTCAACTTGTCACACCTGGGAAGAAGGAAGTTCAATTGGGGAATTTCCTCCATCAGATCCTTGATCCTTATGTAGGCATTTTTATAGGGTCATTTTCTTGGGTGCCAATTTATGTAGAAGGGCCCAGCACACCATGAGTCATGCCAATTCTAAGCAGAGGGGCATGGGCTATATAAAGGTGGATGAGTAAGGCATGGCACTCAAGCTAGAAAGCAGTGTTTTGTCATTGTCTCTGCCTCAGTTCCTGCCCCCAGGTTCCTGCCTTGGCTTCCTTGGATGATGGGCTATAAAATGGAAGATGAAAAGTGGGTTTTGTTTAGTGTTTTATCACAGCAACAGAAAAAAAAAAACTAGTACAAAAGTTGAAGTTGGCTTCAGAGCATGGAATAGTTCTGTTATGAACCTGACCATGTGTTGTGTGTGTGTGTGTGTGTGTGTGTGTGTGTGTGTTTTAAACTATGGAAGTGTTTGGCACTTTGAGTTGTAAAGGTCATGGACTATTCGAAGTTTAGTGAGTTGTAGAATTTGGAAGATAAGGTGCTGAAAGAAATGCAGATGATGGTGGGCTGGCTTCTTAAGCTACAGAGAGAAGATTGAGAGTCCTTCAGGGACTGTATCAAGGCTGTTGGTGTGATATATTTGAATTAAGAATCTGTGGAAGTGATACCTTTGCTTTAGTGGGATAACTGATGCTGGTTAACTAGGGCTGAAGACTCAGCAGTAATTAATAAGAGACCAGCATCTCTGAGGTTAAATTTTCTGTGAAGTATTTTCCCAGAGTCAGCATACATTCAACTCCCTTGTAGTCCAGAGGAGACTAAGGCTATATTTGAAGCTGGACACAGGTAAGAATCTTCCATGTGGTTGTGGTTTTGAAGGCATGAAGGGATTGTGGAGAACAGCTGAGGTTTGACAATGAGAGAGGTCAAAAGAGGATCTTGTCTGAAAATACAGTTTAAGTTGCATTAGAGACCCTAGGGACTAAAGGAGCCATGGAAAGAAGCTGATGTTTTGCACTATGGGAGGCATGCTGGTGAAGGTGTAGCCTCTGTTGCATTGGAAACTTCAGAACAGTAAAGACACCAGAAGCATGGGATGATCAACAAAGACAGCTGTGGGTATGAAGTGGAGCCAGTTTGAACCTAGTTGAAAAGTTGTGTGTGTGTGTGTGTGTGTGTGTGTGTGTGTGTGTGTGTGTGTGT
>CAJQZJ010027982.1:6415726-6465911 GCA_907164525.1 Lophiomys imhausi | reverse complement strand
TGTGTGTGTGTGTGTGTGTGTGTGTGTGTGTGTGTGTGTGTGTGTGTTTTGAGGATAGCAGAGGTGGAGGACTGAGACTCACCAAGCCATTGGATACAAAAAGATCATGAATGAGTTCAGATGTCAGACATTGAGCTTTTAGTTCTTAGATTTCGCTTTTGCTTTGATTTGATTGTAAGTAACTTTAACCTGGTTCTTCTCTCTTGAAATAAGAAAATGTGTAACTTTTTAAAATAGGACTCCACAGTTAAGAGACATTGGGCTTTTAAAGAGATTTAAACATAAAGGAATGAGCTCTTTGAAGACTATGAGACTTGTAAAGTGAACTATACTTTATATTGTGATCTTAGGTACAAAATAGTATCTGTTTTGACAGTGATGTATTTGTGTATCAAGTTGATAAAGGATGGACTTGTGATGGCTAACTTGACAAATCTAGGAAGAGAGGACCTCAGTTGAATAATTGCCTCCACTAGATTTGCCTGTGGGCATGTAGTTAAGTCATTTTTCTATTCTAATTTATGTAGGAGGGCCTAGCTCACTATGGGTATGCCATCTATAGGCAGGTGGGCCTGAACTACATTTAAAAACAGTAAACTGAGCAAGCCAGAAAGAAAAAGCCAGTAAGTGCTTTCATTCATTGCTTCTGCCTCTGCTCCTGTCTAAGCTCCTTCGTTAACTTCTCTTAAAAATCCACTGTCTTCTTTTTTATCGTGTTTGAAACTGAATATAGTTATTCTGTTTTCATTATCCTTGCTTTGTATTTGTCCTGCAGCACTACCGTTGACATGAGCATTCTTTGTTTTGGGAGACAGGTTCTAAAGTAATCCAGGTTACCTCAAATCACTATGTAACCAAGGCTTTTGTTGGAATCCTGTTCTTCCTGTCTCTGCCTCCTTAGTGCTGGGATTACAAAAATGTACCAGCACACCTGGCATTGAAGTCCTCAGTACTGTATAGCTACTTGTAGGTTTTTGTATACTCTTTCCTAGATATCAAGTTTCTTGAAGGTAAGATCTGTGTGTATTCCTGGCCATAAGTACCCCTCTTTCACAGTGCCATAGTCTAAGTCTAATTGGCAAAACCAACATGTCTTTGAATTTGAATTGAAACACCAAATGCTATTGTATTTGTCCATACTTAAGAATATCTTTTGACAAAATTATTTCTATACAAAGAACATGAGTACCAATCTTATTTGTAAATTTTCTGAGAAGATCCATGTGTTTCTGTAGTAATCCAATACCCTATTTGGATTATCTCAATAATCACTCAATTCTATGCTGAGCAGTAACTCAGGGTGACATTGAATAAATCATGTGGAATTAACATAATGAATATATTCTCGTTGCCTGTTTCTTCATTAGCAAATTGCATATTCCTATTCTAGTCCACAAGAGAATTATAAGATTAAACAGGATAGTCAACCACTTATTATACAGGTTATGACCATCCACAATTTCTTTTTTGCCCTCTCTAGATATGCTGTCTAATTCTGTGTTATTTTTATTCATTAAGTTCCATTTTAAAGAGTGATACAAATGAAGAAAGAGGACATAACACCTAAATTATTTAGCAGAGTAGGGGGAAATGTGTGTCAATAAAATATTTGGCAGGATAGAAAATTAAAGCCATCACTAAAATGAAGATAACCTGTCCTTCATTAACATTAATGATAAAGACTTATTTGCAATGCATTTAAATTCCATAGAGAAAGTCTTGTGGTTGTATTTGCATATCTGAATGTGTGCTTTTATCATGGAAAGCCTTAAGTTCTTAAAATGTATTATTTCATTGATTCAAGAACCTCATCATATCTTAAGTGGACATGTAGAATTGAAAACATCAACTTCACAAAAGCATTCACCATGTTTATGTGATAATTTCCTGGGTTGAAAAGGAAATGGTAGATTGTGTGCAGTTTCCATTATGCTATGCACACTTTGGAGTAAAATACTCAATCTAACAATAAAGCAAAAATAAGACTATTAAAAAAGACTATGCAAAAAACTCTATCAGATATGCAACCAACTAATCTTTGGCAAAAGCTCAAAGAATAAAAATGGGAACATGATAACCTCTTCAATACATGGCATTGGGAAAACTGAATATTTGCATGCGAAAGAAAAAAGAGGAAAAAGAATTGAATCCCTATGTTATATCATATCCAAAAGTCAGTTAAAATGTGTTAAAGATATAAATATAAGGGTTGAAATTGTAAAACTTCTACAAGAAATCATAGGGGAAAAGTTTTAATGATCTTAGCAGCAATTTCTTGGATATGACCACAAGAGCACAAACAATAAAAGGTAAAGTTCACATGAGGAATGATTACATCAGATTAAAATGCTACTGAACTAAAGTTTTTCCTTTGTCCATTGTCAGTAGATTTGGTGGTGGTGGTAGTGGTGGTGGTTGTTTGATTAGGTGTTACTATTGGATGGTTAATTGAGTGGTTGGTTAGTTATTATTGGTTGGTTGGTGGTTGGCTGGTTGGCTGGTTGGCTGGCTGGTTGGTTGGTTGGTTGGTTGGTTTGAAGGGTTTTGGTTATTATTATTGTTTGGTTGTTGATTGAGTGGTTGGTTTGGGGGTTGTTTTGTCATTGTTATTGTTTGATTGGTTGTTCGGTTAGATGCTGTTATTGTTTGGTTATTGCTTGGTTGATTTGGGGTTTTTTGTTATATTGTTTATTTGTTTTCTATTTCATTTCTTTTCTAGAAATTAAAATCTTGTCAAATGTATGGTTTATAAATATTTTTTCTTCGTTTTGCTTTTTGGTTTCCTTTTTTTTTTTTTTTTTTAAAAAGTCATGGGAACCCAGATTTTCATCCATGCTATGCTCTATGAGAACTAATATCATGACCCTGCCATATACCCACTTTTGAAACTTCATTTTAAAATAGGGTCTCCTGTGTTGCCCCAATGGCTGCAAATTTTCTATTTCATGGACTTGGCCTCCCTGGTAGCTATTATTAGAATGATGAAATCACTATACCAGCCTTACTTTTGAAAATTTTTTTATCGTTTCCTTTATAGAGGAAAAAAATAACCATTTATTCATCTGATAGGAACAAATAGCCTGAATGGGTAAGAAGTTCAGAAAGTTAAGCATTCAAGGGATAAGTAATCTAATTAATAAATTGGCAAGTGAGCTAACCAACAACTTTTCAAGTGAAAAATCAATGGCCAACAAAAAATATATTCAGCATCTTCAGCAATCATGGATATGCAAGTTGAAACCATATGGAGGTTTCATCTCACCCTGGTCAGAATGCATACTCTTAAGAAAACAAACACAGCAGCTGTGGTAAAGAAAGGTACAGGGCAAAAGAACCTTTATACACTGCTGGTGAAAAGTACATTCAGACCACTATGGAAATCAATGTAGAACTACAAAATGCAGCTACAGCCTTGGTGTCATACAGTTACATGCTGGATCTACTTTCTTAGAGCTTTGTGTTCACTGTTCTTACTAAAATGCTATATGTGGTTCATTCATTATTCCTTAAGTGTAACTGTTCACTGTTAGAAAAAAAATGTTTAAAAGAATCATCATGTACCTAAGCTAAACAGTCTTTTGAAATATTTATTTCAAATTATTCTACTTACCAGATCTTCATACTAGGTAAATTATTAGGTTTCTTTCCATTTAATTTATTTTCCATTACTATCTTCTTTTCTCTTCAACCATCAATTGTATTTCAGTACTTACTAAACTATGGATAATCTCTGTCTCCTGCCTTTGATGCTCTTGATCACTCAGCAGCAGACCTATCTACCATTGTACACCCCATGTGTCTCAGAGGGTGGCATCTACACATCATGTGTTGCATTAAACCCTGCAGCAACATCAAACAATCAAATCTTTGCCATTGTCTCTGTTATATCTCCCTTTTCAATTTTTAAAATCTTTGATTGAAGGGGTAAAATTATCAAGGTTTTTTTCTTTAAAAAGGGTTCCCCTTAAATTTTGTGCAAAGAAAACATGAGTCTTTCTTGATTTTACATATCTTTTTTCAAGAAGTAGCTCATTTCTTCCCAATTTACAATGGAGTTTTCAAGTATTTAAGACATACCAACAATACATTTAACACTGAATGTCTAGTATGACAATATGATTAATACTTGATTAATAAAGCTATTAGTTTGTTTACTCTCTAAAATCACAAAGAAAATAAAAATACAACACTTCTTTTAAAAATTTTGACACCAGAGGCAAGACTGAAATACTTAATTTATTCCCAATCAAATAAACATAGAAATTAAACACTGAGGTTTCTCAGTTATTTGTGTAATTGTTTTGGTTTAGTTTAGAAGAGACACTCTATTTAAAATGAAGAAATTCTGTTTAATATTTTAAATCTTAATCCTAAAATCCTTTTGGTTGATTATATTTAAAGTTAACATTGATTATTACTAATTAGGCTTAGTTGTTTTCTGTTTACTTCTATTCCAGGAATATTTCTAATATAGCCTTATGCTCAATTTTCTAGAGGTAACGTACAGCTTACAGCTTGCACTCACTCAGCAACTCTTAAAGTCTTTGGTGCACTAAACAGAAATATGATATATGACATATTTTGTAAGTTCCATATAATTTCCTTTATGCTTCCTGGTGATTTCCTATGATTACATTTATGCATGTGATACATGTTATATATGTTATAGATATGCATGTGATACATATGTTATATATAAATACGTATGCAGGGTGTGATGGTGCATGCTTAAATCCCACCACCTGACAGGTAAGGGAGAAAAAAAAAAAACAGGAATCAAGGTGTCCAGGTCATCTTCTGCTACATAGTAAGCTCAAGGCCAGCCTGAGCTGCAGGAGACTGACGAAACATACCCAAAATAAACTGGCATGGTGGCATGTGCCTTTAATACCAACACTTAGGAGGTAGAGGAAGGCGGATCTCTTTCAGTTCCAGGATGAAACTGCATGGTGAGACCCTGTATCAAAAAGCTAAAAAACTTCTAAAATGTAAAAAAAAAAAAAAAAAAAAAAAAAGAAGTAATTTAATAAATAAATACAAATGCATTGTAGTATACAAATGCTGCTATAATCTGAGTGAATGTTAGGTCTTGGGTTACACTGTTTCTCTTACATGTCTCTTTCTTGTTTATTATATGAATAAGCTACACTAATCAAGGGGCACCTCAACAAGGGTTGGGAATGAGGCCATGCAGGGGATGGAGAGGTTCTGAAAGCAAAGGTATGGTAAAGAAACCACTGGCTAACTCTAATCTAGGGTTAACTGTAATCCAACCCATTTCTCCTTGGCTTTACATTTACAATTATTTGAGGTCATGTAAATATTTTCATGTGCTAATATGGTAACTTTTCATTCTCATGTCATGACTTCATAATTAGGCACTGTCTTTAAAAAAAAAAAAAGTTTCTGCTTCTTTCTCTAGAGTGTGTGAAAGAGTTGCCCTAGTTGGAAACAGCTGATTGGAAAACAATTGTTACCTGTAACCTCTGGCCTTTAAAATTTATTGCTTGTCTAGTTGTTGTTGCTCTTCTTCATTTTCCGTATGTCTTGTTGCCTTTCGTACCTCTCCAAGAATATACATAGACAGATATAATGCCTTCTTTCCAGAAACATTGGTTTCAATAAGACCATGGTAAAAAGAACCTCAAATGTGATTGAAATTATTTCTGAGCTTTTTATACAATGAGATAATGGATGAATAGAATAAAATTTAAATCAGCTTTCCCCAACAGAGATTCTATGATAGAAGAAAATATACTAAATATGTCTTCGTTCAACATAAATAAACTCAAATCCTCTGCTGTTCATTGAAAAGTAGAAATATAACTTATATTACATCATTTTATACCACTTGCATAATTTATCCCTCAGTAACTCTATAAAACAAGTGTTCTTATTGTCTGCATTTGTTCGGGTGAGGAAACAGTTTGCTCAGGGCTCCAAAATGAGAAAGAGTAGGAATTGGATTCTGTTTTATCAGCTTTCAGAGTTTAGACCTCCAAGAATTGTATATCTAACTAGCCTGGAGGTAGTGAAAAGCTAATTAAGAAAGAAACAAAACAAAGAACCCAAAAGAGATCAGCCTTGTAATCCCAGCACTCAGGAGGCAGAGGCAGGGGATCTCTACAAATTCAAGGCTGGTCTTCTCTACATTCATTGCAAGTTCCAGTCCAGCTAGGGTGAATAAGACCTTTCCTTAAACAACAGCATTAACCAAAAAAGAAACATACAAAAAGTTAGAGAATTTTTTTTAATTAGTAAAGAATTACATCATATTTTATAAAAGAGTTAAATGGTTAAAATATAGCTATTACAGTTCTTATATGACTACTTTTTAAAAACTTATATGTATTGGGGAGATAGTGCACATTTAATAACACTTTTTAGGAAAAGAAAGTACTCATATCCTCAAAGTACAAATTTCTACTAAAATTGAGAATTCCTTGGAGATCAGATATTAATTCTAGATGTTGTTATTTTATTTGCTTACCAGTTTTATTGATTCTTAATTTCCATCTCCCATAAGGGATTTCTTTTCTGTGACAATCAATTTTCTAGATACTAGCCACCAGTTCAGTGTGGACACCTGGGCTCTTTCAATTCCAGCTATCTGTTCAGCTCCCATTACTAGAAAGATACTGTTGGAATCTAAGTAAATTTCAAGATTTTGTCCCTTCTCAAACAACATGTTAAAGTTTTAGCCCTTCTTGTCTTTCCTAGCTTTTCTACTTTACCTTTCTTTTTCATCATAAATTGATGATTGATAAGCTCTACTGTTGATCTTTATGATTGATACTCATTGATACTCAAGAGAAAGTTATCTGATGTGAATCTGGTACAGCAGGATAGTCCTGTAGCTCATGTGTTCTGACATCAGCTACCAATTTCCCTAAGCTTCCCTGATTCCACTCAGTCAGTTCCTGGAGTTCACTTGAATGCCTTCCCTTGGACATTCATTGTTCAGGTTGCAATCTGAGCTCCCAGGATGCCTTCATATTCTGGGTCGTCTCTCTTTACCTGAGTCCATCCACTTCCTGTGTATTCCTGAATTCCTTCTGTTTCCTGTGTATTCCTGAATTGTTTGCTCATTTGCATCTTAAGTCAAAACAAAATTATGCTGTTTTATTCTGTTCAGAACCTGGCAGTCTCTTGCATTTATTTGCAACTATATCACAGATCATAAGACTAAAAATAGTCTTCAGAGAGAACTGTTTCTTCTCTTTTTTGGTGTGAGTTCAGTTTTTTTTATAAATTTGAGCATGAGGTGGAAAAGAATAAGGATATTTTGAACATGGATACAAAAAAATTTTTAAAAATAATTTACTGTGTAGGCAATTTTATTTAAAATTGAGGTTAAAAAATAGATCACCCTATTTCTGAACTTTCACATTTTTGAAAATATCCTAATTGCTAGTTTTCATCCATTTCAGTCAGCATCATATTGGTGGAATAAGTTTTTACTTGTACATAGTGAACTTGAGTTGTGACATGATTAATAGGTTTTTATATTTTAAACTTCAAAATTTCAGGAAAAAGAAGAGAAAGCATTTATTAGTATCAGCATTTTCTACTTTAAATATGTGTTTGCTTTAAAGAACTATTCTGTGATTAAAGCCGGACACAATCAGTGAAAATATAGTAGCACTTCCTTTTGAAGTGGAAAAAAAAAAAAAAAAAAGAGTCGTTGGTCCAACTAGGGAATGCTGACTTGGAAAAATTGGTAGTTTGACACTGTACAGGAAATAAAATTGTCATGAATAAAGGTGAGGAGGGATTGTATTTGTCAAGAAGAGACTCGTTCAGTATGAACTGTCTGGGCTGTGACATGTCACATCTCATCACAGAGAGTTAATGACTAGTAATGTTGGAGGGATAGGTCTTTTGTCAGATCATTATAGCAGTCCCAATTACAACTGCCTCAAGATGTAGTGACTGGTTCAGATAAAGGCCAAAATACTTCAGGTGAAACAATGCTCAATCCAATCACCTTTTCCCTGATTAGGAGAAATAACAAAGTTGGTTTTACCTAGAAGGCACTGAAGGAAAGCCCTAAGGCAAGAACATGGAGCTGCCTTTGGTATCCAGCAAATCAGAGCTGAGGATTTGCTTGGCCTCTGGTTCTGTGCAACTAGTTGGATATACTTTGTCTTGCTTTACTATCCACTGAGCACAGTTAATTTTGAAATGTACTCTTCTTTATTCCTGGAAGAGTAGAGAGAAAAAAAATGAACTGAAAAACTGAATGGGATTGAACGAATGATATTACTGCTCCACAATGAAATGAAACCGTACTTTGCTCCTTAGAAGCAAGAATCAGGTCTTTAAATACCTGAACATAGTTTTAAGGGAATATATGAAAAGTAAGCATTTACAAGAGTCACAGATCTCAAATGTATGTCTCAGAGACATTGAATGTACACTGAGATTTCTTACTTATTACTACATTCTTATTTTTGATATAATAAGTAAATTCTTACTGAGAGAGAAAATCGGTCTTCTCCATGGATGAGCCTCCTGTTAGGTCATCTAATCCCAAGTGATCAGCTCTAAACACAGGTTACGAGAACAGCACTAAATGGGCTCAGTAGGTTGTGTGTGTCTGTCTGTCTGTTTGCACGTGTGTAATCATAACAATTACAGAAGAAGAGGTCATAGTTTTGAGGGGGCGTGGAGTGGGACAGGAAGAACTGGAGAAGGAGGAGATATCAAATTGATGTAAATACAGTACTCATGCTGAGTGATGGTGGAGCACGCTCTTAATCCCAGAACGCAGGAGGCTGACGAAAGAGGATCTCTGCGAGTTTGAGGCCAGCCTGGTCTACAGAACATGTTCCAGGAAAGCCAGGCCTACATGAAGAAACCCTGTCTAGAAAGAAAAAAGAACAGGAAAAAAATATAGTACTTATGTATGAAATACTAAAAAAAGAAAGAGAAAATGCTTACTTGGAAAAGCCTTTAATGAGTTTTTTTTCTTAAAAGTGTACGTTAGTAAATCATTTTAAAATAGTTCTTCTTCATTGAAGAATTTGTGTAAGTTTAAAATAATAATACCTAATAGTCTATCCTGCTCCTAGTAGGTTCTTAGTATATGTTGTCTAACTTATTTTTCCTGTTGTTGTGATAAACACCCTGGCAAAAGCAATTTAATGGAGAGAGGGTTTATTTTGACTCACAGTTTGAGGTGACTGAATGTCATTAAAAGTAAAGCATAGCAAGATAAGCTTGAGGCAGGTGGTCACATTATATCCACAGTGAAAAGCTGAGGTATGCATGCTTCTTCTCAGCACTCTCTCCTCCTTATACAGTCCAGAATCTAGCACAGAGAAAAGTGACACGCACAGTGCATTGTTCTCCACACCTCCATTAACATAATCAAGGTGTTCTTCTGCAGGCATGTTCAAAGGCCTGTCCTTCTTTCTAGATCTCCTCAAGTTGGCAGTTGAGATTAACCATCACAGGTTTTAACATTTTTCTGTTCTTTTCATTCAAAACTTTGCATTTTTGTGTTTTATCTTGAAATACTTTCTTTAAAAAAAATCTAGTTTCTGTGAGCCCAAAATGATGTTTAAAAGCTCAAACAAATCATATAGAGAAGCCACAAAGAGAATGATGTCCCTTACAAGTACCCTGATGTTCCATTAAAGGCCCTAGACATGCGAGTGAACAATTCTTGGTTGGCCAGCTGGCATTTAATTGTAAGTATATGAGTGCCTACAAGGGAGACCAATTTACAAGACCATGAAAATTTGTAATGACTTGTTTTCAAGCTACATTTACAGCAAGAAAAAAATAGATAACTAGAACAGAGTATAAATGACAATTTTAATAAGACATGGCTAGTTCTCTTATCAAACAAAATGAAAAGCAATAGGTGAAAGGGGAGAGAGATCCTTCTAATCTAAGCATAGTAGAGAGAGAGAGAGAGAAAAGGCAGGGAAATCTCTCTAAGGGAAATGTCTGAGCTAAGACTTAAAGTGTGATGAAAGAATAAGTCAAGTAGGGGCATTGAAAAAAAATGAATTATAGGAAGAAATAAAACCATAACCAAGGGCCAGAAGTGTGAAATACAAGGTGATACAGATAAACTGATATACTGATGCATGTAATTCCAAAGAACTGGTGGATGAGATCTGGATACATGAAACAGGTTTGGAGAAGAAATGTGGAATTGGCATTTGGATGTTTTGAATGTCATGACAGGGAAATTGAACACTAATTTGTAGTCTCAATTTCATACTTTTCAACCTGTAAAGAGGATGGAGCTATAGGATAAACACAATGTATCTTTTTCAGAGAGCCTATTATACTCAGAAGCAAGCAATTTAATGTAGCATTGTTTTTATATTTAAGCAAGCAAATATATTGAGGTGTAGAACGCAATGTTCTCTGAATTTTAAAGATAATTTACAAGATTTCAAAGTGGAACGTGTCATGCCTTCATCAGCTCTATGGTTGAAAAATCTTATCCACTTCTCTCGTCTTGTCTCTAGAGAAGTTTGACAAAGTAATGAGGAACCACTAAAAACACATGAACTTTCTAAGCTCTTGAGTTGTGTTTTTGGGATGAGATATGTAGCCTACACTAACCTCAAACTTGACAAATCTTCTACTTCAGTTGCCCCAAAATGTTGGAGTTACAGGCATGCACCACCAGAACCAGTCTGGTTTTTGTTTTCATTGAACTGTTTAACACTTGCCATCCCCTGACTCAGAGTCTAAACCTGCGTCTTAGATTACTAATACTTTTCTTTTTAAACTTTTTATTGATTCTTTGTGTGTTTCACATCATGCACCTCAATCCCACTCATCTCCCTGTCTCTTCATATCTGCCTTCTTCCCTTACAACCTTACCCTCAAAAAGAAAATAAAAAATAAAAAAATATATATAGAGAGAAACTAAATCCACAAAAACAAACAAACAAACAAACAAAAAACCAGGAAGCTGTAGTGTGTCACATGGTGTGTCACATATTGTACCTTTTGCCCAAACAGCTTTATTCGCAAATGTTCATTGCAGTCAGTCATTGGTCTGGATGGGGGTATCTGGATTCTGCTACACTATTAATATTGAATCCTCACTGGGACTCCTCTTGGATATCCCGTTGTTGCCCTGTGTCATGGAGATCCTGAAGCTTTAGATCTGTAGGAGGGGCCCCTTCACATGCTCTAGCAGTTAATAGATGTGGTAGATATAGGAGAGGGCCAACTTGGAGCCCTGGATCTGAGCCTGGGCAGAAGCTGAATTATCAGCCCACCAACTCTTCTACATCTTTGTCACTGAGCCAGCTCCCCAGCTTTGCCCACCCAAAGGGCGGGGCCAGCTCCCCTGCTCTCATGCCCTCTGGGCCAGCTCTCGGGTGGCAGTGCAGGCCCCTCTCAGATCAATATGTCGCTTGGTATCAGCATGGCCTCCCAGACAGCAAAATGTTCTCGGGCAGCAGCCCAGACCGCTGACATCCGAATGGCCTTTGGCGGCATTATGGGCCACAGAAATCATCACAGTAGGGCCACAGAAACAGACATGGCCTTTGGCAGCAGTCAGGGCCTGGGCATCACCGTGACCTCAGGCAGTTCTGCAGGCTCTTCATACCCACCTGTTCCCCACCTTCATCTTTTCTCCAGTTCCACCTTTCTTCACAGTGCACTAACTGCTTGGCTTCACTTTCCCTCCCATCTTTCCACCACATACTCCATCTCTCCCAGCTCTCCATCACATATTGGCTCATTGTGATGGCGACTACAGCAGGCCCTGGGGCTGGTGCTTTGGTGTCTCTCTCTTCCAGTGTCTCCAGGGTGGTGAGACCCAGGGCGGGTGCTTGCGTCAGATGACTAGTTCTTTGTCATGTGTTCATATTTACTCTCCAACCTTCTCTTTTGTGCCCAGTACCAAAATTCTGTCTCCAACCTAATATAAAACTGATCACACTACAGACTTCCATGACTAAAATTTTCATATACGATTGAAGTTTCTAAGATCATGACCTAGGCTACCTGAGATTTCTTGGTCCTGTGTTTTAATTTTCTGCTACATTCATATTTGTTGTGACTATATTCCCAACAGCAAGATTATGTAACAAACCTATATATCCATCAACAGATAAAAGGATAAAGAAAAATGTAGTATGTATATGCAATGGAACTGTTTTGTTTTGTGAGTAGTGTGTGGCACACATATTTTTAATGGTTCATGCAAACAGGCAAATACACGAGGAAGTCAGAAGAGGACATTGGGTGTCTTATTCTATCATTCTCTTGAACTGGAGTCTCTCTGAACCTAGAGCTATTGTTTAGGCTAGCTGGCTGTGAACCAGGATCCTCCTGTCTCCACCCCTCAGCACTGAGGTTATAGAAGCATGCAGCCATACGCAGATTTTATATGGGTAAAAGAAACCTGAACTTATTTCTTTATGCTTGAGAAGCAAATTCATACTCACTAAGCCATCTCCCCAGCCTACATGATAGAGTTATATTTAAGCAATAAAGAACAATGAAGTTGTGTTCAGGAAAATGGTTGAAAATGGAGATAGTCATGTACTATCCAGATTCAGAAAGATAAATATCATGTTTTCTTTTATATTCAGAATCTAGATTTTAAAATATAAATGTAGAAATAAATCTATACATATCTATTTCTGTCTCTCTATGTATAGACTACTTTGCAGAGAGAGAGAGGAATGTAAGGTAAATATGAGCCAAGTACATTATATATAAATATATATATATATATATATATATATATGAAGATATAATGAAACCAATTATTTTGTATCCTAATTTTAAAAGTAATTTTCAAAACTTGCTTCTATCCTCTTTAGAGTCAATCCTTAGAGAAGATGGCTTCCCAGACTCAGTCTCCCATTTCCAAGCATTCTCCCTGACAAGTGTTGAGTTTGTTGTATGCCTTGCAAACAGGCCTGGAAATTAGTTTACTGTTGCAAAAAATTATCATTTATAGATGCATTCTGTAGGAGTGATGGGGTAAAATAAAGCTGCTTCTTATAGGTTCATTTTAAAAACTAACATTGTGAAGAAGTTCAAGAAAATATATAAGACTGAAAGTTTAGCATGTTAAAAATTATCCTGACTAATGATTTAAATACATCAGCAAGATGAGGTCAAGATGTTGAAATGATTTCATAAAACTGTTTGTCTGATAAAAAAAAAAAAGTCTTCTGGGGGTGGGGGAAACCTGAAGAAAAAAAATCACATGACTTTAAATGAATAGGTCCTGTTTGCAAACCAAAATTTTTAAACAATTCATGAAAGTACAAAAGATACAAGTATCACTTAACACTCAAAAAGGGCTTCTGTAAAAAAACCTTCCAGAAGGTCCCATGTTGCCTGTTCACTCCTTCACGTCTTTACATGTGTGACAACCCAGATAAGAAGCATAAGAAACCTCCTAGGAGCTGGCATGGATCAAAAAGTCCTTGGTGAAATGGTGAATAAAACAGTCCCACTTCCATGGAGCTTCAAATAAGGTAATAAAATATACAAGAAATAAACAGCCAAATAAATGTTATATGCCTGATAAATGCAAGTACAATAAAGAAAAAGTTGGAGACAGAAGACGGAGTTGGGGTGGGGGTGGGGTGTCACTGGAGCTCTTTGTCCCTCTTCCCAGTGTGGTCAGAGTGAATAAATCTCCCTTTTGGCTTTTCACTATGGATTTGACGCTTTCAATTAGCATCTTGAGGATGATTGGCCAAATCTAGTTTGTTGGGGGCTACAGACCATGAACCCTAAGTTCAGAAACAATCTGGTGACTATAAAAATTATCATTAATAATTACCAGTATGAATATATTGTTATTAGGTCAGCAGTGTTATCCCTGACTCTCCACTTACGAGTCACACAGAATACTTGATGGATTTCATCAAGCCCTAGCCCAAATTGTGCAATCTTAACCTATCTAAGCTAGCTTTTAATTCTATTCCCCAAGTAAAACCCCATTATCATATATATATACACGTCATACCCTGGGCTGTTATTCTCCAAACTATGCTGATGTTCCAGGCCATATGGAGATATAATCTTCCATCTAACCCATGGCTTGTCTCCGTCCTCTTCTTCCTGTTGCCTTTTCCCTCATGGCTTTCCTAATCTTCTCCTCCCTCCAAAAGCCCTCAAACCTTAGCTCTGCCTACCTCTTTCTCTGCCAATCACAGGCATCAGGTTTTTATTAAATCCAATCAGAGACAATGCTTAGCAAGCCAGGTAACACAGAATCACTTGGTGTATGTGTGTATGGCCTCATACAGCAAGTAGACCTGGGGAGCAAATTAATTAACATTTAGAATACATAAAAGATAACCTCATCAAGTGACCATGAAGTGACAAAAGGCACAGTTTGGGCTGTTTGCCAATGATAGCAGACAGACAGCACATAGAGTGGAAAGGTAGAAGTTTCCAGCAGGCCCTGGAATCCTTGTGCTCCAGGGACATGTTTACCATCTTGCCACTTCATTTGACATATTGCATTTTACTTCTACTTAGTAAAGCAGCGCTGGAGGCTGCCAGGTTCAGAAAAACTTGCCAAAGCTCTGTGCTCTTGTTTACCTTTGAGCCCTTTAGAGTAATTTGAGGTCTCTTGAGCCATTTTGGGTATTTTCCATTTGATGACTGGTTTTGTTTTGGGGTTCTTCCATTGAATTCTCTGGACTGTTATCATTGAATAGAGAAGCACAGTGACTATAGAGTTAGGTGGGAGAAAGAGAAATTCTCAAAGACATTTGAAACCTGATCACAACTCAAAATCAGGAACTGTAGAAATAGATACTACTCTGTCATTCCCACAGTGGGGGCTTCAAGGGAGGGATGGTTGTCTCTCCCTTGTCTGTGTCTGCCTCTTACCCACCCTGTTTACTTTAATCCTTCCAGAAGGTCCCTATTAACTCTAAGGTGAGATGGCTTTCTAGAGTGACTAGTGTCTTAAAGGGACAGACCCTAATTGAACAGTTATCATTTATACCGTTTTTCAGTTTGGAAACTCTGTGACGCAAATTTGAAATTCTTCTCAAATAATTAGGCCACCTACCATGAGACTGGGAAGATTTAAGGCTCCATGGAATTATTTGAGACAGAGAGACAGGAGTAATGAGATTTCCAATGTGATTTGTGAGAATGTTAAGTCTCTTAACCTGCTAGACAAAGTTGTGGTTGTCTAGTCTTTTGTAAATATAGGATGGTTTCTAAGACAGAAATGGGATAAAAACCAATCTCTGTTGCTAGAGTTCCTGAAAATAACTAAGAAACCTCTGACAACTTTATTTCTATATTTCTTTTTTTTAATGAAACCAACTGTGTGCTAAAATTATTATTGCCAAATCCTTTTTGAAATGTTTGTGTGTGTGTGAATGAGTTTGTGATTTTTGAGCTATTATGAGCAATTGATCCTGTGCTTGCTTTATTTAGCTAGTTGAAATACAAAGATTTAGATACAATTTTAATTTGAACTTAAAAAGAACTGGTTTTATTGGATTTTACCTCAGGCAGGCTTGTCTAAAGTACCAAATGATATGTTTATTTTTACCTAACTTTTTAAAAATATTTCTCTTTTTATTGTTTTTTTATTTTGTGAATTTCACATCATGCACCCTGTTCTTCTCCTCTCCCACCTCCCCTCAGACTCACCCTCTACTCTTGTAACCTACTCCCCCCATTAAAAAAATATCATTGTGGAAGCTGTAGTGTGTCTCAGTGTGTTCCACAATATTCTCTTTTGTCCACATTTTTTTGCTTGTAAATGTTCATTATAATGACTCCTTTGTCTGGTATGAGGCCTCTGGATTCTGCTGCTTTGTCAATACTGGAACCTCACCTGGACTCCTCTCAGATATGCTGTTATTGTCCTGTGTCATGGAGATCCTGTAGTTTTGGGTCTGAGAAACTGGCCTCTTCATGCACTCCAGCAATTCATCCATGGGGTGGGCCAACTCAAAGCCCTGGTTCTGGGCCTGCAACTCCCACTTTCAGGGCTTGCTATCCTTTGAATGCTCCAGCAGGTAAGAGATTGGATCAGCTCTCCTGCTGTCATTGAAGGGAATGAAAATTATTAAGAGACCCCCTAAGTCAGCAGTAGAGCTAAGCCAGCTGCCAGGTCCCAGGAACTTAGCTGACCATAAAAAGGGTGGAACCAAGAATGAAGGTCAATCGGGCCATGGGCCTCCAGGGTTTCAGGAACTGGCTGACCACAAAGTAGATAACAAAACAAGATTAGATTCATTCCTGAGAAAAACAGATGTAGGATGTTTCCTGCTGACTAACTAATGGGCTGGTACATTCCACCTGTATTTCTCCTCCCCCTTGGGTTGTGGTAAACAATGGGCTGGGCTGGTACTTCCCACCTGTAATTTCCCCCACCCCCTTAATCTGTGGTGCTCCCTATAAAATATTCTACTCTCCTCCAAATTGGGGTCATGGCTCCTACCCCTGCATGGGATACAAGTGGCGCCCTCCATGCACTGAGCCCCCCCCTCCCCCCTTCCCCCCCTTTCCCCCCTTCTCCTCCCAAAATAAACCTCTTGCGATTGCATCAAATTGGTCTCTTGCGAGTTTTGGGGCAGCCGTGATATCCTGAGTGTTGGGTGAGGAACTTCCCTCCCCCGGGTCTTTCATCATGACCACTTCAGGGCCAATTCTCCTGCCTGCTACCTGTGGTGAGGGCAAGAGAGTAAAGAGACTTTCTCCCTTGCCAACACCACAAATCAGATAGAAGTCAGGGCTGGCTCTCCCACACTCACTCCCTCAGGGCTAGCTCACCCACAAGACCCACATCCAAGGCCAACTATAGTTTGCTGTCCAGGCAAGGCTCACGGCATTCTCTCCTGAGTGCTGCAGCATGTGAGGGTCAAGGACAGCTCTCCTGCTCTTGTGATCCCCATTGGGGCCAGATCTGCTGTCTGCCACTGGTGATGAGGGTAAAAGAGACGGGGAGGGGATCTCTCCCTCACTGACACCTCCCCAAAGCAGACAAAAGGCAGGACTGGCTCTCCCACACTCACTTTCTCAGGGCTGGCTCGCCTACTACACCTACATCTGGGGCCTGCTATCCTGAGTGCTGCATCATGTGAGGGACAGGGACAGCCTCTCCTGCTCTTGTGACCACATCAGGGTCAGATCTCCTGTCTGTCACTGGTGGTAAGAGCCAAAGGGAGAGGACTTCTCCCTTGCCAACACCACCACAAAACAGGCAAAAGGCAGGACTGGTTCTCCCACAGTTATACCCTCGGGGCTGGCTCACTCACAGCCGCCTTAACCAGGACCAGGCAGGGCTCCTCTAGTCTCTGGCTTGCTTCTTGTCCTAGAAGCCCATCTGGTGCTTGCCTGGTGCTGGACTAGACACAGGATAGCTCCCCTTTTGGGCCCATGGCACTAAACTTGTGTTGGTATCTGGCTTGCTTTTATTTTCCCCCAGGGAATATCAACCTACTATTCATTCAAATGTTCATAGGTCAGAACACTAAATGTAGATGTAGCTTCTATCCTTTCTACCACCTTATGATGCATATGTGACACAGCAGCCACATCTGTAATGTCTCTGGCATGTTTAAGCTTACTTCTTAATAATTTGGGTATGGTACCTTCAAATGTTAGTTTTGCAAACTGTGGCTGAGCAAAATTAGTTACAGAATTTAGGAGAGATAACATAAATATAGTTTAAATATTTTATTAAATGTTGTCTTGGACATTGTTCTATTGCTGTGAACAGAAACCATCACACAGCTGTGGGAACCAAGACCTAGGATGGGTAAGGAAGACAGAGTTACCGCACAGCAACAAGCATTTTTATATAACCTTTGGACCAACGGGGAGTTGACATGAGCTTTGGGGTCGCTACCCATTCCACTGTCACTATGGGGAGGTGCCAGGCTACCATCACCCTAGAGGACTTCAATGTAGATGGGCAGAGGGGGAGGCAGCCAATGCCCTGTTCTGGGCACAACCTGAGACTCACTAGTTTGCTAGGATCTTCTATCTTGTGTAATGCAATTTCCCACTAGATATGGGCAGTCTGAGTTACTATTAGAACAGTTTGGAAGACCCCCTCACAGTCTACTGGGCCCCACACAGGGGGCCACAGCAACCGCACACAGCCACACTTCCAAAGAAAGCATTGGGTCTTACTTACAGTTTTATGGACTAAATGGCAGAGGTCACAGTTCCACACAGATGGACATGGTGCTGGAGAAGTAGTTAAGTTATACAATCCAGGTAGAAGAAAGAGAACACCACTAGGCCTGGCTTGGGTTTTGAAACCTGAAAATCCACCTCACAATGACATACTTCCTCCGACAAGGCTACATCTACTCCAACAAACCTACAAATCTCCTAATCCTTCTCAAGTAGTATTTAAGCATTCAAATATATCAGCCTATGGGGGCCATTCTTATTATTCATACCACCAATAATGTTCAGAAAAATTTTAAATTGCTTTTACTAAACAAACTTGAAGTATAAAATTAAAAGATTAATTTTAGGATTAACCTGTATGTTGGGGTACTTTTGACTTGGTCCATTTGAAATACACATACATTTCATCAGTGTTGAGATGGCTTAATTTTTTTTTTTTTTTTTTGCTGTAGAATGGTTGCTAAGACATAATATATTGTCTTGTACATATAGTATAAAATAACATATTTTAATATAGAAATATGTTGCTGAGAAATCAGGGTTCTTTTTTCTGGGTTCTTAGTCTTGATAATATGGAAATTTGGAAACAGGACTCAAAAGAAAGTTTGAGAGCCACTTAGTTTGAGAGAAGGGTAAATTAGGTAAGCTTAGGAATGGAGGTTTGCATAAAGCTGAATTGAGGAATCAGAGATCTTCAGAGACTGAGTAAAAATGCCCAGCATCAAGACTGACATGCTTGGAATTTGGTAAATATAATGCTCAATGAGGAAAGGAAACTTTATGTGTGAATATATATACATAATTATTATTATATATGTTATATGTATCTCAAAAGTAGCTAGCTTGTCAAATGCCAATATTCCAGGAAGGAATCTTTCCCTTCTGATAAACCTTTTGTTTACACAAAGGTCCTGCTGCATTTCAGAACTTGTCTTGGAGTGGTATGCCTGTTTCCTTCATTTCCTCTGCCCTACTTCTTTGGAAACTAGCCAACCAAGAAAGACTGTGAGGCCAGACTCCAGCCAATGAGAAAAAACACACTCATCACTTGAGTTAGAATAAAACTGTGAATAGGGATAATTTGTTGTGCAGGGACACTCCACCCCAGAGGATCAAGACAGAAGGAAGGGTCAGGGGATAGAGCATGGGAGGGTGGGGCTGGGAAGCGGGAAAAGAGGACAATATGATAAGGATGTAACCTGTAGCAACAAACAAATAAATTTATTAATTTAAAAAAAGCAGGTAACAACGTTAAAACACTGTAAATAAAATAAAGGATACAGCTGTTCAACCTGGTTTTATAAACCTCCAAGTGTCGAAAAAACGCAGAGCTAAGGTAAAATACAGGAGAAATGTGGTGTTAACCCATGCCTTTAACTTCAGCAGAGACGGGAGGAGCACCATAGAGTTAGTGGACTTATAAATTCTAGAGTTACACGGAACAGGGTGGTGAGGTACACACCCTTAATCCCATCATTCAAGAAGAGTACACCCTTAACCCCAACACACTAGAGACAGAAACAGGCAGATCTCAGAGCTCAAGGTCAGCCTGATACAAAACAAACTCTAAATAGAGAAAAACTTCGATCCAGGAGTGGTGGAACACATCTTTAATCCCTTCAGATGGGAACCACAGTTCTCTGATCCCAATAATTAGAATGCAGAGACACACACATAGGAATCGAAAGGACCTAAGTTTAAAAGCTACTTACAAAAGGCCCACTCAATACAAACAAATTGTCCTTCGAGATCTCAAAATATATACACTAAAGCTGGTTTAGCTCCAAAATAACAAAATAATTTCTTCTTTAAACCAGATTGAAAGATAACACTTTATATATTGTCAAATAACCAAATTTGCTTCAGGAGAAATATTACTTACCCCCCCCCCAAAAAAAAAAGAGGGTGATTGTCCCTGAGTGAGGATTAGGGCAGGGCTCTGTTCTTATCTTTCCAGGAGAAACAAAGCATCCATTCAAGGAACCCAGGGACAACTGGACAACGGAAACCTCAGCAGAAAACAGAATCAGACACCAAAAGAAGACGAGTGACCCAGTTGATTCAGCCTGACAGACTCCCTCAATAGCTGTCTCCATCAAAAGCCTACAACCACAACAACTCAATATCGCTAAGACCTTTCAGCTCTACACAATGCCCCAGCTAGAACCTCAGTAAAGCCTGGAAGTTCAGCTTCTGCCTACAAACTCCTTAGGACATCTAAACAGCTGAGAACAGAGGACTGAACATAAAAGGATTGTACTAATGTTTTTAACCATTTTTCCATTTTGGTTCGGGCCCCAAACAGGTTTACTATGACCCAAATCAGCAGGAAGTCATTTTAAGAGAGCGAAATCCTGTTTAATGGGTTTTGGAGGTTAGACCCAGGGTATTCCTTCTTTCCCTTTTCTGTATCCTTCTTTATCTCCTATGTAGGAATGCACAGACTTGAGAAAAATTGAGACATAGACATAGCACAGGAAGGACCAAGAAGAAGGGTCAGATTATTGAATATGCCCTTATACCTTTGTATATTGATACAAAATTAGTAGTATATTTGGCTAAAGTGGTATTGACCATTGTTTATTGTGCAAAAATAAGATTGTATTGGACTACATTGGTATTGATCTTTGTATATTGATACAAAATTAAGAGTATATTTAGCCACATTTGAATAGATCTTTGTATAGTGATACAAAATTAAAGGTAACGCTTCCTAATGGTATCGTACCTAGAGATACTTAAAAATGAAATGTGAAGCTCTTGCCTCTTGATACCAACTGTCTTAAACTGTTTAGGATAGTTAAGAAAAACAAACTCCTAATCATGCATGCATGTCACCTTGTTAGCTACTATGACAGTCTATCACAGATATTCTCTAAGCTACTCAATAATCAAGTTGTTAAGAGACAAGCAACATTTGCTTATCTAAATACAAGAGATAGATAGGGCATCTTCAAAAACCCCAAGAGATCTGCAGAATATGGCACTCAAAGATGTGGTCTTAAATTAAGATTTTTTTTTTGATATCGTGACATATCAGCTCCTGACAGCACCCCCTATTCTACTCCAAGTAGAAGATAAGCATTGAAGAATCTCCAGTGTGAGATGGTTGAATTAGTGGCAAGCCTATCTCTTGACATGTAAAAACTCCTTGCTTAAACTGCAGACAGACTGCTATCCAAAAAGGACAAAACTTGGTAGCAGGGAAGTCGACAGCCTAGCTCTGCCAAGACAGGGTAGGTTAGTCCTTCAAAATCCCTGCTCTACAATAAATGTCTGTCAGAGAAACAGGACCCAAAGGCTGAAGACTGATGCTGGAATGTATGGAGAGAAAATGGGAACTGTCCAGGTAGTCACTGGTTTGTCATTTCTTAGTATTGGAAGCTGCAGGCCCTGCACTTCCTATATAATCAGATATATTTATCCTTCTCAGCTCTCTGAGGTGGTTGAAGAATAGACAGCTTGAGTCTCATAGCTAAATTTTGAGTTGTTTAGGAATCAAGAGGGCGTTCTAGATCTAAGAAGATGGTTATAATAGTGATGCAAGTTAGTATGAAAGCTAAGTCAGTTATAGAACTTTAAACTCATGGAGATGGTTAGAAGGTAGAAGGTTAAAGTCAGGGGCCAAATATGTATGAACTGGACATTGGGAAGGTATACTGGGCCATTTAACTCTCATAAATGTGGCATATTTAATTCTGCTGTTTTGTATAGAATTTACTGTTATAAGAGAAAGAACCATTTGTTGGATTGAAAAGGGAAGCTGTTGGGGGGGAAGAGGGTGGAAGGGTGGGACAGGAAGAGGGAATAGGGAAGGGTTTGTGACTGAGATGTAACTTGAAGAAGAAAAAATAAAGTACCTCTAAAAAAAAAAAAGAATAAAACTGTGACCGTCCTACCCAGAGTTGCTTGCTAGCATAGTCTGGGTTCTAATGCACCCTTTTTGCAAAAAGTAATTGCTTTTCTGAGCTAATTTTCCTTTATTCCTTTGTGCAACACCAAGATTTTTCTTTCCTTGTATTCCTTATTACTAACAGATGTTTTTATGGCTTTTGTTGTTATTGTTTGTTTTTAAGTTGGGGGAGGGGGATCAGAAAAGGCAGGCAAGCTTAACAATAAAGATCTGTGAATAATTTTGTCAAGAGAGGAGAAAATGGTATGTAATATTACAACCTTTGAGAAAATTTGGTGTTTTGTGTCCTTACCCAGCATAAGAAACAGATCCAGATTCTATTGTTTTGACCATGAAGTTGTCTCTGAAGATCAGCAAGATGGAGTTGCTTGTGCCAGTCTTTTGAAAATTAACTAAAAGCCAAGAGATTATTCAGAAAATCTTCCTATTCATGGGAGCCTGATGCTAACTAACTACATGCTGAATTTGATTCCTACTTGTGGTCTGCTTATATTTGTCTCAGAGCAGGCACATTTCACTTCAAAATGAGGTGTTAAACAAAGTGAGGAAATGTCACCAGCCTACCTAGAGGAATGAATATATTCTAGAGTGACACTCTGCTTTTTGCAGCTATAACACAATTGAATGAATATACCCCAAGAAATCAGAGCCTCCTCAAGAATCTCCTGCTGGAAGAAGAAATTTCTGAAGCCCTGGTGCAGACAGAGGAGGAGCCTAGACCTGGCAAAAGACGTCTTTGCAGGAGAGACTGAGAGCTAAGACAACAGGTGGTAAGGGAACACTGCTTATATGAGGTCTTAGACAGGGTGGGTTTTCATTACTAAACAATTAAAAAGCAGGAAATGTTGCAGTCATATCACAGAGCTGAGTTTTATAGAAAGCAAAAGTAAACACACAGCACAGCAAAATGCCAGACTTTTTCTTCTGAGAAAGATTTGCAGCTAGAATCCATTCCTCTCTGGAAGGTCTAGGTTTGTACATTTAGGGTGTGGGTAAACTAGTTTCTCCTCATTCAAGACTGGTTGTCTTTGTCTATCATAGGGGACTGTGATGGGGAAAGGAAGAAGGGTCAAAATCTGCTCATGAATTCTTTGTTCTAAAGGAAGAGAACCCAGAAGTCTGACATCTTTTTGTACGGTGGAGAAAAACAAATCCTTCTTCATATGATTCTCTGGTGACTTGCCTACCAGGAGACTGGCTAACTCCTGTTCCCTCAGGACTGATTAGTTATGCATAGCTCTTGCTTTTTACTTAGACGGTGCTCTGAAGTCAGGAATTTGAAGATCAACTTGAAGAGAGAGTGCACTGAATCTCTTTGACTCTATTCTAAATATGCTCACATTGAATAAATCTTGTTTTCCTGATTTTTACTATGAGATTATATATGTGGAGATGGGGCTTTAGTGTAAAGTAGGTTCCATGTAATGAATGAATGAGAAAGGCTCTTTGCTGACATAATATTTAAACAGACACTGAAGGAAGTATGTTACCATGCCACCTTTGGGAAAACATTTTGGATATAGTAAACACAGAGTAGAACCCCTGAGACCTAGTGCGCTTGGTGATGTCAGAACACTGTGGAATCCATGGCTAAAGTTAAGTCAGCAACATGCTGTCGTGGCAGCGGTGATTACAGGTGTAAGCAGAGACAAGTCAGTTAAAGTCTCTCAGGCAGACTGTGGTGAGCATTTGAGTTTTGTTCTAAATGTGCTGAGATGACATGAGAGTAATTTGCTATGACTTGATTTACCTTGTCAAAAGGATCACTCCTGCCTTTATGTGGCAAATAGAGAATATGGTGGAGGAAGGACAGAGGAAAAGCTGGAAAGAGGAAGTTGGTGTGACAAGGATATTCCAAGAGATAGCAATGGTTTTTTTGAGAGGAGTAACCATGAATGCTGTGTAGAAAACAAAACAAAAACAGACAAAAATATTTGTAAGTATATTGAGATAACTAACAGTTACTTGAACTCAGAATAAATGATTTAAGAAATCATGAAAATATTCTGTTTTCTTCTAGAAGTTTCCTTGTTTGGCCTTCTTAGAACTTTGACACATTTTCCATTAATTTTGTTCACAATGAGAAGAAATGGGCATCAAGTAAAACTAACAACTAGAAGATAAAATTTTTGGGTGCTCGGCAAGAATGATGCAAGGCAATGGTAGAAAAGAGGCACAGAGGAGGTGACACTCCAAGGGAAGGCTATGTGTGCTACTAACTCCAAGCTTTGAAGAGAACATACATAAAATGAGCAGTAAGACAAACATCTACGTGCAGAATAAAACAAAATGCATAATATCAAGCTAATAAAGAAAAAAGAAAAAGTACAAAAATCAAGCAACTTGACTGATTTAATCAAGAACAAAATAAAAACACACAGAAATGAATAAGTAACAGGATAAAGTATCAAGAAGAAATCATATCATAATACATACAATTAAATTAAACCCTGCTATAGAAAATTTAATTAAATTACATTGGGTGCCATTTGTAGAAATAATTAATTAAATTGTTTAACAGTACTTATATTTAATTGGTCAGCAGTGTTAATCCTTAACCCACCATTTAAATGAGCACACAGACACCACATGGATTTTAACAAGACTTGGCCTGGATTGAGCAATCTTAGCCCATCTAAGCTATCTCTTGATTCTATTACCCAAATATGACCCCATATATACATACATCTCGTGGACTGCTATTCTCCATGCTTGGCTGATGTTCCAGGCCACATGGAATGAAGTTCTTTTCTCTAACCCATTATGTGTGTCCTCCTTCCTGCTCCAGCTACTTGTCTTGTAGGCTTCTTCTCCTTCATCTACTGGAGGTGTCTTATACCCAGGAACCTCTCTGCTACTGAAGCCCATGCCTTAGTCCTGCCTACCTCTGTCTTTGCCCAATCTCAGGCCTCAGCATTTATTCAACCAATCAGAGACAATGATTAGAAAACAAAGTAACAGACAGCAAGCAGGACCAATTAATTAACATTTAGAATGCATAGCATCACCCCATCACTCTGCTAATAAAATGAAGACTTTGTCTAATTTGGGCTTTTAAACAATACTGCTAGGCAGGCCATGGTGACTATAATCCCAGTGCTGAGGAAGGTAAGGCAGGAGGGCTGGCTAAGTTCCAGGCCAGCATGGTTTACATCATGAGTTCTAGACCACCCTTCAGTACAGAATAAGACTATTTCAAAAACAAATTGCACATTCATAACTAGCCTGGGCATG
Source organism: Lophiomys imhausi (assembly GCA_907164525.1). Lineage (NCBI taxonomy): Eukaryota > Metazoa > Chordata > Mammalia > Rodentia > Muridae > Lophiomys > Lophiomys imhausi. The sequence goes on along the minus strand of CAJQZJ010027982.1, from coordinate 6,440,632 downwards.
AGGCCTGTAGTCTCAGCATTCTGGGGACTCTGTAGGCAGGAAGATTACTGAGAATTTGAGGTCAGCCTGGGCTACATAGGGAGTTCCAGATGAGCCTACGCTGTATATTGAGACTCTGTCTTAAACAAACAAAAATTTTGCCATATGCTTTTTGAGAGATGGGAGGAAATTAGACCTTTTAAATTACACTGGAACATAGTAGCAGAACCATAAGAAATCGATCAGCAAGTTACTTTAAAGGACATTTTGTTAAATCAAATAATATAGGCTATGGGATAAAGAGTTTTCTTTTCATGGTGCTTAAAATCAAGCTACACTACAAGGAAACAAAAACTGTAGAGTATTGCAGAGTGTAATTGGCTTGAATCTTTACAACATGAGTTCATGCCCTTTGTACTTAGTATATCAACTCATTTGTTCTGAATAGTAAACATATTAAATAGATCTTTTGGCTCAAGTAATTAATGTGTTTAGGGAGCATTAGGGGGAGGTGATCACATTTAAATAAAGATTTGTAACAAATATCCAATTCAGTGGAGAAAGGGTGGGTGACATTTTGAACAAATGGTTTTATATTAAGTATCAATATGGAAATAAAGAAACTATTCCTCTTCCTTTTCATCATATGCAAAACTAATTGAAAATGTGTCAAAGTTATAAATGTGAAGGCCAAACAAGGAAACTTCTAGAAGAAAATAGAAGAATATTTTCACGACCTAAAAGAAACAATGTGAACATGTGCTTGTACCCATTCCACAGGACATGTGTGTAGATGGCAGACTAACTTTTAGGATCCAGTTCTATCCTTCCACTATGTGGTGCCTGGAACTTGACTTCAGGTCATTGATCTTAGTAGCAAGTGCCTTTACGCACTGAGCCACCTTACCAGTTCTATATTTTTCCCCTTTCAAGTGCAACTGACAAGTATCAAGTATACAGCTACAAGTTAAAGACTAAATCTACATCCAACCTCCTTCTTTGTCTATTCATCTTGTCTCTACTTGGCTCCTCATTGTAAGACAAAGCATATTCTGAACCACACATTGTGTTGGTGAATGAGTTATTAGAAGAGCATTTGTAAACATTTAGTCAAAGACAGAAAACAAAACAAAAAAATACTACCTTCGGGGGCTCTGTGTATCATTCCATAATTATGTAATCAAATTAGTGTGGTTATGGGGACAGGTAAGGGGCACCTGACCATCCCTGGGTCATTTGGAGGGAGTTAGGCATAGTTAACAGAATTCTTTGTAAGGACAAAGCTCTCTTAAGTAGTGTTGTGGCAGAGCCAAGGTCCCCCCATCTTGTCCTTGTCTGACTAAGAGCTGACCTTCTGCTTACACTCCCTCCCATGAAAATTACACAACCCTGTCCCAAGATGTTGAGGTTGAGATGCCCCAGCTAACTCCCCCTTTTTGCTTCTGTTAAACTGCTTGCTTGCTCTGCTTACCCCTACAATGGCCATCCAAGCTATAGGTTTTAGCTTTAAAAGCTCCCTACAGAAAGCAGTCTGAGGGGTGGAGAGGTGGCTCAGAGGTTAAGAGCACTGGCTGTTCTTCCCAAGGTCCTGAGTTCAATTCCCAGCAACCACATGGTGGCTCACAGCCATCTACATTGCGATCTGCCCGGGCATATATGTAGAGCAAATACTGTATACATAATAAATAAATAAAAAATGTTTAAAAAAAAAAAAAGAAAGCAGTCTGAGATGATCTGTGAGAGCTGTTTCTCTCTAGCCAGTCTCCATCTACTTATTAAAGACTCCCAATTTCAGACTCTGGCTTTGTTGAGTGGACCTTGAGGTCTTTCCCCTAGGACAGTGTTAATATTAATTTCATAATAATTCATATACACACATATGTTGCTTGATCTTTTGCCCTTTTCAAATTATTTGACTTGTTGGTACCAAGGCAGTCAATAGCTTGAGTGCCTGTCAGATTAATTCTCATGAATGAATGAAACAGAGCTGATAGCTAAGCAGCTCTTTAGCAAACAATGGTTCTGCCTCCCAGACAGTCCAGCTATTTGGAAAGACAAAATATTTATATGGTTTGAGTAGAAACCAGGGTATAGTCCCATTGTTTTAAATCCTTCACTAGCATTTCAAAGAACACTTTACTCCAGTTTCTAGGGCAACTCCAACTGAAGCTTCATTTCCCAACCCAAAGGCCTTTCTCTGTTAACACATCTCTAGACAATCTAAATTGGCCTTAGAAGTCAGCACTCCAAGATGAGTCTTAGTCAACTCTTTATGACCACTGCTTACTCTACAGATGTTCTTGATTAAGCACAAGGTGAGGAGCACTTCCTTGGTAGCTCAGCAGTTACAGTGTAAGGTCAATGATTTGTTGCATGGTAAGACTTAAAATTAGTGGAATTAGAAAATGTACTATAATTGATGAAAATTGGATGTAACACATATGTGCCATGACATATCACTATTCTGATTATGTAACTAGGTATTTTCTATTGCTTCAGTGAAACACCATGGTCAAAACAACTTGAGGAGGAAAGAGTTTATTTGTCTTATGTTTTCACATCATAGTTCATCACTGAAGGAAATCAGGACAGGAACTCAAACAGAGCAAAAACCTGGGGGCAGGAGCTGATACAGAGGACATGGAGGGGTTGCTTACTGGCTTACTCTCCATGGCTTGCTCAACTTGCTTTCTTGTAAAAACCAGAACCACAATCCCAGGGATAGCACCATACACAATGGACTGGGTCCTCTCCCATCAATCACTTAGTAATAAAATGCTCAAGATATATATCTTATGGAGATGTTTTCTCAATTGGAGGGGTCCCTTTCAGATGTCTCTTATTTGTGTCAAGCTGGCATAAAACTAGCCAGCACACTAGACTCTTTGCCTCGCCTTTCAAGTCAATTGGGAGACATTCTTCGAAAGGTCTAGTAATGTGGTAGTATTAGAACTTCTCAAAAATAGTCTTCTCTTGTTGAATTGCTACCTTGATCATGGCCAGTGTGGGCTGAGCTGGTAAAAAGTGAAGTGGAGATGGTGGAAGTAGTGGCAGGAGCCCATCCTGATAGCAAAGGGGAAGCAGCTGCTGTACTGCAGTGGCCACAGCACCAGCAACAAGTGGCAGCAGTGACAGAAGCAACAGTACCTGGAGGGCAGCTGTAGAGTTCCAGAGAACAACTGGCTCTAGAGAGAGTGGGATGCAGACACTGTAGAGATGACAAAGAGTGGAGGAAGTACAGAAGAAGTGAAAGAAGACAGAGAACTGAGAAGCAGAAGGTGGAAAGTTGTAAAGAGGTAAGGATGAGGAATTATGGGACCTGGCCTGTAGAACAGTTCCAGGCACCTCAGAAGTCCTAAGAATGAAGGGTGCTGATACCAAGATAAAGAGCTGTGTGAATAGCCGTTGAAAGAGCTGAAGTCTCTACTAATTGGAGGTGTAACACAGCTGGAATGTACTGATCTGTAGCAGTAGCCATTGTTAGGAGGGTCCTGACACCCAACACCCAAGAGCTGTACCACCAGCTACCTAGCAATGATCTCTGTTACTGCTAGCTTCCATTAACCAAGGAAAACCTTAACTGAATGCCAGGGTACTGATACTAACTGCCCACAGCAATACGCATCTAACCTGAGTGCCTGCGGTCATACACCTCTAGTTTTCTGGACGTAGAGATATACACCCTCCAAGTGTATCAGCCCAGTTCACAAGCCTTTGGCACTAAAAGCTACAAAACTGCCAACATTTGAAAAGCTCCTCCTTGCCTAATCGGATATCTGAGTAATGTGAAAGGATCCTAGCTCTTTGACTGATGAAAACATCATCAGAAAAAAAAGCTAACCACTCAGATATTTAGGAAGGTGAAGTTTCTTTCATAGTCTAGATTTGACAAAAAAATGATGGTATAAATTTATCTGAGTATCTAGTTTAGTATATGTGCTGTTGAAGCAAACACAGTGGATGTCTCTCTTATTCTTTGTTATTGCATTCTTTTTTCTATTATAAAATTCAGGTAAGTAAGTTAAGAATCCACTTTGATTCCCATTTTCTCCTCATAGTTCTTACACATAGAAAACATGTCTTTACAGCCAGAGATTCAGTATCTCATCAAATGTAGTCTGTTCCTCCGACCTTTCCTTGCCACAGCATACCTAGCCTCAGATCAGAACTTTCAGAAGCTAAAGTTACCTCTTGGTGTCAAAGTTTTCAAAACTCACTTTCAAGAAGCTGATTTGATAGAGAACTTACTGTTTAAGGAAGAATTATCTACTAAAATCTTTTGAATTGCATTTTATATGAATTTCTTATAGAATTTAAAAAGTGAACAAACTGGCAGGATGGTCCTTAGATTTTTTACGTTAGTTTTCTTCCCTGTAACCTTTCCTCTTCCCATTATAGTTATGACATATGAATCTTTTCCAGTAAAGATAATTCTGTTTTCAGTGACTACAAAGTACAGCTCTCTGACCTGACCTTAGTCCCAAGTAACTTTGATCTATTTTCTTTCAGAGATATCTCCTCGTCCAAAAGCCAAGATATGGCAAAAGTTTAAAAAGCTTTTCTTCTCTTTCACCCAAGCTAAAAAGACCTAAGTTTCAAGGGATGGATAACCTCAGCATCTCTGCAAAGTATAAGGTTATTTTTCTTGATTGAGAGGTGGAAAAAGAGGAGGAAATTGTAGCAACCACAGCAGAACCAATATCCAATAATCTACTTTCTTAAATTAACAGCAGTGTGTGATAAACACACCTATAGTAGGGAACCAAATATGACAAAATGCCAGCACTTACAGCTATATAACACAAATTAGTTTCCTTGTCAATGAATAAAATAGTTCCACTGTCCAATAAGAAGGAAACTTCAGCTTTATTATTTTTTCTTTTTTATCTATTTTTTTTATTTGACATTCCAATCACCATCCCCTTCCCTCCCCTCCTCCCAGTCCCACCATCCCACCACTTCTCCCATAATCCCCACCCACCAACCCAGTACCATACTACCCTAGCAAATCAAATCACATCAAGACTAAGTGCCTCCTTTTCCACTGAGGCAAGACAAGGCAGCTCTGCTAGGAAAATGAGCTCCAGAGGGAGAAAACAGCATCTAAGTCTGAGATAGATCCCATTCGAACTGTTAGAAGATCCACTTGAGGATCAAGCAGACCATCAGATTCATACATGAAGTGAGACTTGGACCAGTCCATGCAAGTTCTCTGGTTGGTGGTTCAGTCACTATGAGTTCCCTTTTGCCCAAGTTAATTGGCTATATTGGTCTTCTTGTGATCCTTTCAGCTTCCTCAAACTTTCCCCTAAGTTTTCCTCAATATTCCCTGATTTTTGCCTAATGTTTGGCTATAGGTATCTGAGTCTCTTTCCGTTATCTGCTACATTAGTTTTCTCAGATAGTAGTAATGTTGGGTCCCTGTCCAGATCCCTCTCTTCATTCACTTCTGATGTCTATTTTATCTCCCCTACTTAGAGGAATTCAAATATTATCCCTTGAGTCCTCCTTTATACTTAGTTTGGGTCTGTGGATTGTAGCATGGTGATCCTGGGCATATTGGTTAATGTCTGCTTATGAGTGAGTAAATATCATGGCTGTTTCTTTGGGGTTGTGTTAGCTCACTCAGGATGATCTTTTCTGGTTCTATCCATTTGCCTGCAAATTTCATGATGTCCTTGTTTGTGATGGCAGAGTCATATTCCATTGTGTAGATATATCACAATTTTTTTTATCCATTCCTCTGTTGAAGGACATAGGTTTTTTGTTTTTGTTTTTGTTTTTTTCTGCTTTCTGGCTATTACAAATAAAGCTGCTATGAACATAGTTGAGGAAATATCCTTGTGATTTGGTGATGCATATTTTGGGTATATGCCCAGGGTATACCTGGGTCTTGTGGTAGAACTATTCCCAATTTTCTTAGAAAGCACCAGATTGATTTTCAGAGTAGCTGTCCCCATTTGCCCTCCCACCAATGGGGAAGGACTATTTATTCCCTTTCTCCACATCCTCACAAGCAAGTGAGTCACTTGAGCAATGTTTTGTTCTTAGCTATTCTGACATGTGGAAGATGGGATCTCAGAGTTGTTTTGCTTTGCATTTCCCTTACTTATGACTAAGGACATTGAGTGTTTCTTTAAGTGCTTCTCACCCATCAAAGATTCATCTGTAGTGAATTCTTGGTTTAACTCTGTACCCATTTTTTATTTGGATTATTTGGTTTGTTAGTTTTTAATTTCTTGAGTTCTTTATATATTTTGGATATTAGCCCTATGTCAGATGTGGGGTTACTGAAGATCTTTCCTCAATCTGTGGGCTGTCGTTTTGTTCCATTGACAGTGTCCTTGGCCTTACAGAAGCTTTTCAGTTTCATGGCATCCCATTTATTAACTGTTGATCTTAGTGTTTGAGCTATTGGTGTTCTGTTCAGGAAGTTGTCCCCTGTGCCAATTAGATCAAGGCTTTTCCCCACTTTCTCTTCTCTTAGATTTAGTGTATCCACTTGGACTTGAATTTTGTGCAGAATGATAAATATGTATCTATTTGCATTATTCTATATGTAGACATACAGTTAGACCAGCACCATCTGTTAAAGACATTATCTTCTTTCCATTGTATGGTTTTGACATCTTTGTCAAAAATCAAGTGTCTGTAGGTGTTTGGGTTTATTTCTCAGTCTTTGACTTGATTCCATAGGCCCACTTATCAGTTTTTATGCCAATGCCATGTGATTTTTATTACTATTGTTTTGTAGTACAATTTAAAGTCAAAGATCCTCCAGAGGATCTTTCATTGTACAGGACTGTTTATGCTATCCTGGGTCTTTTTTTTTTTTAATGTGGAGTTGAGAATTGTTCTTTCAAGGTCTATAAAGAATTGTGTCAGGATGTTGATGGGAATTGCATTGAATCTGTAGACTGGTTTTGGTAAGAGGGCTATTTTTATTATGTTATTCTTACGAATCCATGAACATGGAAAATTTTTCCATCTTCTGATACCTTCTTCAATTTCTTTCTTCAGAGACTTGACGTTCTTGTCAAACAGGTCTTTCACTTGCTTGGTTAGGATTATTTCAAGGTATTTTATACTGTTTTGACTATTGTGAAAGGAGGTGTTTCTCTAATTTCTTTCTCAGCCTGTTTATCATTTGTATGAAGGAGGGCAACTGATTTTTTAAATTAATTTTGTGTCCATCCACTTTACTGAAGCTAGTTATAAGCTGTAGGAGTTCTCTAGTAGAGTTTTTAGGGTCATTTATGTACACTATCATATCATTTGCAAATAGAGATAATTTGACTTCTTCCTTTCTAATTTATATCCCTTTGATGTCCTTAATTGTCTCATTGCTCTAGCTAGAACTTCAAGTACTATGTTGAAGAGATATGGAGAGAGTTGAGAGCCTTGTCTTGTTCCTTATTTTAATGGAATTGCTTTAAGTTTCTCTCCATTTAATTTGATGTTGGCTATTGGTTTGCCCTATATTACCTTATATTATTGTGTTTAGGTATGGGCCTTGTTTACCTGACATCTCCAAGACTTTTATCATGAATGGGTGTTTGATATTATCAAAGGCTTTTTCAGCATCTAATGAATTGATTGTGTGTTTTTTTCTTTCAGTTTGTTTATATGGTGGATTACATTGATGAATTTTTGCATGTTGAAGCATCCTGCATCCCTGGGATGAAGCCTACTTGATCATGGTGGATGATATTTTTGAAGTATTCTTGGATTTGGCTTGCATGTATTTTATTAACTATTTTTGCATCAAAGTTCATGATGGAAATTGGTCTGAAATCTATTTCATAGTTGAGTATTTGTGTGGCTTAGGTATCAAGGTGATTGTAGCATCATAGAATGAGCTTGGCCAAGTTCCTTCTGTTTGTATTTTGTGGAATAGTTTGAGGAGTATTGTTATTAGCTCTTCTTTGAAAGTGTTGTAAAATTTCATTCTAAAATCATCTGGCCCATGGCCTTTTTTGGCTTAGAGATTTTTGATAACTGCTTTTATTGCCTTAGGGTTTATGGGATTGTTTGTTTATCCGCTCCTGATTTAATTTTGGTAAGTGGAATCTATCAAGAAAATCATCCATTTCATTAGATTTTCCAATGTTGTGGAGTATAGGCTATTGAAGTAAGTCCTTATCATTCTTTGGATTTTGTTCAGTGTCTGTTGTTATGTCTCCCTTTTCATTTTTGATTTTGTTGATTTGTACACCGTCTCTCTGCCTCTTAGTTAGTTTGGCTAAGGGTTTATCTATATTGTTGATTTTCTCAAAGACCCAGCTCTCGGTTTCATTCATTCTTTCTATTGTTATCTTTGTTTCTAATACATTGATTTCAGCCTGCAGTGTGATTATTTACTGCCATGTACTCCTCTTAGGTGTTTTTTCTTCTAGAGCCAAAAGTTCTAGAGTTTTGTGATGTGTTTTTAAGTCACTAGTATGAGATCTTTCTAATTTCTTTATGAAGTTAATTAGTGCTATGAAATTTCCTCTCAGCACTGCTTTCATTGTGTCCCATACATTTGGGTATGTTGTGCCTTCATTTTCATTGAATTCTAAAAATACTTAATTTCTTCCCTGTCCCAATGGTCACTGAGTAGAAAAATGTTCAGTTTCCATGAGTTTGTAGGCTTTTTTTTGTTTCTGTTGCTGTTGAAGTCCAGATTTCATCCGTCATGATCCAATAAGATACAAGGGTTATTACAACTTTCTTGTATCTGTTAAGGCTTGTTTTGTGGCCAAGTATATGGTCAGTTTTGGAGAAGGTTCCATGAGGGCCTGAGAAGAAGGAAGTATATTCCTTCATAAATATATTCCTTCCTTTATAAATATATATATATATATATATATATATATATATATATATATATTTCCTGTGTTTTCCTGGGTATAGTTATCCTCCTTGGGTTGGAGTTTTCCTTCTAGAGCCTTTTTTAGGGCTGGGTTTGTAAACAGGTGTTGTTTAAATTTGGTCTTGTCATGTAATATCTTGTTTTTTCCATCTATGGTGATTGAAAGTTTTGCTGGGTATAATAGTTTTAGGCTGACATCTGTCATCTTCTAAAGTTTTCAAGATATCTGCCCAGGGCCCTTCTGGCTTTAAAGAGTCTCTGTTGAGAAGCTGGGTATATTTCTGATATGTCTGCCTTTATATGTTACTTGGCCTTTTTTTCTTGCAGCTTTTAATATTCTTTCTTTGTTCTGTACATTCAGTGTTTTCGTTATTATGTGGTGAGAGGAGTTTCTTTTTTTGGTCCAATCTATTTGGTGTTCTGTAAGGTTTTGCATGCTTATAGGCATCTCTTTCTTTAGGTTAGGGAAGTTAGGAAGTTTTCTTCTATGACCTTGTTGAAAATATTATCTAGAACTTGTATCTGGTAGTCTTCGCCTTGTTCTACTCCTATTATTCTTAGGTTTGTTCTTTTCATAGTGTCTCAGATTTCTTGAATGTTTTGTGTCAGAAACTTTTAAAATTTAACATTTTCTTTGACCAATAAATCAATTTCTTCAATTGTATCTTCTAGGCCTGAGATTCTCTCTTCCATCTCTTATAATCTGTTGGTGATGCTTGTGTCTGTAGTTCCTGTTCTCTCCCTTAGGTTTTCTGTCTCTGGGATTCCCTCAGAATTCTTTATTGCTTCTATTTCTATTTTCAAGTCTTGTACTGTTTTACTCATTTCCTTCTCTTATTTGATTGTGTTTTCCTGTAATTCCTTAAAGGAATTATTCATTTCCTGTAACCGAACTTTTAAATTATTATTTATCACTTATTTATTTATTACTAAATTCACTTATAACAAACACCAACAATTTCTTAACTATTAATCCTATAAACTCTTACAACCCCTTTAACCTATCCACTAAACCTATTGATAATTATTTTTCTAACATTTTAGAATGATACAGTCTCTGGGGCAGGTCCTCAGTCGTCAGTGACACAGTCTTTGTTGTAGATTCTTTAAGGCACTTAGCAGTCCTTTTTCTGGATCTCTCAGATGCAGGTTCGTCAGGGTAAGTTGGTTATTGCAGTCTCACCTTAAATAAGGCTTCATGCTTTCTTCTCTGTGGGAGACCCCAGCCGTCTGCAGGCCAACTTACTTCTTTTGAATCACGAACTCAGCTGCTCTGTCTCAGTCCTTAAAGCCAGGCACAGTTTCCTTTAGGCCATTGTTCAGACAGATCAAACCCCTCTAGGAAAAGCTGAGCCACAGGGTTTAGTCCTTGGCCTTTTGGTGTCTTGCTCAGGCTTTCTTTGCTCACCAGCTTCTTTCTGCTTCAGGGAAATCTGGCCATCAAATGATGGCCAGAACTTTTTTCAGCAGGACTCTTGGAGCTCTCTAGCATCAGGGGCCTCTTCTCTTTTTGGGCTCCATGCACTGTCCTTAAATAGGAGGAACTCTGTTTCAGCTTAATTTGGGCTCCGCCCACTTAGCAGCTGAAAACAATGTCAGGCCAGATACTTTGTTTCTTCAAGTCCATTAAGTCTTTCCTGTTTTCCTGACTTCAACCTTGTTTTTCAGTCTATTGAGTCTTTCCTGTTTTTCCTGACTTCAACCTTGTTTTTCAGTCTATTAAGTCTCCTGTTTGTTTCCTGTTTTTAGTCCATATGCTGATAATGCTCTTCATGCCCTGAATTAAGAGACAGTATCAGAAACCTCTATATATTTTCTAAATCTAATTTAATTTATCTAACTCCCTACAATTTCCTTCACCTGTTTGTATTTGCCTGCATTTCTTTAAAGTATTTATTCATTTCATTCATCTGTTTGATAGAATTTTCCTATATTTCTTTAAGAGGTTTATTTGTTTCTTCTTTTAAGGTCTCTATCATCATTATAGGGTTTGATTTAAGTTGATTTTTCTTGCAAAACAGCTTTGTTAGGATAACCAGGGCTTGCTATAGTAGAATAGCTGTGCTCTAAAGGTGCCATATTGTCTTGGCTCTTGTCGGTTGTGTTCTTACCCTGGCCTTTAACCATCTGGTTGTTCCTGGCTGTCCTTTTGTAGCAGGCCTGGATGTTTCTGTGGTCACAGTACTGATGTAGGCCAGTGGAGCAGTATCTAGACAACAGAGCTCAGAGGGACAGCACCAAGCTCATTACACCTGGAAGTGCCTCAAGGGACTCTGAATGTTTCTGGTGCTGGAGGCCTGGATGTTGCTGGTGTAGCAGGCCTAATGTCAGCCTGGATATTCCTGGCACAGCTAGTCTTGTGGTGGTTGGTGGTGTTCTGGTCCCACAATTAAGATGGAGTTTCCTGGTGTAGCAGTTCTGAGTATTCCTAATGAACCAAGCCTGGTGACCTTTAGATATTCCTAAAGTTGCAGGCCTAGTGACCCAAGGTGTAGCAGGGTCTGGGAGATGGAACTGGATGCTCCTGGTGTAAGAGGCCTTGTAACCTTCAATGGGCTGAGGTTGGAGGAGTGGCAATCATGGCACAGAACTGAGCTCAGGTCAGCTGGACATGTCCCAGAGCACTGGGCAGCTCAGGCAGTTGTGGAGGAATGGAAGAGAAGGAATCCAACCAAGATGTTCCTGAAGTTGGAGGCCTGGGGACTCCAGCTGGTACAGGCCCAGAAGATGGAGCATGATGGGACAGCACTCAGCTCAGACCCATTGGACATGTCCCAGAGCACTGGGTAAAGCACAGACTTGTGCGAGGAGGGCAGAGGAGAGATCTAACCTGTGTGTTCCTGAAGTTAAAGGCCTGGGGACCCCAGGTGTAGAGGGGTTAGGAAGATGGAGCTGGATGCCCCTGGTGTATGAGACCTTGTAACCTCTGCTTCGGCAAGGTTGATACAGTGTTGCATGGGCACAGCTGCTAGCTAGTTTGGCTGGGTGTGTCCCAGAGCATTGAGTGGTACAGGGACTTGTGGGAGAAGGTAAGAGAAGAAATCTAACCTGGATGTGCCTGAAGTTGCAAGCCTGGGGACCTCATGTGGTAGAGGTCCAGAAGATACAGCTTTAATGTTTTAATGTCAGTATCTGAGTGTGGAGAGTCTATAGTCCAAGGAGACCAATAGCATTTTATACGATTTTAATAGGTTGCCATTATTGAGGCTTAAATCAAGATTAATGAGGGAGCCTCAGAATTAAGTAACCAATCAGCAAAAACTGCATAAAAAGTGGACTTAACTATTGTTGGTGACTATTATTTTAGGGGAAAAAAAGTATAGAATTTTTTGAGATGTGCTCAATGAGGGACCACTAAAAAAAAAAAAAAAAAAAAATCTATGAAGCCAAGATGTTCTCAAATTCTTGAACCCATCCTCTCTTGGGTGGTTTACATAAATAGCAAAATACCAAACACCAATGAGATGGTTTTAACAGCAGTATCCTTATACCTCAGCTAAAACTGAACAGCTCAAAAAAGACTTATCAGCTACAGCTGTGTCTATTTTGGTTTGACACAGTTTCTTGTTTACATAGTCACTTAAAATTCTATATTTATATTTAAAAAACCAAGTTAATTAAAGAACTGGTGATTATGACCTAAGGAATTTGCATGTTAAAATGACTGAGTGTATTATTAATACTGATTGTAGCAGCCATAAACTGTATCCACTTTGTTAGGAATTATTTGAAGATTTCAATCCATATTAACTCATTTAAGAATTTAAAAAATCAACAAGGTAATTATTGTTTTTAATGTTTATTCACTACTTCAACCCACATCTCCATCACAGTGCCCCCCTCCGCCCCTCCCTCTCCCACCCTTCCACCCTCCCATCCTACTTTCCAGAGTGGGGTGTCTCCACACATCAGTCCCCCACCCCAGTTCATCAATCACCTGAGGGCCAAGAGCCCTGTCATATACTGGGGGCCTACATGGCAGCACCACTAGGGCAAAGTGTCTCATCAACAAAGTCTATGTTCCTGTTCCTTTTGGTGTGTTGGTTGTACAATAGTTATCCTGTACTATATGGCTAAAATCCAATTATAAGTGAAGAGATGCCATGTGTATCTTTCTTAGTCTAGGTTAGTTCACTCAGGATGAGCTTTTCTAGTTCCATACATTTGGCTGCAAATTGCATAATTACCTTATTTCTGATGGCTGAGTAGTATTCCATTGTGTAGATATACCACAGATTTTTTTTTTTATCCATTCCTTGGTTGAGGGACATATGGGTTGTTTTCAGTTTCTAACTATTACAAATAAGGCTACTATGAACATATATGAGGAAATGTCCTTGTGGTTTGGTGAAGAATCATTTGGATGTCCACCCAGAAGTGGTATGGCTGGGTCTTGAGGTACAGATATTCCAAGTTTTCTAAGATATCGCCAGACTGATTTCCATAGGGGGTGTACAAGTTTGCACTCCCACCAGCAATGCAGGAGTGTTCTCCTTTTTTTCACAAACTCATCAGCATGTGCTGTCATTAGACTATTTGATCTTAACCTTTCTGACAGGTGTGAGATGAAATCTCAGAGTCATCTTGAGTTTCATTTTTCCAATGATTAAGGATGTTGAGCATTTCTTCAAGTGTCTCTCAGCCATTAGAGATTCTTCTTTTGTCAATTCTTGGTTTAGCTCTGTTTCCTACTTTTTGATTGGATTATTTGGATTTTTGGTTTTAAATTTCTTGAATTCTTTATAAATTTTGGATATTTACCCTCTGTCTGATGTGGGGTTGGTAAAGATCTTTTCCTAATCTGTAGGTTGACATTTTGTTCTAATGACAGTGTCCTTTGCCTTAAAGAAGATTTTCAGTTTCATGAAGTCCCCACTTATTGATTGTTGGTCTCAGAACCTGAGCTGTTGGTGTTCTGTTCAGGAAGTTGTCATCTGTGCTGATGAGTTTGAGGCTTTTCCCCACTTTCTCTTCTGGTTTTATGTTAAGGTCTTTGATTCACTTGGATTTAAGTTTTGTCCAAGGATAAGGCTGGGTCTAATTTCAATCTTTTACATGTTGACATCCAGTTAGACCAGCAGCATTTGCTGAAGATGCTGTCCTTTTTCTATTGCATGGTTTTGGCTTCCTTGTCGAAGATTAAGTGACCATAGGTGTGTGGGTTCATTTCTGGGTCTTGGCAATTATTTTCAATTCACAGAGAACATTTTTGTGAAGCAATGCATTAAAATCATCTTTAATATCACAGAATTAAGAAGTGACAGATTTTAAACCTCAGTAGTTTGGCTCTAAAGAAACACTCATTGTCACATGAGCTCATTAAATTAGGTAATCAATTTTTCATGAAATACGCATTATTCCCCCAACACTATGGTAAGCTCCAGGGAATATATGAGTGAATGATAGTACATATGGTGCCTGTTCTCATAAAAGATAAGGGAAAAATATTAATCAAATAACAAACAAATGTAAATTTTCAATGTAACTGGTATACAAAGGACAAATTTATGATGCTATGAAAATCAAAAAGAAGTATTAGAAAAAATATTGGTAAGATTGTGATATACCCATTAAATATGAAGGGTGTTGAGTCTAGAGTAGACAACATGAAATGAAGGGATTTCAAAGCAGAGGAAATACCATATACAGTCATCATTGGTTACCCAGGTGTAGCGGCATGTGCCTACAGTTCTAACTACTCCAGAGACTGATGTAGGAAGAGTCACTATATACAAGAGTTTTAGATCAGCCTAGGAAACATGGAGAGACCACCTCTCAAAATGAACCAAACGTCCTTGATCGTGAGAGTAAACAAGAATACTATCATTGAAGAAAGGTTAATATCAGGTAGAATCACAAGAGCAAGATGAAGAAGAGTGGAGGGCAAGGCTAGAAAGACTGGCAAGGCTCAGACTCAACAGAGGTTATATAGGACATGTTTTGTCTTTATAACTTTTACTTAATGAATGCTTCCAAGCATTTAAAGATTTTAAATGGGAGAAGGCCAGTGGTGGAATTATAGATATGTGTTTTTAAAGGATCATTATAATTTTAATGGTTATGATGAGATGGAAAAGGGCCAATGGATATAAATTAATTAGACTTTATTATAATAGTCTAAGTGAGAGATGATTATATTAGAGTAATGACGGTAATAAAGACAAGTGGGTAGAATCAAACTTTACAAGCAGAAAAATCATAAGAAACTCAAAATGACAGGAAGACGATTTGGTCTGATACAACTATTTTGCTTTCTCAGATAGATAAAACTAGTTTCCAGATAGGTGATAGGGATAGCTATTAGGTCACAAGGAAAACAAACTCTTCATAGAAAGATATTGGTAGTGTTTTATTTTTATAGTTTGAGAATTTCATACGATAGTACAATGTATTTTCATTATCTCTACCCTTACCTCTCCCTTCTCCAAATTCTCCTATGTCCACTTCCAAATTCATGACCTCTTCTTCTATTATATATATATATATTCTACTGTGACTAGTTAGCATTGCTCATATGTACATGATTTGGGGATAACCACATAAAGTTGGATAACACAGCAGGACGCTGGTGTGCATGAAGAAAACCGATTCTCTTTCCCTTAGAAGCTCTAGACTGCCTATAGTTTTTTGGATAGGTATGGGCTTTGTGAACCTTCCCCTACCCATGTTGTTGTATCAGCTGCTGCTGTCATGTGCAAGCAACAATACATTTGAGAGCTCATGGGTGAGATATTCCTATAGTATCCAGAAGATGATATCTCACAACAGTCCTCTGAATATTATAATCATTCCACCTCCTATTCTGCAATATCTGTGAGCCTTAGGTGTAGTGATTGTGTTGTAGATTTCCCATTTGGGGCTGACCATTCACTATTCTCTAGAATAGCCTTTGTCAGCTGTAGAAAGAAACTGTTTGATGGGCTTGAGAGTTGGCTCAGTGGTTAAGAGCACTGGCTGTTCTTCCAAAGGACCTGGGTTCAAATCCCAGCACCATATGGCAGTTCACAGCTGTCTGTAATGGCCGGGCCTGGTGGCACACGCTTTTAATCCCAGCACTCAGGAGGCAGAGGCAGGTGGATCTCTGTGAGTTCAAGGCCAACCTGGTCTACAAAGTGAGTACAGGACAGCCAGAGGATGCACTGAGAAACCCTGTCTTGAAAAACAAACAAACAAAAAAACAAAAGAAATTGTTTGAAAAGGGACAAAAGTTGTTCTTATTTAGAAATACAAAGGTAAATATATAGCTGGCAGTTGGAAAGTATAGGTTCTGTAACAGCTCTGGGCATAGGTTCTTGACTAGCTAGGTTCACAGTACCAGGTATGAGTTTTCTTCTATTGAGTGGAACTTGATAGTTACCTCCAAGGTATTAGTAACACTACTCTACTAATAGAGATATCTTGTTGGGCTGGTCCTTATTGTAGTTCACAGGATTTGCATCTGGTTGAGGCTATTGATAACTTTTCTTGCTCAGTACCCTGTATAGCACCTTCTTACATTATGAGAACTAGCTATCAGGGAGGAGACTTCCAGGTCAGTACTAGATTGATTTCTCCAAATCCTTTGGCCAAATGTGCACTGTCTCTGGCATACTTGCTTTGTTTTTGACAAGGTTTTAATATGTGGTCCAGAATGATCTTGAACTTTTGATACTCTGGCCTCAGCTTCCTGAGTATTAGGGTTATAGACATACACTATTACACTGAGCTATGCAAAGTCATTTTACATATAAAAACTTACTAACAATAGAACATACAACAGTTCATATAATCTATAAGAAAATTTAAATTCTAGAACTCTGTCCTTCTATGTGTGGTGATGTAATATTTATATATTTCTCTTCAGCAGGTTACCTTAAAATCCACTGGTATAAAACATTAAGTATTGCTCATCCCAGTATCTGTACTTAAGGAATTTGAAAACAGCTTGGCTTCATAAATTTCTTTTAGCGATCCTTCATGATTTAAGATAGTGTTACCAGACTGAATGAGGAGCTACTTTCATCTTGGCTCATTCCCATGGTTAGCCATGTTAGCCTAGACTAATGGTAGAAGTCTTTATCAAATTAGACCCATACTTATCACCTTGTACAAAACTTAAGTCCAAGTGGATCAAAGACCTTAACATAAGGCTGGTCACACTAAATCTACTAGAAGAAAAAGTGGGAAAAACCCTCGAACTCATTGGCACAGATGACAACTTCCTGAACAGAGCACCAACAGCTCAGGACCTGAGATCAACAATCAATAAATGGGACCTCATGAAACTCAAAAGCTTCTGTAAGGCAAAAGACACTGTCATTTGAACAAAACGGCAGCCTACAGACAGGGAGAAAATCTTCACCAACCCCACATCTGACAGAGGGCTAATATCCAAAATCTACAAAGAACTCAAGAAATTAAATGCCAAGAAACCAAATAATCCAATCAAAAAATGGGGGACAGAGCTAAATAGAGAATTCACAAAGGAGGAATCCCTAATGGCTGAGAGACGCTTGAAGAAATGCTCAATATCCTTAATCATCAGAGAAATGCAACTCAAGACGACTCTGAGATTCCATCTCACACCTGTCAGAATGGCTAAGATCAAAATCTCAAATGACAGCACATGCTGGCGAGGGTATGGAGAAAGGGGTACCCTACTCCATTGCTGGTGGGAGTGCAGGCTTATGCAACCACTATGGAAGTCAGTCTGGCGATATCTTAGAAAACTTGGAATAGCTTTGCCTAAGGAACCAGCCATACCACTTCTGGGTATGGCTCTTCACAGAATCATAAGGAAGTTTCCTCATCTATGTTTATAGCAACCTTCTTTGTAATAGCTAGAAAATGGAAACAACCCAGATGTTCCTCAACTGAAGAATGGGTTAAAAAGCTGTGGTACATCTACACAATGGAATATTATTCAGCTATCAGGAACAATGAAATTATGCAATTTGCAGCCAAATGGATGGAACTAGAAAAGCTCATCCTGAGTGAACTAACCCAGACTCAGAAGGTCACATGGCATCTATTCACTTATAGTAGGATTTTAGCTATATAGTAGAAGGTATCAATACTACAACCAACAAACCAAAGGGAACTTGGACATAGACTTTTTATTTATTTATTTATTTATTATATTTTTTAGTCTTTTTTATCTATTTGTCTCCTTATTTGTTTGTTTGTTTTTTAGTTCCCTTTCCCGGGCAATGAGACACTTTTCACTGATGGTACTGCCTCGTAGACCCCCAATGAATGAGGAGGCTTTTGGCTCTCATAGGACCTCTCAACTGAGATGAGGGACTGTTATATAAGGACACCCTACTACAGAGAAATGGGATGGAAGGGTTAGGAGGTAAAGAAAAAAAAATGAAATGTGATGTTTTGGCCTTTTACTACTAATTGTCATAAACTGTTTAGGATAATTAAGAAATGCAAACTAATGGTTATGCAAGCTGGTCATTCTGTTAGGTACTATGACAGCCTATTATTGTTATTTTCTAAGCTAATCAGAAATAAAGCTGCTAAGAGACAAGCAACATCTGCTTACCCTAATAGAAGAGACAGATAGGGCCTCTTCAAAAACCTCAAGAGATCTGCAGAATATGGCATTCAAAGATGTTTTCATAACTTTAGATTTTTTAATATCAACACATATCAACTCCTGACAGCACCCCCTATTCTCCTCCAAGTAGAAGATGAGCATGAGAGAATCTCCAGTGGGAGATGATTGAATTAGTCTCAAGCCTATCTCTTGGTAGGAAAATCCCCTTTCTCCAACTGTAGACAGAATGCTGTCCAAAAAGGACAAAACCTGGAAGCAGGTAAGTCGACAGCCTAGCTCTGCCAAGACAGGGTAGGCAAGTCCTTCGTAACCCCTGCTCTACAATCAATGCCTATCAGAGAAACGGGGCCAAATGACTGAAGATCGATGCTGTAATGTATGGAGAGAAAATGGGAACTGTCCTGGCAGCCACTGGTATGTTATTTCTTAGTTTTGGAAGCTGCAGGTCCTGTACTTCCTATAAAATCAGATATATTTATCCCTCTCAGGTCTCTGAGGTGGTTGAAGAACAGATAGCTAGAGTCCTATAGTTAAATTTTGAGTTGTTTAGGAGTCAAGAGAGTGTTATAGATCTAAGAGGATACTTTTAAAATTGTGTTGCAAGATAGTATGAATGTTGAGTCAGATATAGAACTTTAAACTCATGGAGATGGTTAGATAGTAGAATGTTAAAGTCAGGTACCAAATACATATGGACTGGACATTGGCAATGTACGCTAAGCCATATAATCCTCCTAACTGTGTCCTAATTACCTCTGTTGTTTTGTATTTTATTTATTATTATAAGAGAAAGAGCCATTTATTGGTCTGAAAGGTGAAACTGTAGGGGGAAATAAGATATACCTTAAACTTAAAAAAAAGGGGAAGAGGATGGGGGTTGAGGGTGGGAGGGTGGGACTGGAGGGGGGAATAGGAAGGGGATTGTGATTGAGATGTAACTTGAAGAAATAAAAAATAAAGGGAAAAAAAAGAAGGAACCTCAATTAAATAAATGGTTGGATCAGACAGGCCTGTGGACATGTCTGTAGAGGCATTTTCTTGATTAATGATCCATGACATGGGAAAGCTAAGTCCACTGTGGGTGGAACCATCAATAGGTTGGTGGGGCTAGAGATTATCATGAGCAAAACAATGGTCAAGTAACAGGCCTTCCTCTACAGTCTCTGCTTCAGTTCTTGTCCTGGGTTCTCCTGATGATGTATGACTACATGGAAGCTAAAATAAACCTTTCCTCCTCAAAAAAAAAAAAAAAGAAGAAGAAGTCTTTATCTCCTACCCATGTGGATCTGTTCACAACATCAGCAGCTTCACAACATGTGGCTGTTTCCTTCCAGAATAGATAATCCACATAATATGAAGACTGTCATGTCTTTTAATACGTAGACTCAGAAGGAACAAAACTTTATGCCAGGATCTTATTGATTATATAGTTGTGTTCTATTTGATCTGAGGAAGTACTATGCAAAGCACACACATTAAGGATTATCAGTGTTAGGTCACAAAGGATATCCCTTAAAAAATTCTTGTATGGAAACATAAATCCTTTAGGAAGTAATTGCATTATGAAGACTCTGCTTTTACAAATGTATTAATCTTTTAAGAATTAATGAAGAAATCAATTAAATTATAATGGGAGTGGTTTTGATTAAAAAAAAAAAACTGTGCTTTGTCTGTAAAGTTTCAT
The DNA here is from genome assembly GCA_907164525.1 of Lophiomys imhausi. Taxonomy (NCBI): domain Eukaryota; kingdom Metazoa; phylum Chordata; class Mammalia; order Rodentia; family Muridae; genus Lophiomys; species Lophiomys imhausi. Next base: position 6,420,571 of record CAJQZJ010027982.1, on the reverse strand, counting down.
AACAGATGAGGGTTTCTGCCTTGTCCAATGCAGCAAGAAGGTCCTCATCAAATGTTGGTGCCATGTTTTTGGACTTAAGAATTAAACCTCTGTTTTTTTTAACATCATATCTTGTCTCCAGTATTCTATTACAGCAACAGATATCAATACAGGACAGTCTTTAGGGCCAATCTAGAGGCTGGCCTTCACACATGGTTGTTTTATTGTTGCAGATGCAGTATTTTGAGATAGACTTTAAGGAAGCAGCCTACACTTGAATCAATTGTTTAAAAGAAGGCATTTCTGTGCTCAAATGTTGGGTTCCACTTTTTCTTGTCATTTATTAGGCTTAGGTTTGTATTGGTTAACAATTTCAAACACTTATATGCCCCCTCCAATTTTCCTCTTATCCAGATGAAAAGACTGTAAGAGCCAGAAGATAGGGAGATGTTCAGAAAAAGTATCTTTTGGACATGAAATAGTTATTGTTCTCATAAACTCAGTACAGCTGTAGCCATCTGTAATAAGACCCACACATAATTCTTCCCACCAACATTTCATCAAGAATGAGGAAGAGGACATGAAAATTTACCCCTACCTGAGGGACTACTGGGGAAAGGAAGCATCATTTTCATCAATGGGATAGCCAGTGAAAAGTTGACATAAGTCCAGTTAAACAACTTTCCACCCAAGTTAGGGCAAGAAACTAATAAAATAAAGTGGATCACTTACAAAGAAAGAAGAAATGGGAGTGGGAGTGAGACTCCTATGTGGGAAGAAAGGATCAATTCTTGTGCATATTATGGTGCTTGCTAGATTCTTATATTTTGCAAAGGTAAAATGTGGAAAATAACAGCATTAACTTCACCAAGAAAACCTTTTTGCTAAAATTCACTGTTACATAGAAAAATTTCTAATTTAAGATAATTAATACCACAGATTTGTTGTAGCTTTCTCTAGAATATTTCTGTATTAGTTATAGTTACTTTTGATGTGATGAAACATCATAATCAAAAACAACTTGTGGAGAGAAGTGTTTATTTTTCTTACACTTTTACATTACTACTCATCATGAAAGGAAGTCAGGACAGGAAATCAAGCTCACTGGGAATGCTGAGTTAAGATTTGATTCAGGAGCCACGTAGAACTGCAGCTTACTGGCTTGTTCCTCATGGTTTGCTCAGGCTGCTTTCTTGAAAGACCCAGGACCCTCAGTCCAGGTATGGAACCATCACAATGAACTGGGACCTCCTATGTCAATCACTGTATTAGTTAAGGTTTTCATTGCTGTGAAGAGATGCCATGACCAAGGCAACTCTTATAAAAGGACAACATTTAATTGGGGCTGGCTTATAGTTTCAGAGGCTTAGAGCATTATCATCATGGTGGGAAACATGGCAGCATCCAGGCAAACACAGTGCTGGAGGATCTGGGAGTTTTACAAGTTGATCCAAAGGCAGCCGTGAGACTGTTCCACACTGGGAGGAGCTTGAGCATATATGAGACGTCAAAGTCCTGCCTCCACAGTGACACACTTCCTCTAACAAGGCCACACATCTTCCAATAAGACCACACTTCCTAATAGTGCCACTCTCTAGGACCAAGGATTCAAACACATGAATCTTTGAGGACCATAACTATTCAAACCACCATAATCACTAATTAAGAAAGTTCCCTACAGGCTTGCCTACAGCCTGATCTTATGGAGGCAATTTCTCAGTTCGGGTTCCTTATTCAAAGATGCTCTCAATTATGTCAAGTTGATGTAAAACTGGCCAGAACGGTGGTTTTTTTCATTAATTATCAGTTAAAAATGACTAAGAATATTATTTCTAAATTTTGGAGAACAATAGCACTTTGTAATGTAGCCTAAATTAACATATACATATATATTCACACGTATCTTCACAATGTATATTCTCAATTACTGAGAGTAAATTACAAACGTCTTAAGCCATCCATGATTTAGACAGTGCAACTATGAAAAAATGATTCTTGCCAATGACTGCCACCAAATGGGGCTACTCATACTAGAGAGAATAATTTATAATAAAAATTACTGGATGCCTGTTAACAAAGCATTTTTGGTGTTGGGGCATATTTCAGGAAAAAAAAATTAAAGCTTCAGATCAAGGCATATTTAGATTACGTAGTATTATTTTTGAAAATTACATGAGCTAATGATTTGAAAGTACATAACAGACAAAGTGCATGGCACAATGCAACATTACTAGTGAATTTTGGGGATGACGATAGCAGTGGTAGGGATCATAATTCAGACAGACCCATGCCTGTTCATGATTCAGTTGTATCAAACATTGGGAGATACTGAGATCCTAATTTAGGACCAAAAGATGTATTTGCTGAACTGCTGGGAATGCTTTGGCTCACAGTTCTGAAAATGTAAACTGCAAAGAGACCTTGCTCTTGGTTTTACTCAAGGTCATATGTACTTACTCAGGGTAGCCCTTATTCAGTGTTGATCTCCAATAGTTAAGCCAAGGTCCAAAATCCTATCTCAGGTTGGGACATCTTTACCAGGCTACACTAGATTAATATACACTTTTAGAGTTGGAGTGAGCTTTATTGTAACTACCTCGACTTCTCCCTCCATTGAAGCCAGTACTTCACCACAGTGTTGATTCCAAGAACATGGTCTCAAAAGTTTTCTTGTGTGCACATTTCAACCTAAGATTCTATTTCCAAGAGACAAGATAAGATGCCACTTTTATTAGGAAATTAGAAAACTGCTTAAACCAATGTGTCTCTTTATTGGTTGGCAATTATTATACCAGAGTATAAGTTTGGGGAAAAAAGGGTATATATGATAAAAATAGTTAAATAATTCTGTGTTTTGATTAGGAAATTTAATGCTAAAAGCCAATGACACAAATTATTAAATGGATTGTTTTGCACATTAAGTACTTTTGGAAAAGAATGATTTGCATATAACTGAAGCATGTTCATCTGACCTACCAGAGTAAAAACAGCCATGAAAGCTTTTAACTCATGTTAAGTATGCAAATTCTGTTTAAGATACATTAAGTAAGAAACAAACATACAAACATACAGTAAGATACATATAGTAAAAAAAAACTATAGCATGATCTGGGCATACTATCACATGACAGAGTCTTAGGGAACATTGTTGAGAATCCCGGAGATGTTGCAGGTCGTACTTGTGGTGTCTCAAGCTGCTTCTTTTCACTGTTAACTTCATCTCAACACAGTGTCTAATGCATTTCATACAAGGAAAGACAGTGTGTGAATCGTGCACTGTCTGGAACCAATAGGTGCCACTTTGGATCACTGTACATTGGTAGAACTAGTCACTTGGTAGTGTTTGACCAATAAAACTAAAAAAAAAAAAAGTGGCCTTTGTATAAACTACAATGAAAAATACAGATGAATATTTGTAATGCTAGCCACAAATATAATCTTACATTACTGATGAAGCATAGTATTCTGTAAGATAATTTGACTTGTGAAACAAAGTCTATTCTAGTTTGCTTTCTATTGCTATGATAAAACACCATGACCAAAAGTTAAGTTGGGGAGGAAAGTGTTTATTTGGCTTACACATTCAGATCACAGTCCATCATTGAAAAAGTCAGTGTACGAACATAAGGCAAGAACCCAGAGGTAAGAACTTAAGCAGAGATCATGGAGAAAGGATACTTACTAGCTTGTTCCTCAGGATCACGTTAGCTACTTTTCTGTCTTTTCTTTTCTTTTTGTTTTTGTTTTGTGGAAGATTTCCTCTGTGTAGCCCTGACTGTTCTGAAACTCATTCTGTAGACCAGGCTAGCCTTCAACTTAGAAATCTGCTTGTCTTTCTCTTCCAAGTGCTGGGATGGGATTAAAGGTGCCACAACCCCCCCCCCTTTTTAATATTTCTGAGGACTGTTTGACCAGGGGTGGTACCACCCTCAGTGAGCTTGGCCCTCCAACCTCAATCAGTAAACAAGAAAATTCCCCACAGTCTTGCTTTCAGGCTGATTCAAAGGAAGCATATTCCCAGTTGAGGCTCCTTCTTTTCAGATAACCAAAATTTGTGTCAAGCTGTCAAAAAGTTAACCATCCCAAACTCTCTCATATAAACCTTATCATATGGGAGAAAATATTTTATGCTTTATTGTTTATTATGAATATTTACTGAAATGTTAGTTAAGTGTAAACCGAATCAGCAACTAATGAAGAGTGAAACAGAAAATTTTTATTTTTTTATTTTTTATTTTTTTTTAATAATTTATTTTTTATTTCTTCAAGTTACATCTCAATCACAATCCCCTCCCTACTCCCCCCTCCAGTCCCACCCTTCCACCCTCCTCCCCCTCAGCCCCACCATCCTCTTCCCTTCTTTTCTTTTTTTTTTTTTTTTTTTAGTTTAAGGTATTTATTTTTCCCCGCAACAGCTCTCCCTTTCAGTCCAAATAATGGTTCTTTTTCTTATAACTATAAATACAATACAAAACAACAGAAATAAATAGGCCACGATTATAAAAGTTATATGGCTTAGCATACATTCCCAATGTCCAGTCCATATGTATTTGGCACCTGACTTTAACATTCTACTATCTAACCATCTCCATGAGTTTAAAGTTCTATATCTAACTCAGCTTTCATACTAACTTGCCTCATAATTTTAAAAATATCTTCTTAGATCCTGAACACCCTCTTGATTCCTAAACAACTCAAAATTTAACTATGACACTCTAGGTATCTATTCTTCAACCACCTCAGAGACCTGAGAGGGATAAATATATCTGATTGTATAGGAAGTGCAGGGCCTGCAGCTTCCAAAACTAAAAAATGACACACCAGTGGCTGCCTGGACAGTTCCCATTTTCTCTCCATACATTACAG
>CAJQZJ010027982.1:6361830-6410726 GCA_907164525.1 Lophiomys imhausi | reverse complement strand
TCCCCTTTGGTTATTTGATAGATAATAGAAAATTTTGTTATTTAGGGAGAAAATTTTTATTTTAAACACTTATATTGCAAATAGACTCATATTTATCACTGTACTCAAAACTTAAGTCCAATGGATCAAAGACCTTAACATAAAACTGGACACACTAAGTCTAATAGAAGAGAAAGTGGGGGAAAGCCTCAAACTCATTGGCACAGTTCACAACTTCCTGAACAGAACACCAATTGCTCAGACCCTATGACCAACAATCAATAAATGGGACCTCATGAAACTGAAAAGCTTCTGTAAGGCAAAGAACATTGTCATTAAAACAAAATGGCAGCCTACAAAATGGGAAAAGATCTTCACTAACCCCACATCCGATAGCGGGCTAATATCCAAAATATATAAAGAACTCAAGAAATTAAACACTAACAAACCAAGTAACCCAATCAAAAAATTGGGTACACAGCTAAACCAAGAATTCACAAAAAAGGAATCTTGAATGGCAGACAGTCTCTTGAAAAAAAATGCTCAACATCCTTAATCGTCAAGGAAATGCAACTCAAGAAGACTCTGAGATTCTATCTCACTTCTGTCAGAATGGCTAAGATCAAAAACTCAAAAGACAGCATATGCTGGTGAGATTGTGGAGAAAGGAGAACACTCCCACATTGCTGGTGGGAGTGTAAACTTGTACAACTATGGAAATAAGTCTGGCCTACAGAGACAGCCCCCCCCACAACCCCACTCCACTTGTTAAGTGATCTGCATAAAGACCAAGCTGCCTATCAGCTACATATGGGTAGGGGATCTAGGTACAGTCTACATATACTTTTTTGGTTGGTGCTTCAGTCTCTGTAAGCCTCCAGGGGGCTAGGTTGGTGGGTTCTGTTGGTCTTCATGTGGAGTTCGTGTCCCCTTCAAATCCCTCTTTTCTTCCTCCCTCTCTCCTACAAGACTCCCAGAGCTCCACCTAATGTTTGGCTATGCTTCTCAGCATCTGTTTCAATCTGTTGCTGGGTGGGGTCTCTCAGAGGATAGTTATACTAGGTTCCTGTCTTCTTTGGGTCTGTGGGTTGTAGGATAGTTATGCTGTACTATATATCTAGTATCCACTTATAAGTGAGTACATATCATGTGTATCTTTCTGGGTCTGGGTTACCTCACTCAGGATGATCTTTTCTAGTTCCATCAATTTGCTCGCAAATTGCACGATCTCCTTGTTTTTAATAGCTAAGTAGTATTCATTGTGTAAATGTATCACAGTTTGTTTATTCATTCTTCAGTTGAAGGACATCTGGGTTGTTTCCAGTTTCTAGCTATTAAGAATAAAGTTGTTATAAACATAATTGAGCTGATGTCCTTGTGGTTTGTTGGAGAATCTTTTGGGTATATGCTCAGGAGTGGTAGAGCTGAGTCTTGTAAAATTATTCCCAATTTTCTGAGATATCTCCAGATTGATATCCAAATTACTTGTATAAATCTGCACTCCCACCAGCAATGGATAATTCCCCATTTTCCACATCCTTGCCAGCAAGTGCTGTCACTTGGGTATTTTATCTTTGTCATTCTAATGGGTGTAAGATGGATTCTCAGAGTCTTTTTGAGTTGTTTTTCCCTGATGACTAAAGACATTAAGCATTTCTTCAAGTGACTCAGCATTAGAAATTCCTCTGTTGTGAATTCTTAGTTTAGCTTCTGTACCCCATTTTTTGATTGGATTATTTGGTTTGTTGGTTGATGTTTTATTTCTTCAGTTCTTTATATATTTTTATATTAGCCCTCTGTCAGATGTGGGGTTGGTTAGTGGAGACCTTTTTCCAATCTGTAGACTGCTGTTTTGTTCTAGTGGCAATGTTCTTTGCCTTACAAAAGCATTTCAGTTTCATATGGTCAACATTTATTAATTGTTGATATTAGAGCTTGAGCTACTGATGTTCTGTTCAGGAAGTTGTCACCTATGCCAATGAGTTCAAGGATTTTTTCCCCCCTTTCTCTTCTCTTAGATTTAGTGTATCCACTTTTATGTAGAGGTCTTTGATCTACTTGGACTTGAGTTTTGTTCAAGGTGATAAGTATGGGTCTATTTGCATTTTTCTATATGTATATAGTAGATAATTTCTTAAGTCACAAAATATTTAGATGTGAAAGAGACATATTTGAGCAGGTAAATTTGGTATATTTCCCCCCTGAGATTTCCTTGAAAAGATTATTGTAAAACTTAAAAAAAAACAATAAACTAAGTTTTGCTAGAATTCACTTTCGTATTTTATCATTCACTTCTCTATGAAAAAAGAGATAAAACTACCCTGCATCATGATTTTTTCTCATACCCTAATCCTTACGTCTATCACACATTTCAAAAATTCTTTTATATTTATTTATTATATGTGTGGAGGTGTATATGAGCATGTGTGTGTCGTGGTATGCATGTGGAGGTCAGAGGAAAACTGGTAGTTATTTCTCTCTTTCCACCAGGTAGATCCTGAGGATTGAACTCAGGCCATCAAATTGGGTGGTACATGCCTTTTCATTGAACCATTTTACAAATCCCAACACACTAGCAGTCTTCCTTTGAGGCAGGGTCTTTCTGGGTAGCCCAGACTAGTCTAGAATTCACCATATATCCCAGGTGCTTCTCAAACTCACAGTATTCCTGCCTCATTTCTTAATGCAGGGAATATAGGAATGCATTTCCATGCTTGGTCCACAATATTATTTAATAATATATATTATATATAATATAATATCTATACAAATTATTCTGTGTTTTGGACAGTTCATAGCATGAAAAGTTCAAATGAAAAGTTCAAACTTCTGTCATGGTTTGGCTCTGGAATGATCTCCAAATGCTCATGTGTTAAAGGCTCGATGCTAGTGAGAATTGACAGACCTTTTAGAAAGTAGAGCTTAGTGAAAGAACCTTAGGTCACTGCAGACATGTCCTTGAGAGGTTTGAGAAGCCAGGTCCTGTTTTCTTTTCTATTTATTTATTTATTTATTTATTTATTTATTTATTTATTTATTTAAACAAGGCTTTATTATGTAGCTTTGACTGGCCTAGAAGTCTCTACATAGTTCAGGTTGGCCTTGAGCTCACTGAGTTCCACCTACATTTGCCTTCAGAGTGCTGGGATCAAAGTATGCACTGCCATGCTCAGCTTTTTTTTTAATTATTATACTTTATTTTTTAGATTAATAAAAGTATGTCATTCCCCTTTCCTTTTTCCCCCTCCAAACGTTCCCATATATCCCTCCTTGCTCATGTTCAAATTCACATCCCTTTCTCATCCCCATCCTCTCACCTGCCAGGTCCACCTAGGGCATATCCAGCAGAGGTGATCTGTTTGCTGTCCCCTGAGCTCCATCCTTTGCCTTCTTGAGGAGGCTTCCTGGAGCTCCAGAAGCGTATAGGTTAGACCCCTTCCCTCCCAATTCCCTATCTACCTGGTCCACCTGGGGCACAGCCTGCAAAGGCAAGCTGTGCTCTGTCCCCTGAACTCCATTGTCAGGTCCATGACTCTGCCTCCTTTCCAGAGGAAGTCTGTGGGAACCAAGGAACATAAGGTCCACCTGGAATACAGTAGAGGTGAACAGTGTGCTAGTCCCTGAACTCCATTGTCAGGTCCAAGGCTCTGCCTGCATCACAAGGAGTCCTGCCAGAATCCAGCCAATACCAGGTGCAACCAGATGGCTAAAGGCCAGCCTAAGAACACAATCAACAAAAGCCAGGGCAATATGGCACCACCAGAGCCAAGCTATCCTACTACAGAAAGCTCTGGATATCCAAACACATTCAAAGCATAAGAAGTTGACCTTAAATTCAATCTTATTAAGATGATAAAGGCCTTTAAAGAGGAAATGAATAAATCCCCTAAATACAGGAAAATACAAACAGGTGAAGGAAATGAATAAAACTGTTCAAGACCTGGAAATGGAAATAGAAGCAATAAAGAAAACACAAACTGAGGGAATCCTGGAGATGGAAAACCTGTGTAAGAGAACAGAAACTAAAGATGCAAGCATCACCAACAGAATACAAGAGATGGAAGAGAATCTCAGGCTTAGAAGACATGATTGAAGGAATCGATACATCAATCAAAGAAAATGTTAAATCTAAAAAGTTCCTGATGCAAAACATTCAGGAAATTTGGGACACAACGAAAAGACCAAACCTAAGAATAATAGGAATAGAAGAAGGAGAAGACTCACAGCTCAATGGTCCAGAAAATATTTTCAACATTTCTTGGAAATGCCTTAGCTTTCAGTCAATGATCTTTGCCCATGTTTCTAACCATACCTGGAATGTTGTACCCTTTGACAAAGTTCTCTACTGATATTCTCATCCCCAACCCTGCTGCTCCTAGGATAATTATGTACTGTGTTCCACTTCTTATGACAGGGCGGTGCTGCTGCATGTAATGAAACATCCAGAGCACTTCTAGCCCCAGCCAATCAAACTCATTCACCCCAAAGCCCCTCCCACTGCTCAAGGTTTATAATCTCTCTGTTCACATAACGAACAGTTTCATCATCCACTTCATCAAAGATCGTCTGAGAGTTGCTGTTTATTTTGGACTGTAACACTTGGGAAATAGGCCCTCTTCCTCCCAGAATAATTCATTGCTGGATCCATCTCCCTAGCCAGGCTCCTGCTGCAGGGAACTAGAGCTCACTTCAGGGCGCAAGTTCCTCTGCCTCATGGCTGTTGGTAAGCCTGGCATCTTGATCACTGCTGCCAGTTGATATAGCCACACCAGTAGCTGCTTCCAATGCTCACTGAAGGATCAAATATCCACCATCTTTTGGCATAAACCACTGCCCTTCTCCCATGTCACCCACTGCATTGCTCGTCTGAGGCCCTGTGTTGTTGGCTGTTCCCAAAGCAGCTACCAGATTCACCAGAGTACAGTTGGACTCCTGTTGTCACTTGGCTCGGTTCAGGATCTCCGAGTTCCCTGATGCTGCCTGGCTTGGTGGAAGAAACTTCGTTAAAAGGGCTGTGACCTTATGCTGCATGGCAGAGAGGGTCTCTCTCTCCTGCATGTTTATCTGAGGGCTGTAACACTTTATGGTCAAGATAATTCATTCTCCTGTCTCTGCAGGATATCATGTAAAACAGATCTTGTTCCATGCTTCATTGTTTTATGCCTGGGAACCAATAGATATTGGAGATTCTGGCAGAGAAGCATGCACTTCCGGCTTGGTACCCAACAAGGCCTGAACTTCCTGGACCACTCAGAATCACAACCATAGATGTAGAAAACAAGATGTTCCATGATAGAACCAAATTTAAACAATATCTATCCACAAATTGAGCCCTACAGAAGATACTACAAGGAAAACTCCAACCCAAGGAGGTTAACTATAGCCAAGAAAACACAGAAATAACTCAAATTCATGGCCCCATTTATCACTATTTTTTTTGTTACATGTATCAGCATTTGTTAGTTTCCTGTAGTTATTTGTGTAGATTTGAGGTCTTGTGGTCTTTCCCTTGTCCAGTTTGACATATCTATTGTTGTCCTCGTGTAGCTCATGTTTAGGCAGTCATATTTTGATTTATGTGTGCCATGACTGCTTATCTATATGTGTACCATGTACAGGCAGGTGCCTGCAGGAACCAGAAGAGGGTGCCTGACCCCCTGGGTGAGTAGTCACAGATGTTTGTAGCCCACCTGATGTGGGTTCTGGGAACTGAACCCAGGTCCGCTGGAAGATCAGCAAGTTCTTTTAACCACTGAGCAATCTCTCCAGCCCTTTGCTATTGGCTTTCATGCTATAAGATACATAGCTTTGCACCACCATGTAGACTCAGAATGATATTCTACCTCACCACATCCTAAAAACAATCAGCCAATTGACTGTGAATGGAAACCTATGAATTTTAAGAGAAAACAAGCTTTTCCACTTTATAAAATTTCTCATAGTTTGTTAGAGTAAAAAAAAAAAAAAAACCTAACAGGGTTAATGAAAACAAAAAGTGAATGTGATATATCCCCCGTTTTTTTCTATGTGTATGTGTACAGACATGTGCCATCATATTCACATAGAAGTCAGAGGACAATTCTCATAACCTTAAAAGTAAACCATTATTTTTGTCATATTTTAAAATATGTTTATCATGTCCAATAGTGCTTGGATCATCACAACTGGGATATAGAATGATTCCAGCACTCTCAAGAAACTTCCTTAATTTTTTTTTAACAGTGACATCTTTCAAAATCTTTGGCACCACTGACTGATCTGTCCTTCATCATTGTGATTTTGCTATTTCAAGAATGTTATGCATATAGAATCATGCAGTATGTAAATATGAGATTGGCTTTTTTTCAATCAGTGCACTGCCCTTTAATTCTGTTCCTTTTTATCACTATTTTCCTGTGATGTGTATGTACCATAGTTCATTCACTCTTTTAATTGAGGACATTTGAGTTGTTTTTTAGTTTTTTGGAAATCATAAACAAAGCTGGTATGTAAAGGCTTTTGTGTGAGCATAATTTCTTTACAAACCTAGTAGTTTGATTTCTAGGTTATGTAAGAAATATATATTTATTTATATTAAATAGTACCAAAGTGCTTTTCAAGACCATTGTACCCACTTATATTTCCTTGGCAACTTATGAGCACTTGGTATCAGAAATTTTCATTGTATGCCTTTTAATAGGTATATAGTAACAACTCACTAAGGTATTTGTATTTTCTTTTTTTATGTTTATTTATTACTTCCGGTTACATCTCCATCATAGCACCCTCTTTCCACCCCTCCCAGTCCCGCCCTCCCACCCTCTACCCCCCATCCCTTCCAACCCACTCCTCCTGAGTGGGGTGTCCCTACATAATAGTCCCCTGCCCCAGTTCAGCAGTCATATGAGGGCCAAGAGCCTCCTCAAACTCTGGGGGCCTACAAGGCAGCACCACTAGAGCAAAGTGTCTCATGGACAGGTAAAAAAAGTCTATGTCCCTATTCTCTTTGTTGCATTGGCTGTAGCAAAGTTATGCTGTACTATATGGCTCAAATCCTATTATAAGTGAATAGATGCCATGTGCATCCTTCTGAGCCTGGGTTGGCTCACTCAGGATGAGCTTCTCTAGTTCCATCCATCTGGCTGCAAATTGCCATGATTTCGTTGTTACTGATGGCTGAGTAGTATTCCGTTGTGTAGATGTACCACAGTTTTTTATCCATTCCTTGGTTAAGGGACATCTGGATTGTTTTCCAGTTTCTAGCTATCACAAATAAGGCTGCTATGAACATAGATGAGGAAGCGTCCTTGTGGTTTGGTGAGAAATCTTTTGGATGTATACCCAGAAGTGGTATGGCTGGATCTTGAGGTAGAGCTATTTCAAGTTTTCTAAGATATCTCCAGACTGATTTCCATAGTGGTTATACAAGTTTGCACTCCCACCAGCAATAGAGGAGTGCTCCCCTTTCTCTGTAACCTCAAATAGCCAATAATATTAAAGTAGAATAATAGTTTACATTTAGATTATCTTTTGCATTTTCACAAATAATATTTTAAACACTTATATTCATCCACATTAGTATAGTAGAATATACTTCAAGTGATAAAAAAGCTGATATCATATATTGAACCTGGAAAAAAGGCAGCCAGACATGAGGCTTGAAACAATGTAAACTGGATGTAAAAATGAAGTAAGTTGTCAAAATTCCCTATTACACAACTATGGACTGTCATCTGTTCCAGAAACTGGAATGATTTTTCACTTTCCAGAAATCGTTACAACACTCATGCTATTTGAATCTCCTGTAGGACTTCCAATCTAGTAAGTGACAATTTGAGTTTGGGAATTCACTCATTTTTTTACTCTGAGCTTTTAGATGTATTTCTTGACATTGAATGAAACTGACTATAAACAAATGAATTGTGTAGAAAGTGTTTTGACATTGAGCTGAAATGGTTTGTTACATAGATCCCATCGATGATCTAATTCAATACTTGGATACCACCAGGTGGAAAGTGATCTCTTTCCTCATGGCAGGAATTCAAATATTTGAAAACAATCATCCCGACCTTTCAAATAAATTTAAAGCTAAACACTCACATTTCCCCTTTAACCATTCCTAAAGTAATGCTTTATTCTCATGTGAATCAATCCTAGATTTATTATTGGGCAAATACTAAACAAGATATTTCTAGTAATATAGTTTATACAGATCTGCTGTAGAATGCAATGAAATGTGTTTATTTTTCATTGAGAGTATATTTCATTTCATTAAAATATATGAAAATATTTTGAACTCTTAAGCTGAAAATCTTATTCATAAATTGCCATTATTTTTCAAGTATTACATGAACATGCTAAAATATTTGCTACATTAAAAAAAGATGTATAATAAACACCATGATCCACTGTCTTCTAGTTTTACTTATTGTGATGTGTTCTGTTTGATTCTTTTAAAAACACATTGCTTTTCATGAATACGGTATTTTCTCACATGGTTAGACCATCATCTTTTTGAAAATTCATGCTATTTTGTTGTAATTTTCATACTCTTCTATGTATCATTTTATGTGTATATTTTGGATTACTTTTAGATTCATATAAGAATATTGTTACATCAAATAGCATTGGTTTATATACAACAGCTCTCTGCCACAAAACTACCATTTTCACCAGAAGTATGTAAGTTTTCATCTGTGGTAAATTCTTCCAGCCTATAACATTTTTTTTTGTTTTTGTTTTTGCTTTTGTTTTTTTGTTTTTTGTTTTTTGTTTTTTTTTTTTTGAGACAGGGTTTCTCTGTGGATCCTTGGCTGTTCTGGACTCACTTTGTAAACCAGCCTGGCCTTGAACTCATAGAGATCCACTTGCCTCTGCCTCATGAGTGCTGGGATTAAAGGCATGTGCCACCACGCCTAGCAACATTTTTTTAATAGTGGTTCACGTACATTAACAAACATCCACCCCACATAATTGAAGGTAGCTTTAAAATTTTTTACTAAACATAGAATTATATATTTTACATATGCACACACACACATATATATATGCATAAACTTAGAATGTTATATTTTACTTCATTACAAGTCTATTTCCAGAGTTTAGCAAATCTTAATCATTGTTCTAAAACTCAACTTAGATATATATGTGGAATATTCTATAAATTTATACCATTTAAATGAATGAATAAGTTTGAAAATTCCTGGTGGTCTTTTGAAATCTGTTTATAATAGTAAGTGTTAGCTTTGACAGTTTTGGCAACTCTAAGACCATTTAAAAGTATATCCTTCCTGATTTTGAATCAGGTGTAATTTGGATAAGTATGGATTCTATGTCTTCATTCATCAAAAAAACCACAATACTTCCCAAGGAGAAAACATAAATCTATACTAACCCCCTCTGGAGAGAATAACTGCCATTCAAGAGTCACTGTCCTTTGATGGTGTCATCTTCTGAGAGTACTATCATCTAGATTGTCCTCCCACTCTCTGCCCCAACTTACAAGAATTTGATGAAGAATGCAAGAATCCTATTGGTCCCAGGTAAATATTATCTACTATACTGTATTTGTATTAGTCTAGTAACCTTATCATGAAGAAAATAGACTGCAACCAATTATCACATGTTAAGTCATACTGTACTAGATTGATTACTGTGGTCTATTATTATGTTGCCTGGTTTTACATCAACTTTGACCCAAGCTGGAGTCATCAGAGAAGAGGTAACCTCAATTGAGAAAAGGCCTTCAAAAAATCAATTGCTGAGGGCAAGCCAATAGAGCATTTTCTTAATTAGTCATTCATGGGGGAGGGCTGAGCACATTGTGTGTGGTGCTGCCCTGGGCTGGTGGTCCTAGGTTCTGTAAGAAAGTAGGCTGAGCAAACTATGATGAGTAAGCTTGTAAGCAGCATCCACTCCACGGGTCACTGCATCAGTTCCTGCTGTGGAGCCTGACTGAATCCATCTTGAAAAAAGATTCCATTTTGTATTAAGTTTGACTCAGAGCTGACCTCCAGTTCCAGAACAACAACAAAATGTACCCAACCTTGTATTCCAGGGGTGTTCCCTCATCACCAGACAGCTCACTCTGAGAAAGCACCCAAAAAGTCTAAACAAACTTTCTGATGGTCAAGTTGACCTCAGCTGGCTAGTCAGTAACAACAAGCCAATCAGAAATAGACATGACTAGCTACCCAAATGTCATCCAATCATATGGTAAAGAACCTGCTTCTTTGTCTGAGTCTCTATATAAACTTTGTACTTTTGGGTCTGGGGGTTCTCAACTTGAACTGCTGTGTCAGTGAGTGTTGAGAGTCCAAGCTCTGAGCTTGAATAAACAACCCTCATGTATTTACATCAGAGTTAACTCCTAGGTGGTCTTTGGGGTCTTGAGAACCAGGCAGAACACTGTCTCCAGGTTTCAATCCTGCTTGAGTTCCAGTTCCAACTTCCACCAGTAATGGACCACAGTGTGGAAGTATAAGCCAAATAATTCTTTCCTCCACAGCTTGCTTTTAATCATGTTGTTTCATCAGAGCAATAGTAACCCTAAGTAGGACAATTATACACATTAAAATTCTTCCCAAGGATCAACATATGTCAGGAAATCTTAGCTGAATGAATAAATTCCCAGTCAAACAGAAATTAAAGGGACAGTTTCTAAGTGATATAATTTCCATTTTATAACACTTTACTTTGTCTACAACTGTATTTGAAAGTATTTTAAAAAGCATCTTATCTATAATTACTTTGAGTATGATTGATTTAAATATATGCCTAATCACAGATTTACTTCCTCTAAAGATCAAAGGAATAGGCAGAAACATTTGTTAACCAAACAGACTTTTTCTGATTACCTGACTCTGGGCAGCACTGCATTTGGCTGTGCTGAAACCTCTCTTTCTGTTCCTGGTAATACTAATCCTGTAGGTATCCTGTGAATTTTGGTAATCTGTATCACCACAGAGGCAGATGATCTGCAATTTAATAACTGCATTTGGTTCAAATACTCACCCTGAGACATATCCTCACCCTCTTGCATCCATTTCACTTTTTCTTATTCCCTTTAAACCTGATGGATGATGACTAATTTTATGTTACCCGGATTGTGTTAAAGGATACACAGATAGCTGGTAAGGTATTTGAATGTGGGGCTGGAGAGTTGACTCAGCAGTTTAGAGCACTGGCTGTTCTGTTCTTCCAGAGGACTCGGGTTCAAATCTCAGCACCAATTCAAGCTGTCTGTAATTGCCAGGCATGGTGGTGCACTTCTTTAATTCCAGCACTCAGGATGCAAAGGCAGGTGGATCTCTGCGAGTTCAAGACCAGCCTAGTCTACAAAGTGAGTCCAGGACAGCCAGGGAAACACAGAAAACAACAACAAAAGATATTTGAGTGTTTGTATTTCTGTAAGAGATTATCCTTTACATCATTGAACTAAGATTTGCCCTCACCAGTCCTAGCAGGCATCATGGACCTCCCCAAACAGGATTCTTTTTTTTTTTTAAAGAAAGCTTTCTTTTGGGATTAGAACATAAATGTTCTTTATCTCATTAGACACCAGAGCTGGTTGTGGCATCTAGGCTTAAGTCAGTTACTCATAGCCTCATTCTCATGCCTTGGAGTGGGAGGGACATCATTGACTCCACTCATTTTCAGGCCTTCAACCTTCTGCTGAATATATCACTTGCTTTATTGGTTCTTCAGCTTGTTGACAAGAGACCTTGGACTATAACCATATGAGGTAATCATTGTACTCTCCTGTTAACTATCTTAAAAGCATAAACTAAAGTACAATATATATATATACATTATATTATGTAAATATGTGTGTGTGAAGAGTGTATTTGAGTCACAGATGTCTGTACATGCCTTGAATCCCAGCACTCAAGAGGCATAGGCAAGTGGATCTCTGTGAGTTCAGTGCAAACCACAGCTACACAGTGAAATGCTCTCTCAAAGACAAAAAACCAAAAACAAAGCAAAATATTGTTTATAGAATTTATATGAGCAAACCTTCCACTGCGGGACCAGAGAGGACACTGGTATAAGAGAAACACAGATGTAGAGCAAAGCAAATAATGTATGAGTTACAGATTCTTCATATGGTTCACAACACTGGAAAAACCTGTTGTATGTTTTCTGGCTACTTCTGATTAAAGTGAAGTTCATTTCTGTCTGTAATTATATGCATTTATAATTAGATTTTTATTTTACTTGTTTGCAAATCAAGCAAGGTTACTTTATGAAGCCTAACTGGTCTTGTTTGCTCAAAGATTTGTCAAGCAATGTTTCAGTTTTAATTCATTTTCTCTCCCCTCTTTCCTCCTTCCCTTTACTTTCTTTCCTTCATTTTTCCATTTGTTTTTCCTTGCCTTCACCTTTCTTCACTTAAAGTCAGGAAGGTTGCCTTTTCTAGAATTCTAAGCCAAAAGTCCAAAATTGTGGCCTTAGTAGGCTTGGATTTCCTCGTGAGAGGCAAGAGGAGAACATGTTCTTGTTTTTTTTCTAGTTTCTGACAAGCATCATCATTCTTTGATCTGTGGCCATATTATCCCACTCTCTGTTTCTATGGTTACAGTGCCTCTTTTCTTCTGTTTGTCATATAAAAATATGTTATTGGATTTATAGCTCATCAAATAATCCAGGATAATCTCATCCCAAGATTCCTAGTAACATCTCTTCCCAATAAAGTAATGGTCACAGGTCATAAGATTAGGATGAGGGCTTGTCTTTTAAGGGGTCACAATCAAACGTGACCTCCTGTATAAGGACACAGGTTTCTCTCATTTACAACTTTCTCTTAATCCTTTGATGCAATTAAAGAAACCTGTTCTTTCCACATCACTTTAGTTCCTAAGTCTCAGGTTTCCACTTAAGCATTTCTTCAGTAAATTTTATTCTTTTGTTTCTGTTGTTTTATTTGGAAATATCTTTTCCTTGGGTAAATGAACATGATTCCATTGGGGATGGAATTCACTAGAAAAGGCAAATATAAGCATACATTACTTAAAGAAAAAGGGAGTGCATTCTGAGAAGTGCATTGTGAGATCCTTGTGCAAACATCCATCATAGGCTGTATTGACACAAAATTCAAAGATGTACACCAGTCACTCAATGTGTCCTCTTGAAGTAATCAAGAGATGTGGTAAACACATAGCCAGCAACTTCTGACTTAATAAGGTACATTGTTTTACAGTAAAATTTAAAATTATATTAAATTTATTTTTGTGTGTATATGGGGGTATGGTGAATGCTGCAGCATTGTGTGGTGAGAGGGCACCTTGTAGAAGCTTGTACTTCCTCCCATCATGTGGGTTCTGGAGGCTGACCTCAGGCCATCAGGATTAGCAGTCAGCACCATTACCCACTGAGCTATCTTGTTAGCCCAGTAAATATTTTTTAAATAAGTAGAACTTCACTCAAAAATGATAGAAGTACATTGTAAGGGCTGGTATTATTAACCTGACAGGGCTTGGAATCACCTACGAGTCAAGGCTCTGGACATATCTGTGAGAAATTATTTAGTTTAGGTTACCCAGAGTGGGAAGATCCACCTTAATCTTGGGTGGCACTGTTCTCATGTCTAGAGCCCTGGACTGAATAAAAAGGAGAAAAACCTGGCCATAACATTCATCACTCTCTGCTTCCTGACCATGGAAGCAATGTCACCATTGAAAGCTGCCTCTTGCTCCTGTCCCCATGCCTTCCCTTCCATGGTAAACTCTAACCCCCAGAATTATAAGCTAAAATCAATTCTTCCTTAAGTAGCATCTGTCAGGTATTTTGTCTAATGTAACTGAAACACATAGTAAAATACATAAGCCAATTGTGATAGCTGTCATGAAGAGTGGACTATACTTTTATACAATACATAATTTTAATACAGTATATATTATAACACCAAAACTACCATAAACATGTAACATGTTGAGGTGTAATTTTAGGATGGCTAACATCACAAAGTCATAGGAATATTTTCTCTATATATTAATCTGATGGGACCATAGTCATATGTATGACCTGTTGACAACCAAAATAATATGTGACACATGATTATAGTTCGGAATTGAAAATTTCCATTTCTTGGGCTGTAGAGATGGCTCAGTGGTTAAAAGAATGTATTGTTCTTGCAGAGGACCTGAGTTTGATTCCCAGCACCTACATCAGGCAACTCATAACTGGCTTTAACTCCAGCTCCAGAAGATCTACCGCTCAGGCACATGGACTCAGGCATGCCCCCCCACAAATAAATAATAATAATAATAAATATTCTTAAAAGTTCCATTTCTTGCCCAAAAAGGTACATATTTGCTTCTTTAGTTTAGTTTGCTCCATTTCCTCCAATTCCTCAAATATGTGAATGACTGTTTTCAGATCTCATTTAGTTTTCCCTCCAAAGCCTGGAATGCAAACCATTCATAGCAGGTGATAAAATCTGTTTTAGGAACTATCGAATTTCTTCACCTATTTGGAAATATTGTTCCCAAATTTTCACAACTATTTAAACTTCTCTTTTGAGAAGAATCAGCAAGTTGGAGTTATTATTTTTTTTAGGTACTATTTGTGATCCCGATTCAGTGCTTTAAGTGTGTTATTTCCATTTTCAGAAAATTAAAGGAGTTCCATTTCTTTAATGGAATGTGTTATTTCCATTATTCAGAAAATTCCTATGAGAAATATTATATCCATCTTATAGACTGGAGAAACACATACTGAGAACAATAAAATTAAGTGTTTTGTTTCCAAATATCAGAATCACAACATGTTTATCATAAATATTAGACTGGATATTATAGATGCTTCTAAAATTGATTGGTGTCTCATTCTGTAATATATGTGATCAAATGAGTCAAATGAGCTGGGATGAGAAGGTGGGCTTGAAGCAGAACAGGGCCAAGGAAAGTACAAACAAGAAATCCAAAGCCAACTGGTCACTTCAAAGTTACTTTCCTACAGGCTTACAACAGAGAATACTCCTTATCATGTGGATTAAAACTAGCTCATTTGGGGATCTGGATGCTTTAGTTTGGTGATGTCCAGCTTTAGCAAAAGGACTCTATTTTTTTTCTGGTTTGTTGGGTAAGCTCAGTTCAAAACAATGGCCTCAATACATTTTAATAGTGTGAACAGAAATTAAACCCAGGTGCTTGACACCACAAACATAGGCTCTTTGACCATTCCAGCACATGCTTCTTTTGTTACAAATGTAGCAAGACAGCGAGTTCTTTCTCTGCTAGCTCTAAGCCAGTAAGAGAAGCTGCACATGGCTTTCCCTTGAATATCTCCTGGTTCTGAGCAGAATTTTAAAAGGTCCACTATTTGTCCTCTCTTAGATGTTTTGCAAGTCTAACGTCATTTGGGAGCTTTAGGTTCTTAACACCATTCTTTAGTGCTCATGCTACTCTTTATAATTATCCTTGGTATGTTACTGCTTTCTCCCAAGGTTTCTGTCACTTTGAATTAACCAAGCAATTCCTCCTTGTTGGTCAGAATCAGGTTCCCCAGGTGCTGTGCCAGTATGCTAAATCATAAGAAAAGCAAGTACAAAACTTCACTTAAAAATGTTTAGCCCAAGGAAACTTTTAAAGGTGTCCAGTTATTTGAATTTTCTTCTCTGAGTATGGTATGGCTACAGGTATTGAAAAATTGCATATGCTGTATGTACTGAATCAACAATAAATTATTTTATGAAGAATATCATGTGTCAGTGAATGTCTGGAACCAATTTCAAATCTTATGCTTAAACCCTCTTGTATGAGCCCCAAGCTTCCTTTTGTCTACATGTGCATTTTGGTTACTCTAATACTCATTTCTCAACCCACACGTTCACTAGAGAATATTTTTTTCCTAGTAAACTAAATGTATTTGCATATCACTTTTTGATTATAATCTCAAGCCTGAAAGTAGGTTTTGTGAGGATTATCCCTTTAAGTAAAATATATATCAGAAAGTATACAAACTGAGATAAAGCAGACTTTAATTAATTATACCACCCCACCTTATTTATTTATGGGGGTTTATTTATGTTAGGGATTGAACACAGGATCAGATATACACCAAGTATACATAACCAAATACTCTCCCACTGACCCACACCTTTAGTCACATTTAGCCTGCCATTTATGTTGGGGATCCACCACAGGGTCTCACACATGCTTACCAAGAGCTCTCTTACTGACACACACCTGCAGTCTCATGTCTGCTAATGGTTTTATTTATGTTGGGGATTACACAGAGGATCTCTTCCATGCTAACCAAGTGCTCTCCCAATAACCTACACCTGCAGTCCTCTATCTGCTGACTTTTAAGTAAAATCTAATTTCTTCTGATAATGAACACAGGCAGCAGGTCAATGTTACTAGTGTATTGGTGATTTTACATTGCCTATAAAAGTTGCAAATATTTTTCTATCATATTATCATAGTTACATGTCTCAAAATACAAATGGTAGTTATTATTCCAAAATTTTACTATTAGATCCTCCATTGATTAATGCAGTAATTTAAAGTACATGCCTGCACTTAATATTTTTATTGTTATATCACATACAATTGATTATAATATGGTGTATTATATTTTATGTACTTAAAAGCATTATTCTAATGAAGGCTCTATAGACTTTATCAGACTATCAGTAATATCCATGGTATGCACAAAAGGCTAAGTATACTGTAGAAAATAAATGGCTAATTAAATTATTTACTAATATTTATATTATATTTAATTGATATGGTGGTTGTTAATACTTAACCCGCCAATATATAGCCATTATAAATAAATACACACAGGCACCATGTGGATTTTAACAAGCCTTGGCCTGAATTGTGCAACCCTAGCCCACCTAAGCTAGCTCTTAATTCTAGACCCCATATATACATATGTCCCCTTGGATGACCATTCTCCACACTAGGCCAATGTTCCTGGCCATGTGGAATGAGGTTCTTTTTTCTAACCCATGGTGTGTGTCCTCCTTCTTCCTGCTCCTGGCTGGAATGAATTAATCCTCTGTCTAAAGCTCAGGCTTCCTGTTCTAATCTCAGGAAGTCCCACCTTTCTCTGTCTTTGCCCAATCTCAGGCCCTGGCATTTTATTTAACCAATCAGAATCAATGTGAGAGACAGCAAACAGGACCAATTAACATTTAGAATGCTTAACACTAACCCATCAGTATACTATACTTTCTGCTACTACCATTGAGAATATATAATCTGGTATCACACAGCTCAAGTTTACATTCTGCTTTGCTACATATACTATAATTTTGGTAAAGTAATACATATTTTTGGGACTCAGATTCTTCACATGTAAAATGTATATACAAACTACTTAAAGATTTTCCATAAAGATGATGTAGTTTCTTTAAAAAGCATAACACAATGATAGGTACATGTTATTTATAACATCTACATAGATAATGAAGGTTTCATTTATATCCTACTTATATTTATTATACACATAGATATTTTAAAACTGTATTATCACTGGCTATGATCTAGAATTATTTCGCTGACTACTGCCAAATGAGTATTTATAAAATATATGCTAGATACGCAGAAGAAACATTCAATGAACAGCTATATACTGTCTAATTTTTGGAGAGAAAATATTACCTTAAGAATGACCCGTCTTTAGGGGCAGGGGAGAGGGCTCAGTGGCTAAGAGTGCAGGCTATGCAAACAAGAGAATCAGTACCCACATTAGTTGCCAGGCTTGACAGCTTGTACGTGTTATCTCATCACTGGGAGCTGATGATGAAAGAGAAGACAGGTAAATCCTGGCAGCTCAATGTCCAGCTAGCCTAGTCTATCTAATAGAGCTCTGAGTTCCATGGGAGACCTTGTCTCAAGGGTGGAGAGCCATTGAGGAAGACACCCAGTGTCCTCTGGTTCTTCCCATGCATGGGTGTGACTTCATCCACATATGTGCAAACAACATACACATGAAGGAAAAAAAAGTGAATTCACTATTTATTATCCATTTTTTACTTTTGTTGTTGTTTTTAATTGTAAGTAGGATCCTGTAATACTTTCTTGTCATTTTTTTCATGACTAATTTTACTAATGAGGCTTGTCCATGTCTATATACTTGTAATTAACTTTTTCTAATGTTATATTCTACTGTATGTATATTCTCAACATATTTATATACTTTATCAAATTACAGTGGATTATTCTCAATTTTTGCTGGTTTATATGATATTGTTGTGAATGTTCTTGTTCATTTTGAGGTATATTTTTCCTGGAGCACAGATATAGTTCATCTTCACTTTTATTAGCAATGTCAAATTGGTTCCTGAATTGGTTTCAGTGTCAACTCTTATTAGAAATGTATAAATATCCCAGGAATACTACCAGTTTAAAGTTGTTACTTATCTAGAGGGTATGGAATCATATCTATATGGTTGAGCAACTCTCTGGGTTTTTCTATCAATGATTAGTTGTAGTGTTGTAGAGAGAATGATATGAAATATTTCAACCTGAATTATGGTTTCAGGTTTTGTACTGGTGCCCATTCTGCTAAAAAAAAATTTCCAAATTTTTGCAAAACTGGGTTCTCTCATCATTGGAATGGCCTAAATCACACCCTCTTAGTACTTCTTCCTTGTGTTTTCCTTCTTTATTCACTTATGAGCCATTTCTACTAAAAGGATAACTTCTGATCATAGAAAATATAACCCCCAGTTTCTTCAGTATATAACAATAAGTGGCACAAAGATGAAAATAAATGTTTGATGATAGAATAAAGCTACTTTAGATTTTATAGAGGTACTTTCATATGGTTTGTTTAAAGCTATTTGTGACAAGGGTGTGCATCGTGTGTGTGTGTGTGTGTGTGTGTGTGTGTGTGTGTGTGTGTGTGTGTATGTGTTGTGTATGTTTTATTGGGGATACAAATGTGAAGAAGATATTTCTAGGGCTATAGAAAAGACTCTGTTGGTGACTTAGTTAGCTTCAGTAGTCAAGTGAACCTCAGTTAAGTAATGACTTTCATCAGACTGGTCTGTGTGACATTTTCTTAAAGGACAGTTGATGTGGGGGTGGGGTCCAGCCCACTGTAGAATGTGCTATCTCTGGACACATAGCACTGGGACGTATAAGAAAAAAATGATGAAAAAGTATTTTTTGATGTTCACTTTTTTTGTATAGTCTATATACTATGGCTCTGCCAAATGTATAATTGGTAAACCTTTTTTTTTTTTTCTTTCTGTAGGCTGACACTTTGACAGTGTCCTTGCTACATAGAAGCTTTTTAGTTTTTTTGGGGTCCTGTTGTTTTCTGGGAGCTTTTTTTCCTATTGTGGTTTGGTGTCTTTCTGGTTTTGTTGTTTGTCTTTTTGGTTTTGGCTTTCTTTTCTTAGTTTTTGTTTAGGTTAAAAGGAGGACAGAAAGCACCTGGGAAAGAGGGAATGAAAAGTTCCAAATGGCATGAAGATCCCATTATGGGAAGGTATCTCAGGTAGTAAAATGCTTGCTGTTCAAGTGTGAGGACAGAGTATTAATCCTAGAACCGAGGATTAAAAGAAAAAACAAAACCCCAACACAAGAAAACCACACACACACACACACACACACACACACACCCATAAGGCAAACCTGTTACTGCTTGCTCCCAGCCAGCCTAATGTACCTAGCAAGTTCCAGGTCAATGAGAAAGAGAGACCACATCTCAAAGAGCTTGGTGGACAGTTCCTGAGGAAGGACACTCACTTTTGTCTTTTGCTCTTCATATCCCAGATTCTATGAAAATATACTCTATGCAATGAAAAAAAATTGAGTTATCATTCTACTCAAGTTCTAAAATCAACTAGGGGAAGCAACATGGAAGGAATTCTACTGAATTTGAAGGACTGCTGTACATTTTTATTTTTGAGACTGTTTTATGTATTCCAGGCTAGCTTTGGACTCCTGATTCTCCTGTCTCTGCTCTCCAATTGCTGGGATTATGGTCATATGACTAGTTTAACTTCTGAAGAATTTTTCTCCCAGATTAGGAAAGCAAGAGCAATATAGTTGGACTTTTAAAAGTTTTATTGATGAACAATTTTTTTATCTCCTTATTATAGAACAGTTTAGGAAATCAATGCTAAATGTTAATGTACACATTCTGCATTATCCTTTTCTGTGAGTGTAGGGCTTTTTTTCAGGTCAAAGCAATTGCATTGAACACAGATTTACATTCTTTACTTTAGATGGCATAACACAATTACCATAAACTAGGTGATTTAAACCACAAAATCAGTTCTCATAGTTACCAGTGGTGGATATACCCATAGTTACCAGGGTCCTCTAGATTAGTAGATCAGTTCTTGTTAAGTTCTCACATGGCACAGAATAAACAAAGGAGAAGCAAGCTCTATTGTTTCTGACAAGGGCCTTATGCAGATCATGAAGGTTCCCATTGATCCTCTTCTAACTTAAATAACAACAATTTTCCAACAACTATAGAGCCTGGTGGCCTTTTAGAACAATTATATAATGTACCATTAACCATATATGGCAGAATATGACCAATAAATTATTGTTACCGGAACACCATTGTTTCTACTACTGCCTATAAAGAAATGTAAGAACAATTTACCTAAGGAAACAAAACCCAACAAAAACAAGGACCCTACTTTCCACATAGCTACAGACTAATATGTAACACAATATAAATCACAGAATAAAACCTATGATCCTACTTAATAAAAGAGAAAGCAAGGAACATTTTTGAGGTGAAACTAATCAAAACATTTTGTAAAAGATAGCGATTGGACTTTTAAAAAGTGGTAGATTTTAATAACTGGAAGAGTTTCAGGTCAGAGTGGGTGCTCATATTATATGGCTTTCTGTTGATATTTATACATATTTGAGGTCACTTCTCAGAGAGGACATTCTAAGTTATTCCAAATCCCAAATGGTAAGCAGCCAAGACTTCTCAAAGACTGTGCTCATAATTAATTTGCCAAAAATATTTTGTTATCACATCTCCCCTCTCTCTCTTTCATAATTCTCTTTATTTGGATCTTTGTCAAAGGCTCTATCTATTTAAGAAATAGAAAGGGGTAAATTAAAAAAACAGGATAGAAAAACATTGGCTTTTTAATAGGATAAAGCCTTGACCCAGTTGTAAATGTAAACATATACACATACTAATTTTTTAATTGTTTATTTTGTGCCACACTCAAAATATAGAATATGGATTCTGACAGTTTATTAAAAGTGATGAGAGCAAAAGCTGACTGGTTTCTTTTCTTGTTTTCCTCTGGGAGGAATGGAGTCTATCTTGCTAATAATTCCCATCTTACTGTCATATAGGAGGAGATGTTTTGTGATCCTCAAGGAGGCTGCCAGGTTTAGGACAGATAGAAGACCCACTGTGTCATAAATGAAAGACTAAGACTTCACAGAATGTGATGTCACTGACAGGCTGATAGCCACTCTCCTCCAGCTTTTCTTTCTCAAGGATAGCAACTGCTTCCCCCAGAAAAGCCAGCAGACAAACCCAATCTTCTTTACCACACTCAAACACCAGCAGTTGCCCTGGGGCCTATTTACAGCCTTGTCTCTGCAAAGCAAAAGCCGAACCCTTGGGGAAGTTCTGAATTGATCATCAGCAGAATCTGTTTCACAAACTATTCCTCAAGGCCATTGGTCTTGCAGCAGTTTCTGTCATTTCTTATAATTTCTCTATCACCTGTCACCCTACTTACAGTGACCCCCCCCCATTAAAACCTAACATAAGGTTTAAACTTTATCTCTGTACCCTTTTCAAATTTCTAACTTCTTTAGGAGGCTCAGAACTGATTCCCAGGGTCCTTGAGCCATTCAGAGGTTGAACATCCTAACTTAAGGATTGTAAAACTTTCGAATCGATAGTCATTTCTGTCTGCCCAGCCTTGACTGCTGAAGATTAATTCCCTCCCCAGATTTGACTTCTTGACAAAACCACACTACGGTAAAAGATATCTCATGGAAAAGAGTAAGATAAGGGAAGTTTCTGTAAGGCTTCAAAAACTGATAAATTTCTGGATCAAAGATGTGTGTAGTTATTTC
Organism: Lophiomys imhausi; assembly: GCA_907164525.1. Classification (NCBI taxonomy): domain Eukaryota; kingdom Metazoa; phylum Chordata; class Mammalia; order Rodentia; family Muridae; genus Lophiomys; species Lophiomys imhausi. The sequence continues at coordinate 6,388,731 of CAJQZJ010027982.1, read as the reverse complement.
AAACTTGCCTCCAGGGTTAACTCCCATCACAGTAAAAAGGCAGAGTTCACCGGTACAGATTTGGATTGGAGGAGTGTCACAAAGCATTCATGTTTCCATATGTATATGAGAATTTCACTTCATATTATACTTTTTCTGTTCATATTGGGATTAAAGTAGGTAAGAAGTGTCCATACTGAGTTTTCTTCTTAGTTCTTCTGTTCTTGGCAGATATCCTCTGGCTTCAGCTGGCAACTATAAAGAGCGAAGAACTTCCATTGACCTAAGAGAGAATTGTGCTTAAAATAGGACATCGGTTTTTACCAAGATTCCAAGGAAGGAAAACCGAAAGACAGAAAGGACGCTGGCCGCGAAATTTCTGAGTCATCTCAGCAGGAATACAGCCTAGGATGCTCTTTATCCTCACTAAACCGACAGGATACAAGGTATTCTACTCCCACCCAGCTGATCCCTGCTCCGACAGAGAAAAGACCACCAGCTCTGGCGAAAGTACCCAATCTACCTAGAATCCCGCGGGCGCCGCGGCCACGCCCACCTACCTGTGCGCCTGCGTCCTTGCGTTCTCAAGGTCAGCCCCACCCCCTACCCCAGCCTCGCATCCACGGAAGTAGCTTTAAGAGGACGCCTTGCGTCTCCTCATCTCTGCGTGGCGTGGGGTCGCTGGCGGTCAGGAGAGGGAGGAACTTCCTGTCCCGCGCGGGCAGGACTTCCGGCAGAGCCGGAAGACCTTTTCCCTCGCGGTTCGAGAGATCCGTTTTGCAGAACCTGGCCGGGAGATTCAGGACGGTCCCGGCGACTTTAGTGTTGTCTGCCCCACGACCTGTTCTTGGAGTTATGGTGAGTCCTTTCATGAGGACCAGAGTGACAACCTTGAGGAGGAAAGGGCGGGGAGGTCAGTCTCTAAAAGGAGCCGGTTGATGCCCCTGCTCAGAATGGAACCTGCTGGAGCGTTGCCATGAACTGCTGGTCGGACCCCCACCTGCCGGAGTGTGAGCGGCTGCCGCAGGGGTTACAGGCAGCCAGGGACTAGGGTCGCAGAAGGGGCTGGTCTGTCGGAGTACACACATTAAGTATCGCGTATGGCCTGTGGCACCAGGTGGACCACAGATGACCTTGCTCAACTCATCACCTTGTCCCAGCCTCCTTTTCCCGCCGCAGGCTTGTGGCCAAGAACTTAAGCACATAGAAGTACCTTTTGAACACTGCCTGTCTCTCCTTGGAGACAAGCAACTCCAGGCACTTAAGACAAAATTGCACTTAAGACAAAATTGGCTTCTCTTAAAACTCAACTATTTCAGAACTGGGAAATAATGTTACTTAAAAGAAAAAAAAAAAAACAAAACAAAACAATCCAAGTTGAGTAGCAGCCAATTTAACCCGAAAGGAAAACTTGTAATTTTCTCTGTTAAATTTCTGTTGCAATAGGGAGAATAGCCCTGGTCATAATATTTGCAAGTGTCTTAAAGGCTAGGTGAAAATGATTTCATAGAGATGAGTAAATATAGAAAGAACCTGGTACGGGAAGGTAGGATGGAAAGAAGTAAGTAACCAAAGGGTGGTCTACTGTGAGGTCATTCTGAGAGTTCCTGTGCTGTTTTAAGCTGAAAGCAGGAGAAAATTGAGGGACTTGTAGAAAATAACTTTTTAAAAAAAATATTTATTTACTACTTCAGGTTACATCTCCATCACAGTACCCTTTTCCACCCCTCCCATCCTGCTCTCCCACCCTCTACCCCCTATCCCTTCCAACCCACTCCTCTAACATAACAGTTCCCTGCCCCAGTTCAGCAGTCATATGAGGGCCAAGAGCCTCCTCATACACTGGGGGCCTACAAGGCAGCACCACTAGGGCAAAGTGTCTCATTGACAGAAAACAAAGTCTATGTTCATGTTCTCTTTGGTGCATTGGTTGTAGTATAGTTATGTTGTACTATATGGCTAAAATAACTCTTAATCAACTTTAGATAAGCAATGAATGTTGACACAGATCAGAAATTAACTTATGAGATGGACACTGGGATTCTGAAAGGTCTAGGGTTGGCTTTCTTGTAGGAAAATGGGAGGGGGGCAAGTGGTTGTGTATGGGATGGTGACTGCAGTAAACTGTTTTCTGGAACATAAAAGGTTTTAAAAACAGACTCGCTGTTTCCAAGATCACAGGGTTCTGGTAAAGTTGGACAGGCATCAGCCTTATAAAAGACTTCAAACCCTCAATCTGCAGGGGTTTCTGTCTTGGATCCTAGGTTCAGTTGACCACTTTGCCTTCTTTTTATGTACACCAGACTGTCCTCCAGTTCAGAGCTCTGTCTGCCTCTGCTTCCCAAGTGCTGAGATCAAAAGTATGTGCCACTACTCCCAGTTTACCCTTGCCCCTTTTCTTCAGAGTCAGATATTACTGATTTTAGCTGTTGTTTGTGATAATATTAGAAGGACTTACTTGAGAATAAAAATTAATCTGGTTCCAGTTGTACGCTAGGAGGTGATTTATATTTCTTGTAGCCATGTTTTTCTTTTCTTTTTTTAATGTTTTGAACTTCTGAATAATAGGGCTTACATTCCTTAAGAGAGTTCTGGTTTCATATGGCATAATGAAATTAGAGAAGGAATATTAGAAGTGGAAGGAATCAAAGTCTTGTCAACTCCCCATCCCTTCAAATATTACAGAAGAAAGAATGTGGAGTCTGGAAACAGGCAGTGATATACTTGAGGTTACTTACATCTAATGAACTTAACTATAAATTTTTGACTTCTTAGTCTAGAAAGTTGACAATAGTGTCTAAATAAAATTCTTAAATACATTAATAGTCACAGAGAAGCTGAATTAGAATGTGCTCCCTGTATTCTGAGATCCATAGAACCATTCTGGCAGTTCCAAAGAAATAGATATATGTTCAGCTAATCTCATGGTGATTTTTTTTTCACAATGGGGCCTGGTAGTTAGCTGTCTCCATTGTGACATTGATCTATCTTGTTTTTGAGTCACAGCTATGAGATTAATAATGTTTGTGTATATAATTGACGTCAGTAAACAAGCACTATACATGAACTCTGAAGACCCAGATTCTGCCCATTAGTTACTTGAGTTTGGTAAGATTACCCAACTCTAGAAGAAGTTCTAGATTCACGACAAAAGATGTAGAATTGACTTTTAGTCATCTTCTGATTCTTTACATTCAGTGACAGAACTTTGTCTCATGATATATACATGTTTCTGATGAAAATTTAATCTGCTTTCCTTGCCCTTTTAGTTTCTTTTTTTATAAAAAAAAATAAAATCATTCTCTTTTTTTTAAATAATTTTATACATCATGTGGGTAGTTTTACAATCTTTGTTCTTATATTTTCCCAGGTGTTTAGCTGCTCTCTTATAAATGCTACCCCACAATGGACATTTTGGGTTTATTGTGGTTTAATTGGTTATGTAGCCCCAAACTTCAGAGATGTTCTGTATATATCAGTTCTTGTATTGTGAGCAAATGACAATAGGCTTGTGATGTAGACTAAATTATCTTTCTTTCAGATTGTGAAAATATTAGATAGAAAATTTACCAAAGGTATGCTAATTCTGTTATACTTTCTGTTGTGATGTGCATCTTGCATTCATGCTAATTTGTGGGATAACAGAGCAGTCAGAGCTAGCATTTTGAATTGTAGGTGCCTCGTTGCTTGTTTAGTCAATGTAGCAGTTAATAATTTGCTGCTGTTAGCTGCGGAAGATAGAAAGCATTGCTGTAGTCAGACTTGGTGAAGATTACAGCTGGGAAGAGAGAATGTGGTATGTGTTATGAGAAAAATACACTCGGCATGCCTAAAGAGTTCTAACCAATGAATTGATTCTAAATTGGGGGAGTCAAGGAATAGGTTACATCTAGTGAACTTGGAAAGAATGTTGGGATACTGGAGTTTACTTAAGAATGGCTGAGAATGGTGATGCATGCCTTTATTCCCAGCATAGGATCAGCTCAAAATTACTTATGAAACTTTATTCAAATGTACATTTGGACTCCATTATTGAGTGGTGAAATTTCAGAATCTTTGCTTGCTTTTTGTTTTTTTGAAACAGGTTCTTACTCAGTTGTTCAAGCTGGCCTGGAACTCCCTGCTATCCTGTTTCCCAACTGTTGGGATTATTGTATGAGCTATTACTCCAACTCTGAATTTTATTTCTAATAAATTCTTTAGATAAGTTTGAAACAAGTAGTATTTAAACCATTCTTAGAGGAAAATTGGAAGGTTAAGAATCTTGGATATGTATTTATTAGAAGTTCTTTTGCAACTGAATTAAAATCAAACATGCAATTTGAAGGACAGGTTCTAAGGAGGACTGGAATACATATATATTGTATGCCATTATGTACATCATTATATGCCAATACAGATATATAAATACACCATTAATCTCAGGAAATAGAGGCAAGGAGATCTCTGAGTTCAAGACCAGCCTGCTATAGAGCAAGTTTCAGGTAAAGAAAAACTAAGTTCCAGGAGTACATGCCCTTTATTCTAGCACTTAGGAAAGGGAGGCATGCAGCACTCTTGAGTTCTAGTCAGTTCCTGCTCAGTCAGTTTGATTGAGTCAGTGAGTTGAGAGGCAGTGCAGCGGAGTTGAGTTTGTGACAATTCAGTTCGTGGAACTCAGAGAGTTTTACCAGGAGAGTTTTACAGAGACAGGTTGCAGAGAGAACAAGCTAGACAGATGAGGACAGAATGAGCCAGAGAATGAGAAGGAGACCGAAGATTTGAACAGATTGCTAGAGTTAGCCTAAGGCCAAGCAGAGCAATTTAGTCATAAATTGAGAGAAGCCAGATCAAATCAGTCATCTTGGAGAGGAGTTTGAGCCACAACATCTGAGTTGAACCAGCCAACCAGAGTTCAGAAAGAGCTAGAAAAGGTGAGCTTATTCAGCAGTAAGTCTCAGAGGCTGACAATATTCTAGACATTGATTAGATTGTTTGGAGGCTAGAAGCTTCCAGGCCTAGGTTAGCAGACAGAGACAGTAAGCCTCCAAAACAACAATTAATCAGGCTAGTGAAAGTTACTTTTCCTGACAATCTTCCTATTTTCCTTCAAGAGGTCTGGTCAGTGCTATATCAGAGACTTCCTGTTTCTCTAGTTAGTATTTGGTTAATTCAACCAATTACCACTGAGCACCTTTGTAGAAAAAAAAAAAGTGTAAACTACATTTTACTCTTTATGAATTACCTGTTTTATTCTATTTTCCTTTGCTAATGACATAGTACCACAGATTGTTAAGTTGTGAGAAATGGATTTTGTGGTTCACAGTTCTGGTCCAAGGTTGAGGGACCTCATCTAATGATAGCTGTGCTTTCAGTGGTGAAGTGTTTCAGGGATCACATGGCAAGAGTTGGGGTGTGAAACCGAACTTTTAAATTATTATTTATTTAACTCTTATTTATTTATTACTAAATTCACTTATAACAAACGCCAACAATTTCTTAACTATTAAACCTATAAATTCCTACAACCCCTTTAACCTATCCACTAAACCTATTGATAATCATAACAACTACTTTCATACCCTTTTAGAATGATACAGTCTCTGGGGCAGGTCCCCTCAGTCGTCAGGAAACCAGTCTCGGGGGTAGACTCTTTAACGCACTTAGCAGTCCTTTTTCTGGAATAGCTCAGACGCAGGTTCGTCAGGGTAAATTTGCTATCGAAGTCTCACTTTAAATAAGGCTTGAGGCTTTCTTCTCTCTGGGAGACCTCAGCGTCTGTAGGCCACCTTACTTCCTTCGTATCAGCAACTCTGCCGTTCTGCCTCAGTCTTTAAAGCTGGCCACAGTTCCGTTCAGGCCACTGTTCGGACAGGTCAAACCCCTCTAGGCAAAAGCTGAGCCACAGGGTTTAGTCCTTGGCCTTTTGCTGTCTTGCCGAGGCTTTCTCTGCTCACCAGCTTCCTTCTGCCTCAGGGAGATCTGGCCATTGGTCTACCAGAACTTTCTCCAGCAGGACTCTCGGAGCTCTCTCATATCGGGGGCCCTTAGCACGCACGCGCCCCTCTGGCGTCATCCACTTGTCCTTAAATAGGATCACTCCTTGTTCCACCTGCTTCAGCTTAAGTTGGGCTCTGCCCACTTAGCAGTTGAAAGCAATGCCAGGTCATAAAGTCTTTCCTTCTTTCACCTGGCTTCAACCTTGTTTTTCAGTCCAAAGAGACTCCCCTCATTTCACCTGACTTCATCCATAAGCTGATAAGCTAATTGCTCACAGCAGTTGATCTTCATGCCCCGAATTAATAGACTGTATCAGAAACTTAGGTATTCACTAAATCTAACTTATATTAACCTATCAGCCCCTTCAGGGGTGTGCCAGTATTAATGCATGCATCCTCTCATTTCTTTCTTTTCTTGATTTAATTATAGGAACTCTACTGTGATGACCTTGTCTAATTTTATTACATCCCAATGTCAATGCCCTAAAACATGAGTTAGTTTAAGTTTCTACCCTCTTAATGCAATGGAATCTAGCATGAGTTTTGGAGAGGACAAACCATACTTTATCATCTGGTCTAGAATTATATTAAACAAACAAACAAAACAACTTTCAAGTCATTGTGAATATTTTATTGGTTTGGCTGAGGTGACTACCCTTTGTTTTACCAAACAACTGTTAAAAAAAAAAAGTCCTATTATTTCAAAGGACTTGTTCACTATATTTTCAACATTGATAGTGCAAGTATCTTCTGTTTATTTTGGTCTCTAGTTTCAGCCATCAGTCTTTTAGTTTCTCTCATCAGATCTTGCTTATGTTTTCTCTGTGTTTTTAAGCAGGGACGGTCTCACACTATAGTCCTGGCTGGCTCAGCACTTGTTGTGGAGACCAGGGTTAGGGTTAGGGTTTTAGGGTTAGGGTTAGGGTTAGTCCAGTTTGCAGTGATCTTCTTCCCACTTTCTCCTAGTGCTGGAAGTGGTGTGTGTCACCATGCTGGCTATACCTTCTTAGACTTCCATTTAAGTATTTCACTTTATTTTGGATGCTGATATAAAAATACTGTTGTTGTTTTGTTTGATGCTGAAGAAAGATTAAATTGGGATCTTGCTCTATGATGGTATGAGGTCATTGACTTATGTATATTAGATTGTATTCTGCAACCTTGTTATAATCAATTTTGGGTGTACAGTGTGCCATATTAGTGCTCTGCCTCATCAGAGTTCCGAGAAAACACCCCATAGCCACCAAAAATCCCACTTGTACCATCATAACATTTAAATAAACCAGTAAGTAATTCTGGAATATTCTTCATATTTTTTTGGGCATACAGTGTAAGATTTAGGGAAAAGGGAACAATTTTAATGCTTCCTAAGAAAATTAATTTTAATTGACGTAGGAAGGCCCATCCTTTTTGTAGGTGAACAGTTCCATAAGAAGGAGATTCTCTACTGCATGATATGAGAAAGCAAACTGATCTCTAACAAGAGTGTATTCACTCACTGCTTGCTGATCTTGATTGTAGATTAGTGTGACTGGCCACTTCAAGTTCCTGCCCCTTGACTGTATCTTAAAACTGTAAGCCAAATCAATTGTCTTTCCTCAGTTGGTTTTTTCAGGTTTATCACAGTAGCAAGAATAAAATAAGAGAGTCTTTAAAATTTAGAGACCTTTAAAAGCAATATGGATGGATAAAAATTGAATTTCACTTTTCATCAGTAACGAAATAGCTAACTGTATTTTTAGCAGTTGTAATTTATCTAATATTCTAAAAGTGAACTTCTTTGGGTTTTATTTTGTTTTAACTGCAGTTTTACAGATGAAGGCACGACAAAAGTAGAGTAATTTGTCCAAAGAATACTAATAGTGGTGATAGAACTTGACTTCCAAGCTAGTCTTGCTGCTCCACTGTGCTACCTGGCCAGGCTGACTATTGTTTAATTTGATAACTTTCAACTTTTAAAAGAATTTAATTTCAAAAGTGTAATCCAGTGTTAAAAATTAAATACCATTTTCTTTTCTTAGACAGATAATATTATAATAAGAAATAATTAGACTATTTTTATTAGTCTTGGTGGTTCAAGCTTATAATTCTAGCTACTCTAAAGGCTGAAGCAAGAGGACCACAGGTTCAAGCAAGTCTGAGGTTTTGAGTTTAAGGTCACCCTGGACAATGTACTCAGACCCTATCTCCAAATAATATGCTAGACAAGTCCTCTACTCAGTGTTATGTATGTATAGCATAGTATGTATAAGGCCCTAAATTCATTCCCCAGAACCACTAAACAATAACAGTAGTAAGTTGTATAACTGTTATATAATTATACTTTTGGAAAATCATCCCAGGCCTAGTTGATATGTAATGTAACAAATAGTATTAGAGAAATTAGTCATTACTGTTAAGCACAGCATGGTTGACATTTCTAAGTCCAGTGTCAAACTTGTTTCACTGCTGCAGAGAATCACAGTGCAGATTCCTTAGTACCTCTTTTGCCTTAACTATATCCAGTTAAAACATTCCTTCATACCACACTATTAATCATTTAGGTTTGGGCATGGACTTGAGGTAATGCTGATGAGTAAAGAGGAATTGGAGATGAGAAGCTGAGAATTGGAATGTCTTAAGTATTATAAGCATTTCGTATCATACTCAGTCCATGCGTGTGTCACACTTACCCATTTCTTGTCCCCATTACTCTAGCAATTGGGTCTCTACCCCTCCTTACACTTGTAATGACGATTGCTTACAATTCAAACTTTGTTTCCATATGATTTACAAAATCGATAATCTCTTAGCGAAGCTTGTCTTCCCTTCCATATATGGTGGTCAGCAGACACATGTTACTTCTGCGTGACCACTAATGGTTAAATTAGCACAGATTCTTTCAGAGAAAAGAAGAGGACTTTTGATAAGGTATTGTCATCTCAAGTTCATGGTGAACTATACATTTGAGTTACAAGAGAAATTTTAAAAACACGGTCATATTTTAAGTGCATTTACAATTTTATGTTGGGTCCCATAGTTACTCTTCAGTACGTGGCACTGGTTGGAAACACCTAGATGATAGTGATAGTGTCTTTGCAGCAAATTCCTAGGTGTAGAGATATTTGGATTGTGAGGAGTTCTTAGTATGGTGGGCATTGAAAAGAGAAAAAGAACCCTTTGTCCAGTGCAACTGGCATATCAAGGGGGACCTTTGGCATGTTGTTCTCTTCTGTTTTATTCATATTTCCTTGTACACTGCCAACAGCCGATGCTTTCGTGAATTCTTAGCACAAGAAGGTTTCTATTTTTGCAGTGCTGACGGACGTCTTTGACTACTGAGTCACAACCCTGAGTTTATTTTTTAAAGTAAACTTTACATTATTTATCTCTGTGATAAATAGGAATCTTTAAAAATAATAATCTCAGTTATCTGAATTGTCTATTTGTCCTTCACACTGTGCTGTACTCAACTGGTATTTGTTATCTTTATTTGCTGATTACTACTATTTGCTCAACTGCCATGATCTACTTTGAAAAGTAATGTCACCTTCTGCTTCCTTTTACTGAAGGGAAATCATGCTGGAAGGTTTTTATTCCACCATAGCCAAAACTCCATTAGCTTGTCATCTTTAAATATTTTTAATCATTCCAGAAGACTTCAACCATATTCATGATGATTATAAGTGATTGATAATAAATGGTTCATATTCTTGAGGCCTGTGTATGTGCATTTATTCTGTCATTGGAACTGTCCTTTGTGGTTATCCCTGTTCAGAAGGGAAACTACAATTTCTTATAAGTGTTGCTTTTTTGGTTTTGCCAGTTTCTTGCTAATTAGCCCAGGCTAGCATGGAACTCACTCTGTCCTTTTTGCTGTCTGAAACTCTTGATCCCTCTGGCACACCCTCCCAGAATCTGGGACTACCAATGTATACTACCATGTTCAGCTAAGTTCTGTGTTTATTGTGCTTAAGAATTGTGTATGTTTTTTAAGACCAAAAAAAAAAAAAAAAGAAATACTACTCAGCTATCAGAAACAAGGAAATCATGCAATTTGCAACCAAATGGATGGAACTGGAAAAAGAGTCGGCTAACCCAGACTCAGAAAGATGTACATGGCATCTATTCACTTATAATTGGATTTTAGCCATATAGTACAGGATAACTATCCTACAACCAACACAGACTTTGTTACCTGTTAGTGAGACACTTTACCCTATTGGTGCTGCCATGTAGGCCCCCAGTGCAAGAGGAGCTCTTAGTCCTCATATGACTGCTGAACTGGTTGTGGGGCTGATATTTAGAGACACCCCACTCTGGAGGAGGAGTAGGGTAGGTGAGAGAGGGGGGAGTTTGTGGGAGGGTGGGACCAGGAGGGATGGTAAGAGGGCACTGTGATGGAGTTGTAACTTAAAGTAATAAACATAAGTAAAGAAGTATAAGACTTGGCAACTGGATTTTGGAAGTAATTGTCAACATATTTTTCTTATTAGAAACATAAACAAAACCCCTGAAATGTTCATTATACTGTAGATTATGACCTTGAAACACTTATTTTTTTAAAAATTATTTGCTAGTATAATGTATCAGTTGTAGCTTATTTAATCACGTTAAGTAAGGGATCGTTATTATCACTAGATGAAAGTTCAGAGACTCTGGTGGTGGTATCAAAGTGTTAAATTTTCAAATGCTAGATGTTGTATTGATAAACAGTAAGAGCTGCTTGAGATTTCAGAGGTGATTTGCCCGTTATTTTAGAGGTTAGAAATGAATCTGGGAGAGAGCTCTTCCAATTGTTGGGTAGCTAGTGACAAAACTGCGCTGTAGTATTTTTAATTATTTAATGCATTAAAATATTCACCATGGATTCAGTCAACCAGTAGGTAATTTTAGGGATGCATGTTTAAAGTTCCTTGGCTTTTGTATTTATAACTTCAAATTTATAACTGAATTTTTATTTTAAATTTGCTTTATGAACCATTACCAGTACACTTAACATGGTTGTAATATGTGATTTGTGAAAATGAAAGTATTTGTGACACAAATAGCCATTACATTAAATTGAGAACATTATCACACACCTTGTCTTACAGGCATAGAAAATGTGATGCCTTTTTTTTTTTTTTTTGCTAGTAAGAGGAATACTTTTCCTTTGTGTTAAAGTTCAGTGCTTCATATAGTGACTATAATGAAACAGACAAATTTATCCTTTGTCCTTTTATTTCATCAAGAAGTAAATATTTGCTTTTGGTACTAAAACTAACTTTCTGGAAGTTGGAGTGAAGTGGAAGAAATGACTACAGTTTTATTGAGTTGGGAAGATCCTTCAGTCAGTGGTCTGGCCTCCACAGGACTGTGGGTAGTTTGGAGGTATATTTACCAGTTTTAGGTAGAAAATGGAAAATTATAGAAGATTTCAGAGAGGAAGTGAATGTTAAAGACTGAGTTGGAATTATTTTGAATGATATAGACCTATTTTCAGCAATGTCAAAAACCATTCTTACAGTTAAGAAAAGGGGGAGACTTTTGGATGTCTTCTTACACTGAGTCCTTTTGTTGTTTCTTTTCAAACAATTATTCATGTTTTAGAGATGAAGTGACTAAGGAACATCTAAAATACTTAGTCATTTAATACTATAGTCATTAAAACTTTGACAGTGAGTCAGTGTAAGTAATATCTTCTGAGATACTTGACTCACTGTCAGTGTTTTAGTGACGATGGTGTTGGTTTATATGAGGTATTGCATAATGTACTCATCCTCTGTAACTGAAAATTATTTTTTTAAAATAAATAACTATTAATCTCAGCACCAGTATGTTAGAATGGCTTATGAATTGTATTTAGTTAGCATGCCCTCAATTCTTATGAAAGTGTATTTTACCTTTGCTCTATTTTTTTAGACTCCTGTTTGCTTTGTCAACTTATATTGAAGAAAATGTCTTCTGTTATTTCTTAATTTAGCAAATTCTCATAGATTTCTTTAACAAAAATTATGGAGCTGCTAGTTTGAATACAAGTTGTAAATTGCATGTATTCTGTGGCATTGTAGGTTTAATTCATAAGAAAATTACCTTGTATTTATGATGTTCTTGAGAATTTATACTTTTAAACATCAGTTTTAATACTTCTAAAAATATTTTGTTCCTATTTTAAAAGTACGTTTATGTTTGTGTGCTTGTGTGTGTGGGTATGTTCTCATGAGTTCAGGCTCCTAAAGAGGCCAGAAGTGCTGGCAGACTTTGGTGCTACAGGCCTGTTGCAAGCTTCTTGGGATGAGTCTTGGAGCAGAACTCAGGTCCTTCACAAGAGCAGCACACATTCTGTTTGTGTTTGTGTTTTGTTTTGTTTGTTCTGTTCTGTTCTGTTTCTCTATGTAGCCCTGGCTGTTCTGGAACTTGCTATGTAAAACCAGGCTGGCCTTGAACTCAAAGGTCCTCTGCCTCCTGGGAGGTGGGATTAAAGGTACAGACTGCTAGTATGTGTTCTTACTTGTTATCCATCTCTTCTGCCCAGCACTTCAGTTTTAAAATATGTAAGCTTTTTTTTCTGAGTTAGAAAATAGCAGTAAAATTATTATATATTTATATATATATTTTATTTTGAAGAAATTAAAAAAAGCATTTTACCAATGACACATTGATACTGGCAAACTAAAACTAAACAATTCTATAAAGAATTCAGTTTAAAATTTATCTTTTGAGCTCAATAGTTGATATATATGCTTCTATTTGTAGGAATAAATTGAACAGTATGACAGTTATTTTATAGCTGAAGATGGTTAACTATCCACTATTTGATATGAATTCATAAATCAATCACAAAATCAATTGCTGAACTTACTCCTTAGTTGCTTTTCTTTTTATCATTAAAGAAAAAAAACATTTATTTGGGGGAGACACGTGCTACCGAGGTCAGAGGCCAGTTCCTGAGAGTGGGCTCTCTCTGACTTGAGTTTCAGGGATTGAATTCAGGTGAAGGTGGAGGCTTGGCTACAAGCACCGTTACCTGCTGAGCCATTTCACCTGCCCTCTTTAGCTGCTTTTCTACAAAATTCTATTATTTTCATTTACTATAAAGGCCTTTTTTTTTAAATGTTGCTTTTTGCGAGTATTGGAGTATATAGAGGATTTCTCCTTTGGATTAATTGTAAACTGTTCTTAATCCCTTGACCTCTTAAAGCAACTATTCTGACATAGACCTCTTAAAGCAGCCATCTTCAAAGCCTCAGCTTAGGGCTGTCAGTCATTAATTCACCTGTGTGATTTTATCAGAGTTTTCTTTTTAGGTTTCTAACCCTCCTTTTAATGACATTGATTTTGATGATAACCCTAGCATTTATTTTACGACTTTTTTTTTTTTCACCTTCAGAGATCCTGTTGTTGCTATGGCTGTTCTTGAAGGACATCTCAAATGCTGTCTGGTGTTTTATTTGGCTATTGATAAGCTATTTCATCTTGTGTTTTTTTGATTCTCATAACTTTTAAAGGTCATAAGTCCTACTCATTCATTTTTCTGATAGTATACCTAAGCTTGTAGTTACTTAGGCAGACTTATAATCCCTTGGTAATTATCCATTCAATACTTGTGTTCTGTTTTTGACCAGAATTCTTGCAACTTGGAGGTACTCAGCTCCTTTATAGCTTATATCCCTCCTGCTCATTCTGATTCTCTGATTCTTAGGATCTAATTTGAAAATATTGAAAAAAAATCTTAGTTTTCCAGCATAACTACATGGTACCAGCAAAGTATCTAGACTTGATGCCATTTACCTGGTTTATCCTGACCAGGTTCATATTGCCTGTGATGAGCACAGTTTTCATGTTTACTGTAGTCCATACCTATTTATGTTTCCATTCAGTAGAATAAAGACCTAAAGCTACACTATGTTTTTATTCCTTGGGTCTAATATGACCCAAGAGTGGTAACATTGAATCTATCTCTTTTGCTATACATATGTACACGCATATCATATATATATATATATATATGATATGCGTGTGTATATGTATAATTTTTTTGTTTATTTTGGTCTGACTATTTGAACTATTTTTAAAGATGTTTTTGTTTGTTTATTGAAAATAGATTCTTTTCTAGTACAGTATATCTTTATTACAGTTTCCTCACCTTCTGCTCTCCCAGTCCTTCCTCAACTCCTCTTCCCTGTAGATCCACTCCTTTTCTGTCTTATTAGAAAAAAAAAAAAAAAAAACAGGATTCTAAAAGGTAACAACCAAACATGAGAAAATACAAAGAGCCGCAAGAGCAGGCAGGAGACTCAGATACCAATTCATTAACATATTTAGGAGTCCCATGAAAATACTAAGCTGAAAGCTATAATATATACACAGAAGAACTGGTTTAAGCTCTATTCTTGCTGTTTTAGTCTCTGTGAGTTCATATGAACCTTGCTCATTTGATTCAGAGGGTCTTGTTCTGTTGTTCTCCATCCCCTATGGCTCTTAAACTCTTTCCACCTTCAGGGTTCTCTGAGCCCTGAGGGGAAGGATTTGATGGGGGAAATCTCATTTAGAGCTCTGTGTTCTAAAGTCTCTCTCTGTGTAATATCTCAATGTGGGTCTCTGTGTTTGTTCTCATTTGCTGTAGGAGGAAGCTTTCTGATGTTGGTTTAATAAGACACCATTCTGTGAGTGTAGCAGGGTATCAGTAAGAGTCATTTTATTGTTGCTTTTATTCTTTAGACCAGTAGTATTTGGTTTTACCCTAAATTTCTGGGCTACCTAGTCTCTGATTCTTGGTCATCCAAACAGTGTTGACTATGGGTTCTATCTTGTGGAAGTGACTTTAAGTCAAATCAAGCTTGTTCGCTCCTCCTACAAGTTCTGTGCTACCATTGCCCTAGCATAACTTGCAGACATTATAGGTAAAAGGTTTTGTTGCTGGGTTGGTGCTTACATTTCTCTTTTGGGAGCCTGAAGAATACCTTTCCACATCAAAGACACTAGAATACGGGGGAAGGTGCCATGTAGGCTCCAGCTCTACTTTTCCATGTTTATTGATTTGTGTTGGTGTTATCCTCGGCAGTGGGACCCCAAAGTCAGTGTGCAGAGAGGAATCCATTGTCTTAACAACAGCCTGGATTGTTCAGGATTTTTTTCTATGGAAAACAATCATTTGAATACCACCTAGTCACAGTACTAGAAGACTTGGTGATAAGATATGGCCAATTGGCACTCCGTCACCTGCATTATTAGGATATGTCATTAGGGGCGCCGTCATATTTTAGGAAGTTTCCCATGCACTAGGTTTCCATACCATACCTCAAATGCCCCAATATAGCTGTCTCTCACTGTATTCTCAGCCTCAGTCCTGTTTCCCTTACCCTCCTTACCTGATCCTGCAATTATTTGCATCCTGCCCCAAGTTCAGGCCACACATAAAATGTCTTTCTCCCTTCCAGGTAGATCTTGTGTCCCCTCTAGTCCCTTTCTGTATGCTTAACCTCTTTGGATCTATGTATTGTAGTTTGGTTATCATTTATTTAGTGGCTAATAGCCACATTATGTACTGTATTTACTTTTTTGGGTCTATGTTATCTCACTCAGGATGATTTTTTCTAGTTCTATCCATTTGCCTGTAAATTTCATAATGTCACTTTTTTAACAGCTGAGTAATACTCATTGTGCATGTGTATTACATTTTCTCTCCCACTTCTTCTGTTGAGGTTCTAGGTGGTTTTCAGTTTCTGGTTACCATGAATAGAACAGCAATGAACATGGTTTAGCAAGTGCCCTTGTGGTAGGATAAAATATCCTTTGGGTATATGCCCAAAAGTGGTATAGCTGGGTCTTGAGGTAGATTGAGTTCCAACTTTCTGAGGAAACAGCATATTGATTTCCATAGTGGCTGTACAAGTTTGCATTCCCACTAACAATAGAGGAGTGTTCCCTTTGCTCCACATACATCCTTGACAACATGAGCTGTAACTTGTGTTTTTGATCTTAGCCATTCTCCCAGGTTTAAGATGGAGTCTTAAAGTAGTTTTGGCTAGGCGTGGTGGCAAACATCTTTAATCCCATTACTTGGGAGGCAGAGGCAGGAGGATCTCTCTGAGTTCAAGGCCATCCAGAGAAATGTTCTCTCAAAAAACAACAAAAAAAGTAGCTTTGATTTTCATTTGCCTGATGGCTAAGGATGTTGAATATTTCTTTAAGTGTTTCTCAGCCATTAGAGATTCTTGTGTTGAGAATTCTCTGTTTGGATCCATACCCCATTTTTAAATTGCTGTTTGTTTTCTTGATATCTAGTTTTGAGTTCTTTATATATTTTGGTTATTATCCTATCAAATTTGTAGTTAAAAATATTTTCTTATTCTGTAGGCTGCCACTTTGATTGACTGTGCCCTTTGTTTTACAGGTGCTTTTCAGTTTCATGAGATTCCATTTATTAATGCTAGATCTTAGTACCTATGCTATCAGTATTCTGTTTAGAACGTTTTCTGTACCAATGTGTTCAAGGCTATTCCCCACTATTTCTTCTATCAGCTTCAGTGTATTCAGTTTTATGTTGAGGTCTTTGATCCATTTGCAGTGGTTCTGTACAGGGTCATAAGTATGAATCTGTTTGTATTCTTCTCCATGGAGACATCTAGTTTGTCTAGTACCATTTGTTGAAGATGGTGTCTTTTTTTCCGGTGTGTATTTCTGTTGTCTCTATCAAAAATCAGGTATCTGTTGGTGTATGGATTTATGTCTAGGTCTTCAATTTGATTCCATCCATTAATGTGTCTGTTTTATGCCAATAAAATATGGGTTTTATTATTATAGCTGTGCAATACAATTTGGAGTCAGGAATGGTGAGACCTCAGGTAGTTCTCTTATTGTTCAAGCTTGTTTTTACCTATCCAGGT
This sequence comes from Lophiomys imhausi, assembly GCA_907164525.1. Lineage (NCBI taxonomy): Eukaryota > Metazoa > Chordata > Mammalia > Rodentia > Muridae > Lophiomys > Lophiomys imhausi. Next base: position 6,371,924 of record CAJQZJ010027982.1, on the reverse strand, counting down.
TGTGTGTGTGTGTGTGTGTGTGTGTGTGTGTGTGTGTGTGTGTGTGTTTCCATATGGAGATGAGATTTGTCCTTTCAAGTTCTGTGAAGAATCGCATTGGAGTTTGGAAGGGGATTTCATTGAATCTGTACATTGCTTTTGATAGGATGACCATTTTTACTATGTTGATCCTACTGATCCATCAGCATAGATCTTTCCATCTTCTGATATGTTCTTCAATAATTTCTTCAAAGATTTGAAGTTTTTGTCCTACAAGTCTTTCACTTGCTTGGTTAGGTTATCAAACCTATAGGTTAGGTTATGTTGTCTGTGGCTATTGTGAAGGGTATTGTTTCCCTGATTTCTTTCTCAGTTCATTTGTTATTTGTATAAGGGAGGACTATTGATTTTTTTTTTTTTTTTTTTTTTAGTTAATCTTGTATCGTGCTACTTTGCTGAAGGTGGATATTTGCCGTAAGAGGGAGTTCCCTGGTGGTGTTTTTAGGGTCATATATACTGTCATATTATCTGCAATTAAAGATACTTCTTTAATTAAAGGACTTCTCTTCCTTTTCAACTTGTGTCCCCTTGATCTCCTTCATTTGTCTTGTTCTAGCTAAGGCTTCAAGTGCTATATGTGGAATAGGTTTCAAGAGATGTAAACTTACTCAATAAAATACCTGCAAACCAAATCCAAGAACAAACCAAAAAGTGTAAAAAAAAAAATCTAATTAAATTATTTAACCAGTATTTAGGTTATATCTAATTGGTTTGGCGACTGTTAATCCTTAACCCGCCATTATAAATGAGCACACAGACACCACATGGATTTTAACAAGCCTAGGCCTGAATTGTGCAATCCTAGATAAGCTAGCTCATAATTCTGTTACCCAAATATGACCCATATATACATATGTCCCTTTGGATTGCTATTCTCCATGTTTTGCCAATGTTCCAGGCATTGTTCCTTGTATTCTGCTACTTTGCTGAAGGTGGATATTTGCCACGTGGAATGATCTTCTTTAATCTACCCCATGGTGTATGGAGGACTCCTTGCCTGCTCATGGCTTCTTCCCTGGAGGCTTCTCTGTCCCAAGATGCTCTCTGTCTCAGAAGCCAGTGCACCTTAGTCCTGCCTAGCTGCCTACCGTAGTCTTTGCCCAATCTCCAGGCCTCAGCATTTATTTAACCAATCAGAGACAATGTAAGTAACAGACAGCAAGCAGGACCAATTAACATTTAGAATGCTTAACATTACCTTATCAAAAAAGATCATCCACCATGATCAAGTAGGCTTCTTCCAGAGATGCAGGGATGGCTCAATTAAAAAAAAAAAAAAAAAAAAAAAAAAAGGAATGTAAAGGCCTTTGAAAAAATCAAGGCAATTTACAGCAAGCCTATAGCTAACATCAAATTAATTGGAGAGAAACTCAAAACAGTCCCACTGAAATAAGGAGCAAGACAAGGTTGTCCAATCGCTCTATACCTGTTCAACATAGTACTTGAGGCTTTAGCTGAAACAATAAGGAAACTGAAGGAAAGGAAGAAGCCAAAGTATCTTTATTTGTAGATGATATTATAATATACCTAAATGACCCTAAAAATTTGTTGCACTAAGCACCTTCATTAAAAAAAAAAAAATTGGAGAGATCTCATACTAGCAACTTAAAAGCATGCCTAAAAACTCTAGAAAAAAAGGAAGCAAACACACCTAAGAGGAGTAGAGGGCTGGGAAAAAAAAACAAAACTCAAGGTTGAAATCAATTAACTTAGAAACAAAGAGAACAATACAAAGAATCAATGAAACCAAGAGCTGGTTCTGTGACAAAATCAACAAGATAGACAAACCCTTAGCCAAACTAACTAAAAGGCAGAGAGACAACATCCTAATCAATGAAATCAAAAATGAAAAGGGGGACATAACAACAGACACTGAGGAAATCCAAAGGATCATTAGGTCTTGCTTCAAAAGCCTATACTCCACAAAATTGGAAAATGTAAATGAAATGGATGACTTTCTTGATAGATTCCACTTACCAAAGTTAAATCAGGATCAGGTAAACAATTTATACAGTTCTATAACCCCTAAGGAAATAGCAGCAGTCATTAAAAGTCTCCTAACCAAAAAAGCCCAGGGCCAGATGGTTTCAGCACAGGATTCTACCAGACTTTGAAAAAAGAACTAATATCAATACTCCTCAAACTGTTCCACAAGATAGAAATTGAAGGAACATTGCCAAAATCATTCTATGAAGCCATAGTGACCCTGATACCACCCAAAGACTCAATAAAGAAAGAAAATTTCAGACCAATTTCCCTCATGGACTTTGATGTAGAAATACTCAATGAAATTCATGAACTTTGACGCAAAAATACTCAATAAAATACATGCAAACTGAATCTTAAGAACACATCAAAAATATAATCCACGGTGATCAAGTAGGCTTCAACCCAGGGAAGCAGGAGGTTCAGCATACAGAAATCCATCAGTGTAATATACCATATACAGAGGAAAAAACCCCACATGGTTGTTGTTGCAGGGGTCCATGCCCAGGACTCTTGGTGGTGGGCATGAGCTGGCGTGGAATCAACGACCCAGATTCCAGGCGACCAGTAAGTGGCAAAAGCAGACCCATTTCTTTAAAAAAGAGGGAGCTTCCCTTTATAACCCTCACCCGGAGACCATTGGCTCCTGAACTGTAGGCTGCTGTGAGGCTCTTCCTCATTGGCTCATGTCTCATTACCCTTTGTGGTATCAGCAATCTCAAGACAGGTCTGGGTCGGTGTCTCAGGCCAGTTGTATTCGGGAGCCCAGCCACACATGTGGTATTTAACAGCAGGCCTTGTTTCTGCTCAGTGGCAGACCTTGTTCCTCCTACACATGATCATTTCATTAGATGCTGAAAAGCTTTTGACAAAATCCAACACCCCTTCATGCTAAAAGTCTTGGAGAGATCCGGGATACAAGGAACATACTTAAACATAATAAAGGCAATATACAGCCGGGCGGTGGTGGCTTACGCCTTTAATCCCAGCACTTGGGAGGCAGAGGCAGGCGGATCTTTGTGAGTTCGAGGCCAGCCTGGTGTACAAAGTGAGTCCAGGACAGCCAGAGATATTCAGAGAAACCCTGTCTCGAAAAACCAAAAAAAAAAAAAAAACCAAAAAAAAAAATAAAGGCAATATACAGTAAGCCGATAGCCAACATTAAATTAAATGGAGAGAAACTTAAAGCAATTCCACTAAACTCAGGGAAAAGACAAGGCTGTTCTCCATATCTATTCAACATAGTACTTGAAGTTCTAGCTAGAGAAATAAGACAACTAAAGGAGATCAAGGGGACACAAACTGGAAAGGAAGAAGTCAAATTATCCCTATTAGCAGAAGAGGGATTCTCTGGATTTCTTTGGTGTTTGTTATGTGCCAAAGTGTCTTTCTTTTCTGGTCCAATCTGTTTGTGTTCTATCTTTCTTGTACCTTTCTTTATAGGCTTCTCCTTCAGGTTAGAAAATTTTTCTCCTATGATTTTGTTATAAACATTTTCTGGAGCTTTGAGCTCAGATTCTTCTCCTTCCTCTCTCATTACTATTCTTAGGTTTTGTCGTTTCATAGTGTCCCAGGTTTTCTGGTTGTTTTGTCAGTTTTTTGGATTTAACATTTTCTTTGACCGATGTACCATTTCTTCTATCATATCTTCAACACCTGAGAGGCTCTTTTCAGTCTTTTATATTCTGTTCATGATGTTTGCCTCTGTAGTTCCCGTTTGAATTCCTGCATTTCTCATTTCCAGAAATCCTCTAGTCTGTGTGTTCTATTTTGACTCTATTTCTATTTTCAGGTCTTGAATAGTTTTATTCATACCCTCAGACTGTTTTTGCTTTCCTGAACTTCTGTAAGGGATTTATTCATTTCCTCTATAAGGACCTCTATCATTTTCACATAGTTGGTTTAAACTTTTTTTTCTTGTGCTTCAGCTATGTTGGAATATTTAGGTTGTGCTGCGGCAGGATAGCTAGGCTCTAGTGGAGACATACTGTCCTGGTTGTTGTTGTGTTTTTATGCTGGCATCTCAGCATCTGGGATTGGGGTGATTATAGGTCTTGGTGCAGATTTCTGGGTTTGTCTTTGTGAGTGTGATTCCTGTGTGTTGCCTGGTAGGAACCTTTCTATGAATGTGATAGTTGTAACCACTGGGAGTTCCAGGTAAAATGTGCTTCTGAGTTATTAGGGCTGGTACATAGGAATGGGGATAGGCTAGTTTCAGGGGATCCACACGAGGGAGTTGAGTGGACCATTCAACTGGGATATGTTCATTTTGTTTCTGTGGAATGGGGAGGGCAGGAAGTGAAGAGAGGTTACCCCAGAGGGTCTGCTATATTGGTGGGGATGAGACCTGTTTTGGGGGTGGAGTGGTGGAGGAAGGCAGGATTGGATCTAGAGGAACAGAAGGAGAAGGGAAGATGCCTGCTTGGAGTTTGGGACTGAGATAAAGCAACAAGTGGGGAGAGGGAAGTTAGAAGGGGAAGGTCTGCAGGGTCCATAGATAATGTAGACAGAGGGGGAAAGAAGGCTATGGCAGATGTTCTGTTGCAGAGCTGGGGATGAGGCTGGGATATTGGATCTGGGGAGCAGAGGGGGAAAAGAGGATCTGCAGGAAGACTATATGGTTTTCTGTTTTGTGTGGCCTGTGGCTTAGCAAGGGGTGTCTACAATATCTGGGGATGATGCTAAGATATTGGATCTGTGGAACAGAGGGGGAAAAGAGGAACTTAATACAGGAAGACTATGTGATTTTCTGTTTTGTGTGGCCTGTGGCTTAGCAAAACATATCTATGGTAGTTGAGGGCTGGGATACAGTGATGAGTAGGGGAATGGAGGTTAGAAGGGGAAGAGCTGTGGGATCCCCAGGAAATGGGAGCAGGGACCAGAGAGGGCTACTACAGGTATTGTGCTGCAGAGCTGGGCATGAGATTGGGGTATTACATATGAAGGAGAAGAGGAAGTGATGAAGGCCTTCAATTGTTTTCCCTGTTTGCCTGACCCTATTCAGCTCTTGTGTTCCCAGTGAGTGCCTGCTGGTGTTGAAGGCTGGGATAGTGGGATGAGTTGGGGGAAGGAAGGGTTGAGAAGATCTTTGTGATCCATTGAGTTGGGGTCAGGGAGGAAAAGGAAACCTCAGAAGATTTTCTGCTATAGAGCTGGGCATGAGACTGGGGGATGGGATCTGAGGGGAAAAGGAGAGGTGTGGATCTACTGTCAGCCTACTTGCTGCTTAGAATAGAGCAGTGAAATGTCATTTCCTGAACTAGGCTTTCCCAGACCACCTGTGTAGACTTATTTCCTAAGCTAGGAGAGTTACTCTAACACTGGACACTGATGTTTATCTTACGATTTACCATCCTTTATTTGTAGGTAATAGTGGGGGATGGTTAGCATTTCCAGAGTTGCATAAAATCAACATGCAATGAAAGAGATGTTATGTCCTTTTACATTGAACTTAGATATGGTTTGGTTCTTTGGCCTGTGAACTCAAGAGTGTAGCCATATCAATTGTATTTACATGTCAGAAGGACTAATGTTTATTAGTTATTTATCTAAAGAGAAGACAGGTTTGTGTTATCAGTTGGAAGTCTCAAGAAAACCAATTTAACAGTCAAATGAAACATTTATTTATTCAGAACTATGTGGGTGAATGTATTTGACTGCAGACGTCTACTGAGTGTGTATTTTGAAGTACCCTTCAGTAGCACTTGCTGTTTTCTGTGCTAAATTTTCCAAGCAGCCTGTTGTTTTGGTAACTCATGTAGCTTGTACATTAAGACAGTAATCAAATGGGTCCTTAGTAAACTTAATGCCTGATCTGCTTGCTAGCTTCCATTTTCCTATAGATTAAATCATAGCATTCTTACAAACCTGATTTTTGTCAGTGCGTCTCAAACAGACTCATTATCCCTACTGTATCAGTGAAGATGTATTTTCTGAGAAGCAGGGTTGCAGCCAAGTATTCTTGGGAAACCTCTGAGGCTTGCCAACTGCTGCTTGAGATTCTTTCAGTCTGCCACTTTCTGTATTCTACAGCCATCAGGGAGGGAGCATCTTGCCACACACCCTCCTCAGTTGTATTCTCCTGTCCTTGTCCTTTATATTCAGTTTGACTTTCTTCTGGAATGGTCTCTGTTCATACCACCTGGTTTTAGCTGGCTTTTTCTTAGATTTTCTCCTTGATTAACCAGTTTACTTATGTGTCTAATTCTGTATGTATAATGCTATTGCTCTATTTCTGACTGTTTAGACTTCCAAAGTGATATTTTATTATAGTGCAGAGTTTGGGAGTCAGAGAGGCAGGCAGATCTCTGAGTTTAACACCAGCCTGGTCTACAGGGTGAGTTCTGAAGTATCACTCTATGTTCCCTTGTTTCTGAGAGTGTGATGAGTCAGGAGAGCACACTTATATTACAGAAAGAAGACAGAAAGGCAGGTGGGAAAGGGCTAGGAACAAATTGTAAATTTTAAAGACACACCCTCAAGGGACTTCCTCCTTCTAATCAGTGCCCACCCACCTTAGTTCCCACCTCCTCCCAGCAATAGCATCCAGTTATGATACCCTCAGTTGATTGGCCACTAAACAAGCTTGTGCCTTCATTATCCTATTATCTCTCAGTGATTAGATCAACCACCTGGAGATGGATCCTTCTGAGGGAACATTTCATATTCAGCATAGAACTCCTGTGTTTTAAAGGTTCTTGGTGATCTAAAATTTGGGATAATAACATGCACATGCACGGAGAACACATACAATTTGAGATAATACACACACGTGTACACACACACATAAATATGAGTGTACTCATATTTATGCTTGTCATTTAGCCTGGAATTTCTTTACATTTGTGAGATTTCTATTTCCATCTTAGGTTTCCCTATTTCTATGAAACTTTCATATCCAGTTTTTAAATTTCTGTAGCACTTTCTTATATTGTGCAAGGTTGTGCCCAAATGTTATCTTATATGTTGTTCTCTTCTATGTCAATCTTGGATTATACATTTTAATAACACTGATTCTTTACAGTGATTTCATTCATTCAGTTATCACATGTTGTACTGCTTTGTACTCTAAACTATTGTAAATGATACTGCTCTGAGTGCTCGGGTGTGTATAACTGTAAACACAGAGTTTTGTGCTAAGTCCCTGATCACAGGCAACATGATGTCATCTGAATATTAGAAAGTTTTTTTGAGTTTTGTTTGTGTTCAAACAGGTTTCACTGTGTAGCCCAGGCAGAATACCAACTTTTTGTAGTCAAGCCTAGTTCAAATTTGTGATCTTCCTGCTTCATCTTGCTGAGATTATAGGCATGTGTCACCATAACCAGCAAGACAGTGTGATTTTGCTTTTTAGATTTATGCTTATTTCTGTGATGATATAATTTGATTCATAGTGCTTTGCTAATGTTTGAAATTATTAAATTATCTCTGTGTCTATATATACTATATCTACAGATATATATAGACACAGACAAACTAGTTCCTGTCACTAAATTAGAGATGCTGTCGCCTTGCTTCCTACTTGAATTTTAGGTCCTCTTCTCACATTTGAGCTAATTGTTTTAGTGCTACTGAGTTCTTCCTCATTTTTCTTGGTATGCAGAGGGATTTTTCTTAACTACTCATTATATCATACCACTCTTCATGGGAATTATAGCCTTAAGATTAAATTAATTTAAAAATTTCAAATCTGATAGTCTCAGCTTTCAGTATCTGGTTTTGGCTTCCCATCTTTCCAATAAAGCAGTTAGCCGCCTTGAATAAGTAGCCATCTTGAATAAGACTAACTACTGCCTCTTGAATAATGCTTGATCTTCCAAAGTGACCTTTGATAGTTTTTTTCTCAACTGCTCTTCCCTTTTGTTGTGTTATCATAGACTTTCTATCTTATCACTTTTGAATAGAATATGTATCTCTTATCTAAGGTATGAGCTAACTGCTCATTAAAGGTCAAGACCACACACTTCTTTACTGCTGGTATTCTAAAACAGCATGCACTAGCTTGTTCCTGAACACATGTTAGCTATGGGAACTCAATAGACTGTAGTAGAAGAATCATTAAATTTGAAATTAGGTGCCTGGGTTCTGGTTAAGTCTATAACCAGGTAGTTGTATGATTTTGGTCATTTAAATTCTGCTTCTCTTTGTTAATTGTCTAGAGAAGGTTTATTTAAATGCTTAAAGTGTGACTTAAGTTTTGCATTAATCTAGGTTGAAATGACCAGTTTTCTGTACTTTTGGAGTAAAAATGATTTTCACTTGTTTAACAAATCTGCCTCAGTATGTCTTGCTGTCAGTCACTAAAAGGCTTTAAAGAGTTGAGAAATGAAAAACTGGGAAGGTCGATGGGTAATAATAGCCTTTCTCCTTTCTGTTGCCTACTTTACTCAGGGAGTTGATAATTGAAACCATTTGGGGTGATGTGAGTTTCAAGTTTACATGCAGATGTGCCTTCTAAGAGTAAACAGTGGATGTTCCCTTTCCATTTGTTTGTCAGCAGGAGAGCTACTTTAATGAAACATAACAATGTCAAATCTACTAAAGGTGACATAATTTTCAAAGTTTGAAATTTAAAATTGCAGCATGTTTGTATGTCACTATTGTAGTTTTGTTTCTAGTGTTGACAACCAAAAGAAACTATTGGTATTTGATATATTTTATTTCTTTGATAATTAATTAATTTTCATTGGTAAGATTTTTTTAACTTACTCAGAAACTATTAGTGACAAAATTTGAAATGATCATTTTTTCTACTAAATTAATCAGTTTCCCAAAAATTACAGTTTGACAGTATACCTCTTTTCCTATTTGTGTATGAAAAGAAGTAACAATGGTCAAATATTTTTCACATAATTTTTAATGATCTCATTATGTAGATTTCTACATTAGGGTAAAAGTAATGTTGCCTTTTAGTATCATGTATGTAGTCATCTAACATATTGATTTCTCTCTTAGAAAGTTGAAAGATTCCTGTTATGTAATAATGTGTTTAGTAGATGAGGTTTTGGAAAGCTATTTTCAGTTTTATTTCAGAAGAGGAAAGTGACATAGTAAATTGAACAGATAAGAATTATATTTTTGCATTGAACAATTTGTCCAGTTTAAATATTGAGAATATACTAGCTTTCCTATAGCATTTGCCTTTCTTAAGGTGAGTCTCCTTAATTGTCTCCATATTTGACCAGTCTTTTTAAATATCATCTCTAGAATGCTTTTCTCCTCTGGATACCAAAGGTACAGCATCATTATTTTGGAGTCTGGATCATTGAGTCTGTTTTTCTGATTTTTGTTGGATTATTTGTAGCTTACATGGTTGCATCTTTAACAGTACAGTCATTCCGGTTTTCAATAGTAAAACCATACTTTAGTCTCACTTAATAAAAGTCACTGCTATAAAATACTATCGCAGGAAGACTGATCTCAAGATGTATATAATAGACAGCGATAAGGTAGAAGGATACAGCTCCTCTTCCTTCAAGTCACAAACTGTAGTGAGATACTGCCAAGAGCTGTACTGTTAAGTTGTGGGTGTGTTTGTGAGTACTGCTGACCTTGTTGATTGTAGTCTGCTATCACCATTTTCAAGGGCAGGTTGAGTGAGGCTCACTTTGTGTACTACACTTTACTACCTCAAAACGTCTTTGCCTTTTAAATCTATAATTTCAAAGGAACAGGCCAGGCATACTGTTGAAGATAATTTTGTGATTATATTCAGGGTATAGAGATTGCAGACTTCTGTTACAAACTATAGGAAAAAGAGTGGAGAATATGAAGTACAATAATACAACCTTGGATGCAAAGTGAAATGAAGGATGCTCTACCTGTAATCCTGTTGCCTGAATTTAGGGCTTTAAAACATCCAGAAGTAAAGCAGAGTTGAAACAGATTCAATAGACTTTGTAAAAGTAGTCCTGTTTAAGACCCACCTCTCAGCTCCTTTATTTGAGAAATCCTGTCTTCCAATGGTGGTAATCACTGAGTTCTTACTCTGTAACAAATTCAGTGAAATAGATTGAATTAGTTTGTGTGTGTGTGTGTGTGTGTGTGTGTGTGTGTGTGTGTGTGTGTGT
>CAJQZJ010027982.1:6335308-6361820 GCA_907164525.1 Lophiomys imhausi | reverse complement strand
TGTGTGTGTGTGTGTGTGTGTGTGTGTGTGTGTGTGTGTGTGTGTGTATGATAAGATAAAATTCAAAACAAAACAAAAAAACCCGTGACATAACATTATGAGACAGGGAACCTCCAGAGATGGCCCTGAGTTCATTTTGTGTTGGCTGGCTGTTGGTGGGCATACAGCCTACCCTTAAGGACTAGTTTCTTTCCCCACTGAGATTTCCATAGAGAAAGCTAAATTTTCATTTGCAAGTTGTTACCTCTTAGAGATTGCTTCAGGGTTAAGGATGGGGCATGTGTCCACTTCTCCTTTCAGCTCTAGGACTCCATTTGGCCCAGATCTGTCCAGGCTCTGTGCATGCTGCCTCAGTCTCTGTGAGATCATGTGGCCTTCAATCCAGTTCATGTAGAGGGCCTAGTTTCGTTGGTATCTTCCATCCCTTCTGACTCTTACACTCTTTCTGCCTCCTCATTTGCAGGGTTCCCTGAGCCCTGCGTGGAAGGATTTGATGGGGAAATCCCATTTAGAGCTCTTGTCTCAAAGTTTCTCTGTGTGTAATGTCTGGTGTGTGCAGGTCTTTGTGTTTGTTTCCATCTGCAGCAGGAGGAAACTGTCTGATGATGGTTGAACAAGGGACTGGTCTATGAATTTAACATGATGCTATTAGGAGTCATTTTAACAGATCTGTATTATTTGATTTTCCCCTAAGTCTCTGAGCTATCTAGTCTCAGGTTCTTGGTCACCTAAGCAGTGTCAGGTATGGGTTCTAACTCATGGAGTGATCCTTAAGTCAAATCCGATATTGGTTGGCTACTCCCAGAAGCTTTATGCCCACATTGCACCAGTATATCTTATAGGCCGGACTCCACTATAAGTTTGTAGCTGGATTGGTGTTTTCATTTCCCCTTTGGTATAGCATGCAGAGTGCCATCATTTACTAAAGATACTAGCTTATAAAAGGCTCTGCGTAGGCAGCAGCTTGACTTCTCTGTGTTCAGTGAGTTTTGTAGGTGTTGTCTTCAGAATAGAGACTTGTCATTACTTTGTAAAGAGCAACCTATAGTCTTGGCAACAGCCTGGGTTGTTTGCAATCACAATAAATGGAGAAAATAAGGCATTCCCCAATAAAACCAAATTTCATCAGTATTTATCTACACATCCAGCCCAAGAGAAGGCACTAGAATGAAAATTGCAACCTAAAGAGGTTATCCACTTCGAACAAAACACAAAAAATAATAATCTCAGCACCCTGTAAATCAAAAAGGGGAAGCACACACACATACACATACATACTCATGTACTACATACCACACATACAAAATAACAGGAATAAACAAACATTGCTCATTGAAAACTCTCAATATTAGTGGTTTCAGTTCCCCCAGTAAAAAGACAGAGTAACAAAATGAATGTGAAAACAGAATCCATCTTTCTACCACTTCCAAGAACCATACATTAACATCAAGGACAGATACTGTCTCGGGGTAAAAGGATAGAGACGATCTTCCAAGGAAATGGTTCTTAGAAGCTAGCTGATGTAGCTGCTTTAGTATCTGACAAAATAAATACACTTCAAACCAAAACCAATCAGAGGATATAGGGAAGAATACTACATACTCATCAAAGGAAAAACCCACCAAGATAGCATTTAAATTCTTAATATTTATGTACCAAAGACAATGATGCTGAAGTTAGTAAAGGAAACATTACTAAGCATAAATCCCATATTGACCCTCACATGTTGATAGTGGGAGAATTTACTACCCAACTCTTGCCAGTAGACAAACCATCTAGACAAGCACTAAACAGAAATAGTGGAGCTAACTGATGTAAAAAACTAGATGCACCTAACATATTTATAGAACATTTTTCCTAAACAAAGAATATGCTGTCTCCTCAGCACCTCATAGAACTTTCACCAGAATTGAGCAGATACCACTAATTTATGTAGAGTATTTCTTGGAATAAATTTTGAATGTTTAGTGAACTTGTATTTACATGCATGTGATACTTTGGTAATTTGAAGAGAACTGTGGAAGTGACAGCTATACTGTAAGTTAAACTTGAATGTGTTCTTGAATACCTAAATGCCACAAGAACAAGATATTTTAATGTAAAAGTCAGTTTTCTTAAAAACACACTTTTCAGAATGTATAGAGTCTTCCAGCAGTGTCCAGAAACATTAATAATTCCTTGTTAACTTGTTTCTTTCTTCACACAGGGTGTGATAGGTGTACAGCTGGTTGTTACCATGGTGATGGCCAGTGTCATGCAGAAGATTATACCTCACTATTCTCTTGCTAGATGGCTACTCTGTAATGGCAGGTAAGAAGGGGATAGGCTGATTGTAAGGGGCCCCTTTCTTGTTTGTTTTGAGACAGGTTTCATGTAGCCAAGACTGGCCTAGCATTCACTATGTAGTGAAGGTACCTTCAGTTCCCTGTATTTGTCTTCCTGCCTCCTCTCCAGTACTAGGATTAAAAGCCTGCCCCCCTCACCTGGATACAGCCTGGCACCTTCAGTCTTCAGCTTACGAAGCTGAGTAGCTTTCTCCAAGTGCTAATTGGAATCTGTTTCTAAAATAACAGTAATGAATGTTGTGAGAAAATCTTGCCCTCTCTTCCTCTTGACATGGTAGTTTCTCTGTACAGCACAAAGGCAACAGGACGAGGGATAAGAATTCAGCTCTCAATCCCATTCTTCTTTTCCATCTTCGTCTACTCGCTGGACATTGAGAATAGGAAGTATCCTTTTTCATTACCTTTCAAAGCTGGTTAGCAAAGAAGGTGAAAAGTTAAAATTTTTTTCTAAATGAAAGTGCTTAAATGTTAGAAAGAAAGTAGAGTAAATGTCCTGCTTTTGGTGATTTAATTTGAAAGTTAGAATAAGAACTAGGTGTTCTTTGTTTTATTGCAAATAATTTTAATCTCCTTGATTCGATAAGGAGGGAGTAGAATTATGTTGTAGAGTGGAACTATCTTATGGAAGTAGAATTATGTAATACAACATGCTTAATATTTAATCTATTGTACTATAAACATAATACCATTTATTTCCATTGGTTCCAAAAAAAGACCTAGGTTGACATGCTAGAATTTATATGATATAATAAAATCAGAAGAGAAGTTAGATGATAAAATTATAGAAAAATTTGTACACAAAAATATAAGCCATATGCATCTCCTATGCAGTAATAAAAGGCTAGTGTAAATTTGGTACCATAACTACATCAGGAGAGGATCAAATGCTGATGACCATTTTCTTTTGTTTAGACCTTTTGAAGTTTGGACACAGTGGGTGGCTCTCTTACTGATAATTTCTTATACAGCAAGACAAATAAACCTTTAATTTAAAAGGCTATTCTCTTTACAGAATTTAACTTTCCTTCATCTAATTTGTTTTTCTTTTTATTTGTGTTTGCTATCTTTTGTACTATCTTCTTTGTGATAAGTATAGAAAAATATTCAAACTTAAAAGTTTTTAATACTACATGTTTGTGTACTGTTTATGCACTAAAGTAAACTGTTTAAATGTTTTTTAAATGACTAAAGAGTTATGGGCTTTTTAAAAATAAAATTAAAAGTACCTATATACAAATCTATTATTTGTGACTACGATTTCATTATCTAAGCTTAATATACCTTCCATAATCTTGCTTATTTATTTTGCTTTCTGTAGATTATGAAAGAATAAAATCTCAGCTGGACCAACTTTTTTCTTTTTTTTTTTTTTTTTTGGTGCTGGGAATTGAATCCAGGATACTGTGCATGCTAAGAGCTCTTACTGAGCTGCATCGTATCACTCAAAGCTTGATATTTTACAAGACTGTGTCATAAGACTAAGGAGTGTGACAAAGCTCAGTCTTTAAAAATGAAACATGAAGTTGATTTTCTTGTGATTGTAAGTTGTCCTTGTAAACAATGTATTTGTATTGATTAAGACTGTCTTTAACGTTAAATGAAGTTCTGTAACAGCCATTTAGTCCAGTAAGTTTATTTCTCTGTTGTTATTTCGTGTTCTCACTGCTTTGTCTTGTTGTAATGTTATCTACCTTTGTAAAGTTTGATGCTGACATTTTGAAGTCACAAAAGCTGTCAGCTTAGTAGAATAAGATTATTGATTTTATAGCATTTAGGATAATTACTCTTTTGTCAGCCTTCAGTGACATGAAACCATACTGTGTTAAAATTGATACCTTCTCAGTGGCTTATGTACTATTGATCATAAATGATAATTTTCATTTGAAGCCACTCGAGCCATTGAACACTATATTAGGATGACTTGGAAATGACTATGTCTAATAAAACTATTTAGTAAGACCCTTTATGTGAATGAATACATGTGTATGTAGATACTGTACTATTAACCAACAGTGTGCTAAGGAAATTGGGTGGAGGTGGTTTTTGTATTTGCTTGTTTTTGTTTTGTTTTGTTTTTTAAAGATTTTTTGAGACAGGGTTTCTCTATTTAACAGCCCTGGCTGTCCTGGACTTACTTTGTAGAGCAGGCTGGCCTTGAACTCAGAGAGATCAGCCTGCCTCTGCCTCCCTAGTGCTGGAATTAAAGGCGTGTGCCACCATGCCGGGCTTGGAGGTGGGTTTTGGGGGGGTGGCTGTTTTTTTTTTGTTTTTTAGTTTTTGTGTATATCAGCTTACTATTCATTTATATCATTATAATAAAAGTAAATCATATTTTCTTCAAAGTTAGGACTTAGCTTCTTGTAACTTATGTCCTGTATCTCTTTGAGCTTTTGGTCTTCGCAGTACAGAGATTAAAGTAGCGCTTGGTTAAGTTTATTGACTTGATAGTTAAGATAGTTCTCCAAAGGAGTCAGTACCTTCAAGGAATAAGCCGCTGTACCTAACAGAATAACAAAATCAGAATCTTTAAAAAATTAACAAGCCTTTTAATATAAAAAGTTCCTTATTTGTGTAGTTATCACTAAATAACACTGCTGTAATTTTTAGCAGTAGTTTTTTGTTTGTTTAAAAAAGAAAAAAACCTGTAAAGTCTTTAATATGGTTTAATTCCATTTTTACTGCATTTCTATGTATAGAAAGGATATTGACAAATTTTTAAATGTCCGATACATCATTTGGATATTCTGAGTGAAGTAGGATAAGAGATGCACTGGAACATGTAAGAATCCCAGTGCATGAATTAGTGTAGCTTCACTCTGTCAGGCTGGAATGGTGTCAGATGGGATCGGTGTGAGTGAACAGCTCTGCAGATGGATGCTTCACAAAATGATGAAAAAGGAATTTAGTTATCTTCTGAGTAGTGAAAGAGGGATTCTAGTTGTCTGGGGTTTTGTGGCTCTTGTTCCTCCGACCCTAGTCTGCTCTTAAATGCTGTGCTAGCTGGCAGATGCCAAGGGAGTGGACTGTGGGTCAAGGGATTGAGGGACTCAGACTCGCTCATTTCATAGGCTGGCGCCTGTTTTTCGCGCTAGCTGAAGGTCGGGGGACTGAAATGTTTTCATTTTACCGTGGAAATAACAGCAAGATTGCTGTTCTTTTTTGGAACAGGTTGGTATAAGTTCCACTTTTACACATGGGAAACAAGCTGTAAGCAGTTTACTCAGGTCCATATAATGAGAAAGAAACAACTCCAGACCTCCTTTAGAAGCCCAGGTCATAGTCTGGTGCAACAGTTCTGTCTCCCCTAAACCTGTGATCTTACTATCCACTACATTCCATCACAGTCTGAAAACACTGAGTGGGAAAAGCGTCAGAAATAAACAGTTTATTTTAACTGGCACAGCGTTCTGAGTAGCACACTGGAACTGCACTCTGCTCTTTACTGGCCACTCTGCATGAGACCTTCCTGGTAGTCACGTACAACTCATGTGGGGGTGAGGGTTAAGCTTGTCCTATGAGACTGATGTATTCAGGCCATCTTTACCTCTCAGGTTAGGTGCCTACATCATTTCTTCATCTGATCACCCAGGCGTTATATCACTTCATCACAAGAAGGGTCAGTATTGCACAGTGACATTATGAGAGGCAATATTAACAACTTTTATTGTGATATCCTGCTATAATCTTTCTATTTGTTACTTTCTTACTGTACCTAACTTATAAATTAAACTTTACCAATAAGTATATGTGCATAAATAAAGCATAGCACATATAAGGTTTGATAGTGTCTGCAGTCTCAAAATACCCATTAAGGGTGGTTGGTACATACCATTGAATAAGGTGCTGTATTTGCTTGATTGATGGCTTCTCATATACTGCACATCTTGTCCTGGAATTATCGTATGCGAGTAGGGTTGTAAATATAATTTCTAGTCACAAGTAGAACTGTGATTTCTATTGTCAATTGAATAATTTAGGATTATCTTCTTTCTCATTTTTCCTTGCAGTGCGTTGTCTTTTAAAATGTCATGTATATGTAGTATACACTCACACACATACACATGCAGGTAGTTTCAGCTAATGTATGATTTTTCACTTACTGTGTTCTTAGTGTTTTTCTAACCTAGCCATCTTATAGTCTAAATCAAAAGGCACTTCAACATTGATTTTGAGTACAAAAGCATGCTAACTATGAAGTAGAGCTTAAATAATATCTATCTTACCGTTCATTGTATACCTTTTACTGTGTCATTTGAAATTTAAATTTATTTCATGTGTTTTATATTCCATCCTTCCAATCATTAATAAGAAAATACATATTGACCATTCAGAACCTAAAATTTTAAAAGTCTAAAATGATCTAAAGCCTGAAGCTTTTTGGACATTAATGTAATACCACAAGTAGACAATTCAACACCTCATGTCTCAGATAATAGTGAAAGTGTATGTGCATTGGAAATATTGTTTAAATACCTTCAGGCTGTGTATGTATTAAAACAAACAAATTTCATAATTAGATTTTAATCCCAACGCCAAGATACCTTGTGTATGCAAATATTCCAGAATCTAAACCCTGAAATCCATCAGGTCCTAAGTGTTTGGTTACGGTCTATGCCACCTCTATCTATTATATGAAACGCTAGTTTTGTTAGTTTTACTTCTTTAGATTACCAGACTTTGTTGAAGGGATTTCTACTTAACAAGGAGTTGTGTAGTAGGAACCATTCCTTAGGGCAGTAACTAAAGTCACCTTTGTTTTGAAGTTTGCTTGGCTCCTCTTTTCACAGAGTTAAGTTCTAGGTGAAAGTACCTTTGAATAGTGAGTTTGCATGAACTCAGGCTGCTGGTGACTCTCATGGTGGCTTCTTGGCCACCTTGCTTTTCATTTTTCCTATTGCTCAGCTTAAGCCTCATGCTTGTGGTCCTCTCTACACTTAGATCTTTCTCGTCTCTCACTTTGGTCAGCCACCTTCTGTCATATGTCTCTAAACAGAAATGTGTTTTGGGGGTGTTTGTGAGATGACTCAGTGCGTAGAAATAGTTGCCCCGCAGCTGTGAAGGCCTGAGTTCAGCCACTAGAGCTCATGGTAGAGGAGGGAGCTGGCCTTCTCCCTTCGTGCTCCGGCATGCATGCCCTTGTACTATCATCTGTCGTGCTCTCTTTCTCTCAGATGCCTCACACACAGTAATAGTTTAACAAGAAATAATTTATAGTTTGGGCACATGTACTCTATTAGTGTCATTCCTTACTGAGTAGCAGGGTGTTACAACACTTTAGTATTCAGTTGCTTACATTCTTTTGGCTGGTTGCTGTTTGCGTGTTGCCTGAGTCAAAACTTTGAAAGTTCCCTTTTGTGAGAGAAACCTGCTATTCATATACACAGTAGGTGGGTCCTAAGACCAGAGGGAAAGATTTAAATCTTCAGCTACTGCCCTTTTGGAACATGTGAGTCCTTGCTGTGTTAGCCTTAACTGACTTTCACATGCAGAGTGTTCGTGATATTCCTTGAAGCTTTTTTTTTAATAGCAGTGGATTGATTATTCCTCCCCACCTGTTGTAATTATGAACATTTAAAATAAAAATTGAAATTAGTCATTGCCTTTGTCAATTCGGGCTGCTCTAACAGAGTACAATGGATGGAGTGGCTTGTAAACTCCAAAGCCTGTCTCACAGTTCT
This sequence comes from Lophiomys imhausi, assembly GCA_907164525.1. NCBI lineage: Eukaryota > Metazoa > Chordata > Mammalia > Rodentia > Muridae > Lophiomys > Lophiomys imhausi. The sequence continues at coordinate 6,353,797 of CAJQZJ010027982.1, read as the reverse complement.
GCAGCCTGGGATTTGTGAGATCCAGATGCTAATGTGACCTGTTTCTGCTGAGTCTTTACCGGTTTGCACACTGTTGACTTCTCTTTGTATTTTCAACATGGCAGAAAGAGTAAGTCAATTCTCTGTTTTAAAAGAGCATGGATCCCATTCATTAAGGCTCCCCATTTGTGACGTAATTTCCTCCCAAAGCCCCATATCCAGATACTGTCACACTGGCTTTTTAGATTTTAGCAGAAGAGTTTGGGAGGCACAAACATTGTGTTTGTAGCAGTGACCTGTAATATACTTTGAAATAAAGCTTTACATAATTATATGGTGAAACCTTTATAGCTTGCAGTGTTAATACTTCTTTTGCATACTTGTTCATGTTCAGATTTCCATTTAAAATTTCTAAAAAGGTTTGATGTAAATGACACTGCCACATAAATTTTTATGATAAAGTTCAGACCAATAATTCTGTAATTTCTTCTACTTGTTTTTTCAGTGTTGCTGAGTTGTTATAGTGGTCAGATATATTATGTAAGTGGCTTATATGAGAATGACCATTGTAAACTTGATTTAGTAAAGTACAATAGCAACTTAAATTTATTATCTGAAATATTGCTACTAATATAAACTCAACATAAGTGAAAAAAAAAGCACAGAGTAGCCAACCAAGTTACCTGTTAGCAAATGTATTGAAGTTAACACATTAAATGGAAGAGGTTCAGAATAGGGAAAGCCTTTTATTTTTTATTTTTATTTTTTATTTTTTTCCACTTCAAAAACAGCATATATCTACAGTGTGAAAAATAAAAATGGCAAATTGATAAAAATATATTTTAAAAGGTAGGAGATTAATTAAATGCCATGACCTAAGCATAATATAAATTTTGTTGTATTTCCACCTAATCTCTTCTACTTAATTTGCCCCATTAGTTATGCCATAGTATATGTACAGATTTACATTATGGTTTCTGCCTAGCATAGTCAACACTTTCCCTCTAAGTACATCCCTGTGGCCATGTCAGGAAGGCACAGTGCAGCTGTTGCACACATGCAGTCATTCTCCTGAGAGTAAGCAGCACAGAAAGTGGGAGCCATGTGGTAGCGAAGCAAGCTGCAAAGTACTGACGGTTATTAAAGGAAGTTGGCAGATATCCATCTGATTTAGCCTGTTGACTTGCGGTCCAGAATATGTTTTCCTGCTAGTCTTTCTGGTCTCCCACTAATTTACAGAGCAGCAAAATACATCTTAACATGTAAATTGAATGTGTGAGAGGATTATTTTAGCATAAGATCTGTACTCCACTTTGTCGCCTATAAGGCTTGGCATGCTCTGGTCCTCTCTTGTGTTTACCTCATGCATTTTTTTTTTTTTTGTTACAGTTACTCCCTCATTGGCCTTTTAGTTACTTTAATGTTATGTTATTTCTTTAGGCTTTTGTGCTTTGGACATGTTCCTTGTTTGAAATGTTCTTCTTTCCTTTCTTACCCATTAGGATGCTGGTTAAATACTGGCCCATGGAAGTTTTTTGTTTTTATTTTCATATATCTAATAAGTAAAAACTCATTATTTTTCACCTTTCATTTGTTTCTGTTGTTGTTTTTTTTTTCATGTGGTATCACAACTTGCAATTTATTTTGAGAACAGTTAGATTCTAACCTGACTGTAATAGAAGCATCAAAAAGGCAGGGATTTTGGCTTTATTGCACATGATTTTTAATCAAGTATATAACCATGTCAAAGTATGTGGAATATGATGGGCTCTCCATAAATGGCTGATGAATGAATGGATGAATGAATGAGAGGTAGACTAGAAATGCATGTTCATAAAAGGCTCCAGCATCATTGGTGTTCAGCTGTAAAAATATTGCTAATGAAGTTAATTTTAAATTAATCTATTAAGAACTATAGTGTATATTCCATTTTAGGAAAATGGACTTACAAAAATAAGTTAGTGGCTAGAGAGATGGCTCAGTGACTGACATACTTCTGTGTAACCGTGAGAACCTAAATTTGAATCCTAAGTGCCTACAAACCAAACCAAATGCGGTTTCTTAATGTGCCTGTCACACTAACACTTGTCAGCAGAGATAGGGGGATCTCTGGGCTTGCTGCCTGCCTGCCAGAAAACAAATGAATAAACAAACAAAAAGCCCCACAGAACTTGTGAGCTCCATCCAGGTTCCGTGAGAGACTCCAGCCTCAAAGGAGTGGGGGAGAAGAGTGATAGAGGAGATACTCAGTGGCCGGCTATCCTCCTCTATTCTGTGTGTGCATGTGAGCATATGCACACATGCATGCATCACAGCCCACACAATTAAGATGTGGCCGTCTAGAAACAGCACTTTGAAAATAGAAGGTTCTTAAGATATCTCATTAGTTCTGTGGGTTTTTTTTTTAACTCATCTTATAATATTTCTCAAAGCACAACAACTCAATTTAGTCTTTTAAATGCATTATTGTTAGGTGTTTTTCTGAATACTATACATTCACCGTTATTTGTGAATTCTACAATTGAGCTTTTCCCACACACTAAAATATTTGTAACACCAGAGTCATTATGTAGGTAGAGCCTTACTAGTCAGCCATGGACTTCTACAAATAATAAACAGTTTGTGTGGACCTACACATACGTGCCCAGTTTGGGCCTAACAAGGAAATTCTGCTTGCTTGTTTTAATTCTCATAAGTAGGCACTCCCTTTTGTCCAGTTAAGGCTATTTTTATCACACTTTGACTTTTTGTTGATAGTTTTGCTTTTTAAAGTGATCTCCAGGCCAGGCACAGCAGTGCACACCTTTAATCCCAGCATTCAGGAAGCAGAGGTAGGTGTATCTGTAGACCAGCCTAATCTACAGAGTGAGTTCCAGGACAGCCATGACTACATAGAGAGATCCTGTCACAAAAGACCAAATAAAGTGAAATATAAAATGACCTCCAAACATAAGGTGCAGTCATTGTCTGATATCGTAAGCAAGCAAAAGCAGTGATGTATCTCATGGAAATTATGTTGGAATGTTTGCAGAACACAAGAAGATGCCATATTTATGACTGTAGACATTAGGAAGGCTATATTAAGTCAGGAAATAGTGCTACTTGCTGTGAATTCAATGTTGATGAATCAACAATCTTATATAAAGTATTTAAAAACGGAAACACATTTAACATGGTCTTGATCAGTTAATGAAAGATGTTGTGACCAGAGGCTCGCAGGAACCTACCCTGTATTTCCCTAGGAGCAATGGTTCAGTGTTTCGAGGCGACTTTATACAACATAACTACTGTGAAAAACGAGAGTCAACTGTGAGTTAAAGTTCTGGACTTAAGTAGAAATTGAAGGAAGTTCCCCCTTAATCTATTAATTCTAATTAGAGACGTGTGTGTGTGTGTGTGTGTGTGTGTGTGTGTGTGTGTGTGTGTATGTGTGTGTGTATGTGGTGTAGATATATAAGAATATATATATATATACTTATATTCATTAAACTAGGAGGAAAACTGAATTATTTTGGTTCAGTGATCCTTTTTGAGCACTTACTATATGCTAGCAACTATACTAGCTTTGCAGTATAAAAGATTGGGAAATAGTCAACTTCAGGAAAATTGGAATATTAGTCTGTTTTCCTATAATTCACTGCCAGCTGCGTGTGCTGCAACTCAATAATTCACATAGAGTGGTTCATAGAATTCAAGAGATTTTTTATTACAATTTTGTGCAAGATGCATATATGATAAGATCTGGGGAAAGGCACACAGTTTCTGTGTCCTTTGCATATGGAATCAGAATATTAACAGACATCTTGAGAAGGACCACTAGAGTCCTCACATGCAGGTCCCCTCTTGGGTTTTTAGTCTCATTAATAAAGGAGCTTAAGAACAGATTCAGAAAAAATCTTTAGGTCAGTTTTATTGAGACTTAAAAAAAACACCTAAGCGCAGGCAAGCTGTAAATCTCAGCAGTTGCCTGGAAAAGCAGGATGGAGAAGAGAAAGTGCCTCTTAAAGTTAGCCATTGAGGTTAAGAAGCAGGAACCCACTGCCAAAATAGGGGTTGGGAAGAGTTAGACAAAGAATGAGGAAGCCCAGAGTGTCAGGTGTAGCATGTTTTAGAAAGAGATAGAAAGAAGAAAAGGGAAGTTAAGGTTCTCTGAGCATTTCAGAAAAGAGGTCAGCTGCTCACAGAGGGTAGGAAGTCTGGGAAGGAAAGGTCTACCATCCCATTGAAGGAGTAAGCATTCCTCCCCTTTCTAACAGTTTGTCTCCACCACGACATAGATTTCATTTCTGTGGCTAGAAGGTAAGGGTCTTTCCTGCCACTTTTTCTCCTCTAAAGAGGTAACCCTAGAGTCATTTAGGAGATAGGTTGAAATTGGGGGAAATATTTAGGATACTCTATGATAAAAATTTAAGCATCTAGTTCCAAAGCTGCTCACCAAAAAGGATTAATGTAATTTTAGTTCCTGTCTTCGTGTGGAACAAGGCAGGGCTTTGTAGGAGACAGAAAGTGATTTTTCCTGGGCAGAGCTGAACTGTGAGTTTGAGTTTATTGCCAGGAAGGAAGGTAGGTCATGGGAGGCCTGGAAGTTTAAGAAGATTTGAAGAATCACAGGCAGGTAGGACATAGTTTATTCACTGCAGGCAAAGGCCTCGAGGCACTCACAAGCTACACACTAGAGGGCGTAGTCACACATGTAGTCACACATGCAAACTGGTGCACAGGCTGTAGACAGACACGTGGGCAAAGGCCTCTCTGTCCTTAAGACTACACACACAAAGCCCATATGAAAGCTGCATGTTGCCAACAATAGTCATATGCAGATGATATCACTGTTCACTTGAGGATTCCTCTGACCTTGCAGTGTGCTTCTATATCCATAATACCCATAGCAATGCCTGTAATCTAAACATACATTGTCCTTTGTGACCAGCCCTCTGCTACAAGGACCCCTTGAAGGTTCCCCCTTCTGGGCCCATCCATGTGTTAACCAACCAGAAGGTTACACCAAGCTTTGACAACCAGAGTTTTTAGGGAGTTTCATCCAAAGGTAGAATCTTGGCTTATTTACCCTCACCCCAACAAATTTTGTTGCAAATTTCAAACATTGTATTATTTTTAGCTGTAAATGTTTCACTATCTCTCTAAATTATGTAAATTTTAAAATTAACATATTCCCAATGACATCTCAGTTTGTATCAAATTTTTTATGTCAAATACTCAGTTGTTACTCAAATTTTCTTTTTTTTTTTTCTTTTTTCGAGACAGGGTTTCTCTGTGTATCTCTGGCTGTCCTGGACTCGCTTTGTAGACCAGGCTGGCCTTGAACTCATAGAGATCCGCCTGCCTCTGCCTCCCAAGTGCTGTTGTAGTGTTTTTTTAAAACATCAAGCTAGTTGTGGATATTTAAATTTAGACATTTCATATTATAATCTAGAGTTTTTTGATTTAAAAAATAGTATACAATATTTTTTAAAAATACAAGGTTAGTATTCATCCTCTGTAACAATATAGCAGTAAGGACCTTGATGGAATTCCTTGCATAGCTGACTCATTAACACTGCTTTGAGTAGCCCTGGGAAGAATTTAAATGGGCTAATATACTTAGACAAGATATCTATTTTGGAAAAAGAACTAAGAATGGGCTCAGAAGAGTGGGTAGATGAAAAGGGTGTCCAAGGGAAGACAGAAAGATCAGATAAGAATTCTATAATAATCATGATTTCAGAAGACTGTAAGTAGAAGAAGTCTGAAGTAAAGTGCTTGCAGTAGAGTGGGGAGAGTTTAAATCATTGCACAAAAATGGTGGTAACATATGCATACACTAAGGGTAAGATAACAATTATTACATTTAAGTGACTGATAAACAGTGAGGTTACTCAGTAAAACAGGAAAGTCACAAGAAGTGGTTGGTGCTTGGGAAGAAGAAATGATGTGGATATTTTATGTGGTAGAAAGGGAAGAAGGAAAGATGACTTGTAAATGTGAGAGAACATTCAGTCAGCGAGCTTTCTTTTAAAGATAACCATCACTTTGTTCAAATGAAGGATGGGTGGAGAATTAATGTGCCCAGAGGCCTGCAGAGCTAGTGTCATGTTTGTCTAGGACATAGTAGGGTGTAGAAATGCAGCTGCATAGGACCGCTTGCTAAGAGCTGACTGGGTGTGAGTGTCAGCCTATATATGGCCCTAAGCAGCAGTGTCTGTCTGAGTTGTGGTTATCACCCAATTACTTCCCTACAGTGTCTGCACAGATTGAAACTCAGTACATATTTGTAGAATAATGCAGAGCCTCGTAATTTTAAGTATATTTAAAAGGGCCTTTTGTCCTCCCTTAGTTTAAGGTGGTATCAGCATCCTTCAGAAGAAGAACTAAGAATCCTTGCAGGGAAGCAACAGAAAGGAAAAAGTAAAAAAGACAGGTAAGTTACTAAATATTTAACACAGTTTATGCAGATATATTTTATGCTTTGATTAAAGGAATATTTATTATTATGTTGTAACCAGTTCGATAAATTTCAGATCAGAACTCATGAAATTCCAGGGAAATGGAAATTAGAATATCAGCACAAAATAATAGTTGCTTTACTCAAAGGTTAACTTTGTGGACATTAGGACCCGTGTAATTCTCAGTTACTGAAAATGGTGTGTAAGCTCAAGACAGTTGTTATTTTGCTCAAAACTTGTTAACCTTATTCTGATTTAAATTCTGAAAACTTTCACAGATATTTAATTGGGTTGAGAAGAGCTGCAGTGATGTGAATAGGGCCGTCCGAGATGCCCTTTGGATTTTGTTGGGGTGGGGGTCCTAGACATGGCTTCTTAGCTTCCACCCAGTCACTGTGTTTCTTTTCCTCACGGTGCTACTAAGGAAGAACTTTACTACTGAGCTTAAGCCCTTGCCCCAGCTCTTTATATTTTGTCTGTTTAAAGTTTTAACTGTCTGTTAAGAAACCGTATTGAATCAGTCACGAGTTGTCATACTGTAGAACTCTTCTGGGCTTAAAGTTGCATACCTCTATTTCATTCTCAGAGAAAGTCCGTGTTGCTATCCTCTCCACATTAGCTTCAGTTTCCTCAGCTAGGGATCAACTGAGGCAGTTTTACTCTTATTGCAGTATACCTTGAAGTTCATTGGATTGTTAATCATGAGTCCTTCCCCTTTAAATTTCAAGTATTCTTAACCAAGGTCATAGTTTCCAAAATATTTTTATGTACATCTGTAACTTAGTAGACAGCCACTGTAAAAAATTTAATTTACATTTTAACAAAAACTGTTGATTAGAAGTGTTGAATGAGGGGCTGGAGTGATGGCTCAGTGGTTAAGAGCACTGGCTATTCTCTTAGAGGTCCAGAATTCAATCCCTAGCACCTACATGGCAGCTCACGAACTGTCTAACTCCAGTTCTGTTGGCTATGATGTCCTCTTCTGGTCTCCAAGAGCACAGACAAAATAATAAAAAGACAATTTAAAAAAAACCAAAATGTCAAATGAATTCCCAAGTTTATATACTTAAAGACCAGTGTTTTATTCCAGGTTAGTTTTTAGTTGCCTTTTTATTTTCAGCCACTAAAACTCTGATGATGGCCATTGTTACCATGTTAAACAATTATGGGATGTAATTATATTATTCATTTTGAAAATACTTAGGTTCTTTTTACATGCCTTATAATGTGTTAATTTGCTTTTTTTTTTTTTAAACCAGATTCTCATGTAGCCCAGGCTGGTAGCAGAGGGTGACCTTGAACTTTTGATCCTCCTGCCTCCTGTTCCCAATAGTACCCATGTATCACCACTCCTTTTTTGTGCCATCCTAGAGAAAACCCAAGACTTCATGCAAGCCAGGCAGGCAGTCTCCAGCTGAGCGCATGCCCAGTCCTCACAGGAACTCCTCAGTGTCATAGTTACAGACGATGTGCTGATGATGCTCGCGTCCTACTAACAGCAACAGTTAGGGCTTGATTCGCTTACATGAAATACTGTTACAGAGAGTCCCTCCAGTTTCATTCACTTAAGAGTAAATACAGTGTTGGAAATAATGTTACTAAAACTGGGCTTATTACTTCGTATATCCATTTGATTTCTTTAAAACTTCTCTTTGGGAGTGACACAAGTACACTTAAGGAACTTTGCTAGTTTTCTCATCTGTAAGTCTTTCTAGGCACCTCTATGTTTGCCTTTCATGTTTTTTAATTTCCCACAATCATTACTTTTAATATACTCATTCATCTCTGACCTACATTACAGCTGTTTGTGTGTATGTACATATACACTTAAAAAGTTATATTTTTTCTTCCTTTCCTTTAATCTTGTGCCTATTAAAGAGGTACTAGGTTGCTTTTGAATCTGAAAAAGAGTAGGAAAAATAGGTATGAAACACTATACTAGCGAGCGAGATTTTGCTTCATTTCTTCCTCTGGCCATCTACGCGGTCACATAATTTACCTCAGCACTTTGTAGTCTTCTTTGGAAAACTGTTTTTCAGTATCTGACCTCCTCTATGGTGACACTAGAATGAAACTTAAAATCTCTGTTATATTTAGAATAATATAAATTACTTGGGTAACTAATGTGTGTCACTTGTCTAAATTTTGCAGAAAATACAACGGTCACATTGAAAATAAGCCACTAACTATTCCAAAAGACATTGATCTTCATCTAGAAACCAAGTCTGTTACAGAAGTGGATACTTTAGGTAAGGCAAGTCTTGTAAAGTGTTCTGCATGCACCAGTCTCACTGGTTTTGTTTGTCTATGGGGTAAAGTTTGTGTATTTTTCTAATCATGAGTTCATTATACAGAGTATGGAATCTAACAACTGACTTTCTCAAAATGAACTCAAAAGCTCCAAAGACCTCATTCAAATTAAATGTTTCTTTTCTGTTTACATGGTATCATTTTTCCAATTCTGAAAGCAGCATGCTTGCTTACTAAGCCTTGTTATAGCTTTTGGTTATTAGGCTGAAATCACAGTTTTGAGATTGTAGTTCCATACTTATTTCCTTTAATAATCTATACCTTTCATAATGCACTTTAAACTACATTTGCATATTAAGTTATCTATTTTAGTAATTTGACTATTATAATAGTTTTAAGGATTAAGAAGTTAAAATTTTTTATTCACAATTCACCTTTATCCATTGAATACATCAAAATAAGTAATTTATTCCTCTCTCCACCCCAGTTTCTATAATAATATGACTATAATGATTTTAAGTTTAAAATGAATTTTATATGAAGCTAATTGAATCCTGGGGTGGGAGGAAACATGTAAATTGATGTTGTTCCTAGCAGTAGTTTTCAAACCTTATACATTTGTATTATTTGAAGACATCTTTAAAAATAAAGATTCCTTATTCTCATCTTTAAAAATTCATTGACTACACAATGAATAGGTTCTAGGAATTCGACTTCAAAGGGGCAATGACTGATACTTATTTTTAATCAGAAGTGAGAACCACTCGCTTACATGAAAAATGAGGAACTAGCACAATAATTCTTTTTATTAAGAATTTCACACTTTATAGTCTAATTAGGGTTTCCTCTCCCCTAACTCCTACATTCTCCCCACTTCTACACCCTCCGAACTCAATGCCCTCCTGTTTCTTTAGAAAACAAAACAAAAACCTAAAACCAGAATTAAAAACAGAAAAGTCACAAGAAACACACACGCATACTACCACCACCAACAAAACCCATTAAAAACATAATATTGGAAAACATAATAACCAAGCAAAAGATTAGTAAGACAAAAATGCCCAAAACATTATGAGCCAAAAAGTTTACAAAAATACCAGTGAATTTGTTTTGTGCTGGCCATCTATTGCTTGGCATGGGGCCTACCCTTAAGTGTAGTTAATATACCCAGTAAGATTATTGGAGGAAACTAATTTTTCCTTTGGAAGCCAGTGTCAGTTGGAGACAGCTTCATTGATGGGGCTGGATCCCCCTGTCCACTACACTTTCTCAGCATTGGGACCTCATCTGAGTTAAACTTTTGCAGGTCCTTGTGCATTCTGCCACAGTCTCTGTGAGTTTGTATATGTGAATCAGCCTGGTGTGTCTGGAAGACACTGTTTCCTTAGTCAGCCATCACCTTTAGCTCTTTCTTTCTTTTTTTTTATGTTTATTTATTAATTCAGGTTACATTTCCATCACAGTGCCCTTTTTCCACCCCTCCCAGTCCCAACCTCCCACCCTCTCCCTCTGTCACTTCCATCTCACTCCTCTGGAGTGGAGTATCCCTACATAACAGTCCCCCTGCCTCAGTTCAGCAGTCATATGAGGGCCAAGAGCCTCCTCATACACTGGGGGCCTACAAGGCAGCACCACTAGGGCAAAGTGTCTCACTAACAGGTAAGAAAGTCTATGTTCCTGTTCCCTTTGGTGCATTGGTTGTAGTATGGTTATCCTGTACTATGTGGCTAAAATCCAATTATAAGTAAATAAATGTCATGTGCATCCTTCTGAATCTGGGTTAGCTCACTCAGGATGAGCTTCTCTAGTTCCATCCTTTTGGTTGCAAATTGCATGATTTTGTTGTTTCTGATGGCTGAGTAGTATTCCATTGTGTAGATGTACCACAGTTTTTTAATTCATTCCTCAGTTGAGGGACATCTGGGTTGTTTCCAGTTTCTAGCTATTACAAATAAGGCTGCTATGAACATGGATGAGGAAACATCCTTGTGGTTTGGTGAGGAATCATTTGGATGTATACCCAGCAGTGGTATGGCTGGGTCTTGAGGTAGAGCTGTTCCAAGTTTTCTAAGATATCGCCAGACTGATTTCCATAGTGGCTGTACAAGCTTGCACTCCCACCAGTGTAGGAAAAAAATGGCTAATTAAACTGTTTAACCAGTATTTGTATTATCTTTAATTGATCAGCGGTGTTAATCCTTAACCCGCCATTATAAATGAATATACATAGACACCGGGTGGATCTTAACAAGCCTAGGCCTGGGTTGTGCAATCCTGGCCCATCTAAGCTAGCTCATAATTCTATTACCCAAATATAACCCCATATATACATACGTCCCTTTGGACTGTTATTCTCCACACTAAGCTGATGTTTCAGGCCATGTGGAAGGATCTTCTTTAATCTACCCCATGGCATATCTTCCTTGTTTACTCCTGGCTTCTCTCCAGCAATCTTCCTTCCAAGATGTTCTGTGTCTCTCTATAAAAGCCCGCGAACCTTAGTTCTGCCTACCTCTGTCTGCCCAATCTCCAGGTCTCAGCATTTATTTAACCAATCAGAGTCAATCAAGTAACAGACAGCAAACAGGACCAATTAACATTTAGAATGCTTAACACCACCCCATCACACCAGCAATGGAGGAGTGTTCCCCTTTCTCCACAACCTAGCCAGCATGTGCTGTCATTTGAGTTTTTGATCTTAGCTATTCTGACAGTAATGAGATGGAATCTCAGAGTCTTTAGAGTTGCATTTCTCTGATGATTAAGGATGCTTAGCATTTCTTCAAGTGTCTCTCAGCCATTAGGGATTCTTCTTTTGTGAATTCTCTGTCTAGCTCTGTACCCCATTTTTTGATTGTATTAATTGGTTTTTAGGCATTTAATTTCTCGAGTTCTTTGTAAAATTTGGATATTAGCCCTCTGTCATATGTGGGGTTGGTGAAGATCTTTTCCCAATCTGTAGGTTGCCATTTTGTTTAAATGACAGTGTCTTTTGCCTAAGGCAAATTATCCCTATTTGCAGACGATATGATAGTATACATAAGAGACTCCAAAAATTCTACCAGAGAACTCTTACAATGATAAACACCTTTAGCAAGGTTGTTGGATACAAAATACATTAAAAAAAATCAGAAGCCCTTCTTTATACAAAAAATAAATTGGATGAGAAAGAAATTAGGCAAGCAACACCCTTCACAATAGCCACAAACAATATAAAATAACTGGGGGTAACTCTAACCGAGCAAGTAAAGGACCTGTACAACAAGAACTTCAAGCCCTTAAAGAAATTGAAGAGACCTTTAGAAGATGGAAAGATCTGCCATGCTCATGGATAGGTAGGATCAATGTAATAAAGATGGCCATCCTTTCAAAAGCAATATGCAGATTCAATGCAATTCCTATCAAAATACCAGTACAATTCTTTATAGACCTGGAAAAAGCAATTCTCAACTTCATATGGAATAACAAAAACCCAGAAGAGCTAAATCAATCCTGTACAATAAAAAAAACATCTGGAGGCATCACCATCCCAGATTTCAAGCTGTACTGCAGAGCACTAGTAATAAAAATAGCATGGTACTGGTATAGAAATAGACTAGTGGATCAATGGAATCGAATTGAAGACTCAGAAATGAACTCACATACCTATGGTCACTTAATTTTTGACAAAGAAGCCAAAATCATACAATGGAGAAAGGGTAGCGTCTTTAACAAATGGTGCTGTTCTAACTGGTTGTTGACATGTAAAAGAATGCAAATTGACCCATACTTATCACCTTGCACAGAACTTAAGTCCAAGTGGATCAAAGACCTGAATATAAGGTCTGACACACTAAATATATTAGAAGAGAAAGTGGGGAAAACCCGCGAACTCATTGGCACAGGTGACAACTTCCTGAACAGAACACCCATAGCTCAGGCTCTAAGACCAACAATCAATAAATGGGACTTCATAAAACCTTTAGCTCTTTCAATCTTTCTTCCTCCTCTACCTCATGGCTTCCTTAAACCTCTGGGGAAGGATTTGATAAAGACCATCTCATTTAGTACTGACTCTTCTAGAGTCTGTCACTCTCTGCACATTGTTCAGTTGTGGTCTCTGTTAGTTTCCATTTAATGCAAGAGATGCTCTGATGATGGCTGAGGAAGACTAGGACCTGTAGCAGAATGTTCTTAATAATCATGTATTATTATGTTCCTCTAGGAGAACAGTAGTATTTTGTTCTTCCCCCTGGCCTGGGGCCTATCCAGTCTCAGATTCTAAGATTCTAAGCAATGTCAGGCATAGGTTTCTTCGCTGGAGTGTGACTTAAATCCAATCAAAGAACAGTTGGTTATTCCCACAACATTTGTGTGAGTATTGGACCAACATATACAAGCAGGTCATCATTGTAAATCACAGTGTTTGTAGTTGGGTTAATGGTTATCTTTCTCCTCTGACAGCATGCAGAGTTCCTTCCAGTTCCATGAACACTAGTCACTGGGTGTAAGGCTCAGGCACCAGCTTGATTTCTTTTTGTTCAGTGAATTTGTATGTGCTGTATGTGCTATCTTCAGTAATAGGGCCTTACCCATGAGTTTATAGAAAACAACCACTAGCCTGAGATGGTTGGGGGTTTCCAGGGGACCCCTTTGGCCAATGATGCAACAAGATGTAACCCATTCCTAGTACTGAAGTTTTCACTTGGTAGTGAAAGATAGCTAGTTCGGGCATTGTTATTGGTGACTCTTAAGTATATTTTGATCATATATGTATACATGTTAAGAAGCTACCTTAGTAGTAGGATTTTATATGATCTATTCAACTGGCTCTTAGCTGTCCCTCTGACATCCCCTCCTTTACCCATCTTCCTCCCCATTTAATCCTCCTGTGACAGTCTCCCCCATATCTCTCCATAACCATGTATTTCATGTCAGCTTCCATGGGAGATCCTCCCCACTCAGCCAGTCCATTATTCTAGACCTAATCTTTGTGTTTATATAGATTGTAGCATGCCAGTTGAAGGCTTAAGAGGTGACGTCCACATATAAGTAAATAACCATATTTGTCTTTCTGGATATGGGTTACTTCACTCAGGATGATCTTTTTCCTAGTTTTACCTGTATCAATTTACCTGCAAATTGCACGATGTCATTTTTTTTAACAGCTGAATAATACACCATTATACAAATTTATCACATTTTCTTTAGCCTTTCTTCTGTTGAGGGACACTTAAGTTGTTTCTGATTTCTGGCTATGAGAAACAGAGCAGCAGTGAACATGCTTGAGCAAGTGTCTCTGTAGTAGGATATAGAATCCTTTGGATATATGTCCAAGAGTGGTGTAGCTGGATCTTGAGGCAGATCGATTCTCACCCTCCTGAGGAACTTCCACACCTATTTCAATACTTAGTGTATAAATTTGCATTCCCACCAGTTATGAATGAGTGTTCCCCTTACCACACTTCCTTGCCAGCATAAGCTGTCATTTGTTTTATTGATCTTTGCCATTATTACTGGTATAAGATGAAATCTCCAAGTAGTTTTGATTTGTGTTTCCCTAATGACTAAGAATGTAGAACATTTCTTTTACATGTTTCTCAGCCATTTGTGGTTCCTCTTTTGAGAATTCTGTTTAGATATATACCACATTTTTAATCTGGGCTACTCGTTTATCGATGTCCAGTGTTTTTCTTTATATATTTTGTATACCTGCCCTCTATTGGATGCATAGTTAGTAAAAATCTTCCTATTCTGTAGTCTGCCACTTTGTCCAAATGATGGTGTCCCATGCCATACAGAAGCTATTCCGTTTCTTGAAGTTCCATTTATTAATTGTTCTTTTTGTCTGTGCTATCAGTGTTCTGTTCAGAAAATCTTTTCCTTTGCCAAGGAGTTCAAGACTATTCCTCACTTTCTTTTCTGTCAGATTCAGTGTATTTGGCCTTATGTTAAAGGATTTTATCCATTTAAAGTTGTGTTCTGTGCAAGGTGATAAATGTAGACCTGTTTTCACTCTTGTTTTCACTCTTCTATAGCCAGTCAGTCATCCAGTCTGATCAACATCATTTGTTGAAGGTGACATCGAGTGTCCATAGGCGTGTGGACTTATGTGTGGTCTTTCAATTTGATTCCACTGATCAGTATGTCTATTTTTATAACAATAACATGCTGTTTTTATTATTATAGATCTGAGTATACCTTGACATATGCTGACTTCTAGCAGTTCCTTTACTATTCACAATGTGTTACCTATCCTGGATTTTTTGTTTTTCATATAAAGCTGAAAATTGTCCTTTTCAGTTTCTGTGAAGAATTGTGTTAGAATTTGATGAGGTTTGCTTTCAATCTATAGATTACTTTTGGTGGGATGACCAATTTCATCATATTAATCCTACCGATCAATGAGCATGGGACATCTTTCATTTTCTGATATCTTTAATTTCTTTCTTTTGTGTCTTAAAATTTTTATTATACAGCTATTTTACTTATTTGTTTGGAGTTATCCCAAGTGTTTTTGAGGCTTTTGTGAAAGGTATTTTTTCCCTTATTCCTCAATCAGTTTGTCGTTTATATATTGATTTTTGTTTGTTTTATATCCAACTATTTTGCTTAAGGTGCTTATCAACTGTAGAAGCTTCCTATTGGAATTTTTTTTTTTTTTTGTCCTTTGAATATATTCAGTTTACTCATGAAAACATTCCTTATAATATCATGCTAATATAAAAGTTAAACTCAGTTTACTCACAAAAACATTCCTTATAATAGTACCATGTTAATATAAAAGTGAAACAGATATCTCACCAAGTGGGTTACAGCACTTGTCTTGTGCAGAAATGCTGCTATGGGTTCCACTGGGGAATCTTCTTCAGGGAGGATGCTCTGGAAGCTCTTTTGCTTGACCCCTATTGTTGTGAAGTTCTCTATCTGTGACAGGCTGAGCTATGGACCTTTTCCACTGATGGTAGTTTGTGGTGGAATTTTTAGGGTCATTTACATATAAAATCATATCATCTGCTAATAAAGATACTTTGACTCCTTCTTTTCCTATTTGTATACCGTTGATCTGGTTTAGTTGTCTTATTGCTCTAGGTAAGACAAGAAGTAGTACATATTCAATAAGTATGAAGAGAATGGACACCGTTGTCTTTTTGATTGTTTGTTTTTTGTTTTACTGGAAATTCTTTGAGTTTCCTCTTAAGTTTATGTTTATGTTGGCTGTGGGTTTGCTGCAAATTGCGTTTATTATTTTTAGGTATGTCTTTTGTATCCCTACTTTCTCTAGGAATTTTATTATGAAGGGGTGTTTTGTTTTTTTTTTTGTCTGTGTTTTTGTTTTTTTTTGTCAGAAGCCTTTTCTGCATCTAATACGATGATCATGTGAGCTTTTTACTTAAATATGTGTTTGGTAGGTTATGTTTATCAATTTATGTATGTTGAGCCATCCCTGCATCTCTGGGATGAAGTCTCCTTTGTTCTTGGATCCAATTTGCAAGTATTTTATTGAGAATTATTTTTTCCTGTTTATTGTTTTTTTATTTCGTGAATTGCACAGCATGCACACTATTCCCTCTCATCTCCCACCTCCCCTCATACCCTTGCAACCTCTCCCAACATAAAAAAAAAAAAAGAAGCCGGGTGGTGGTGGCGCACGCCTTTAATCCCAGTACTTGGGAGGCAGAGGCAGGTGGATCTTTGCGAGTTCGAGGCCAGCCTGGTCTACAAAGTGAGTCCAGGACAGCCAGGGCTACACAGAGAAACCCTGTCTCAAAAAAACCAAAAAAAAAGAAAAAAAATCTATTCTTGGAAGCTGTAGTGTGTCTCGGTGTGTCCCACAATATTCCCTTTTGTCCACACTTTGTTTTGCTTGCAAATTTTCATTATAATGACTCCATGGTCTAGTACAAGGCCTCTGACTTCTGCTACTTTGTCAATACTGGAACCTCACTGGGACTCCTGTCAGACATCCTATTGTTGTCCTGTGTCGTGGACATCCTGTAGTTTGGGTCTGTAGAACTGGCCTCTTCATGCACTCCATGTTCATTCATCTATGGGGTATATGTGGGGTGGGCCAACTCAAAGCCCTGATTCTGGGCCTGCAACCCACACATCCAGGGCCAATTCTACTGTGCTACACAGGTGAGGTACTGGGCCCGCTCTCCGGAGTGCTTCATGACCCCATCACAGCCAATTCTCCTGCCTGCTGCCTGTGGTGAGAGGGCATCAGATAGTGGAGGGGAATCTCTCCCTTGCCAATACCACCAAAAAGCTATTCTTATATCAATGTTCATAATGGATATTGATTTGTAATTCTCTTTTTTTGTTCGGTCTTTGTATGGTTTAGGTTTTAGGGTAATTGTGGCCTCATAAAAAGAATTAGACAGTATTGTTTCAGTTTCTGTTTTGTAGAATGACTTACAGAGTATTGGTTTAATTCTTTTTTTTGAAGATCTGTTGTTATTCTATGTTAAATTAATCTTACTTAAGGCTTTTATTGGTTGGTAGACTTTTAATTACTACTTCTATTTCACTAGGGGTTTTAGGTATTTAAATTGTATATCTAATCTTGATTTAACTGCATCAAATACACTTGAAGAAATGCTCAACATCCTTAATCATCAGAGAAATGCAACTGAAGACGACTCTGAGATTCCATCTCACACCTGTCAGAATGGCTAAGATCAAAAGCTCATATGACAGCACATGCTGGCGAGGGTGTGGAGAAAGAGGAACCCTCCTCCATTGCTGGTGGAAGTGCAGGCTTGTGCAACCACTATGGAGGTGTATTGCAATATCTTAGAAAACTTGGAATAGTTCTGCCTCGGGACCCAGCCATACCACTTCTGGGTATACACCCAAATGACTCCTCACTGAATCACAAGAACGTTTCCTCATCTATGTTCATAACAGCCTTATTTGTAATAGCTAGAAACTGGAAACAACCCAGATGTCCCCCAACCGAGGAATGGATTAAAAAACTGTGGTACATCTACACAATGGAATACTACGCAGCTACCAGAAAGAAGGAAGTCATGCAGTTTGCAGCCAAATGGATGGAACTAGAGAAGCTCATCCTGAGTGAGCTAACCCAGACTCAGAAGGATGCACATGGCATCTATTCACTTATAGTAGGATTTTAGCTATATAATACAGGATATCTATACTACAGCCAATGCACCAAAGGGAACAGGGACATAGTCTTTTTGTTTTTTTTTTTTTTTTTTTTTTTTTTTAGTTTTCTCTCCCTGGCAATGAGACCCTTTTCACTGGGGGCTGACAAGGCAGTACCACCAGTGAAAAGGGTCTCATTGCCAGGGAGAGAAAACTAAAAAAAAAAAAAAAAAAAAAACCTAACCCTTCCATCCCACTCCTCTGGAGTGGGATGGAAGGGTTAGGAGTTAGAGGATGGGAGGGTGGGGCTGGGAAGGGGGGAAAGAGGACAATATGATGGAGATGTAACCTGAAGCAACAAATAAATAAATTTATTAAAAAAAAAGAAATTCATCTAATTTTTTTTCATGGCTTTCCAGTTTGGTGAAGTGCATGTTTTTAAAGTCTGTCTTTATGATTCTCTGGATTTCTAGGTGTCTGTTGTGATGTTCCCCTTTTCATCTCTATTTGGCTCTTTTCTCTCCATCTTTTTGTTAATTTGGCTCAGGGTTTATCAATCATATTTATATTCTCAAAGAATCAACTCTTCATTTCATTCATTCTTTGTACTTTCTTTTTCAATTTTATTGATTTCATCCCTGAGTTTGATTATTTCTTTCTGTCTACTCTTTTGTGGTGTTTTTCTTTCTTTCTTTCTTTCTTTCTTTCTTTCTTTCTTTCTTTCTTT
>CAJQZJ010027982.1:6314544-6335298 GCA_907164525.1 Lophiomys imhausi | reverse complement strand
TTTCTTTCTTTCTTTCTTTCTTTCTTTCTTTCTTTCTTTCTTTCTTTCATGCGTGGGCCTGTGTGTGTGTGTATGTGTGTTTGTGTGTGTTTTAGAATTGTACTATTAAGGTGCTCGCATGAGAAATTTCTGGTTTGGGGTTATGTGGGCACTTAGTACTGTGTACTTGCCTCTTAGAACCACTTCCGTTGTATCCCATAAGTTTGAGTATGCTGTGAGTTCACCTTCATTGTATTATAGATTTTATTTTCTTTATTTCTGTCTTGACCCACTTTTCATTCAGTAGAGAATTGTTCAGTTTCCATGAGTCTGTCATTTTTTGGTTGCTTCCGTTGTTGAAATCCAGCTTTAATCCATGATGGTCTGATAAGATGCAGAGGGTTATTTCAATTTTCTTATATCTATTGAGACTTGCTTTGTGTTCCAGTATGTGGTCAACTTTTGAGGAAGTTCCATAAGATGCAGAGAAGAATGTGTGTACTTTTGTGTTTGGGTGAAATGTTCTGTAAATATCTGTCAGGTCCATTTGGTTTGGACTGTCTGTTAGATCCAGCAGTCCTCTGTTTAGCTTTTGTCTGGGTGACCTGTCTGTTGGAGAGAGTGAGGTATTGAAGTCACCTACTATTACTGTTTGAGATTCAGAATGTAATTTTAGTTGTAGTAGTGTTTCTTTTATGAACGTGGGTGTTCTGTGTTTAGTGTAAAATCTTAATAATTTCAATGTCCTTTCAGTGGATTTTCCTTTGAGTTTGTAGTATCATTCTTTATTCTGATTATTTTTGGTTGAAGGTATGTTTTGGCAATTTTTAAAATGGTGCTATACCAGCTTAAACAGTACTTCAGGGAATGCATAAAGTATTGTTTTCTAATTTGATCTTTCCTAGGACTACATCATACCAACTTCAGTAAAACCATAACAAATTTATCTAACATTTTATATAAAGTTATTTTATGATATAAACGAGCATCAGAATCTATCAGCTGAGTAGTAGTAGTTATATAAAAATTTCTAATTATCTATAGGGGAAACCTAAAACCTACAGATGCCAATAAAGAGCTTTGTTAAGTCAATCTAATGAGCTCAGTTAAGCATTTAAGACAGATGACCTCTTTTTCTTTTTACTTTTCATCTAATCTTAAAAACACCTTGTTATTTTGACTAGTAGTTATCACATTTGTTCCAATTTTAGTGTATGTGTTGCCGAAGCAAGCACGAGTTATCACATTTGTTTTTCTGAGTTCTGTAAGTGTGTTTACTTCTGTAAACGTGCTCACTGGTTTCTGGGTATTGTTGCTGTTTTTATTAACAGCTAGTATTTATTCAAAGAAATACAAGCTGCTTTGCCAAATGTGTTAGTATATATTATACTCAGAGGTTTCTTCTTCATTCTTCTCTTATACATCTCAAACACAGCCTCTCCTCCTTCCCCCCACCCCCAAATCCATTCCTCCTGTTTCTCTTTAGAAAAGAGCAAGCCTCCCAGTGTTAATAACCCAACATGGTAGAACAGACAGCCTAGAGCAGACCTCACGCAGGATCTGTGGTTGCTGCTTCAGTCTGTGAACTGCTGTGAGCTTTACTTTGATCATTCTCCTGGTGCTCTAGACCCCTCTGGCTCCTACAATCTTTGCTCTCCTTGTTCTGTGGGGTTCTTTCTGCCTAATGTTGGGCTGTGGGTCTCTGCGTCTGTTTCCATCTGTTGGTGGGCGAAGCCTCTGATGATGATTGGGCTAGGCACACATCTGTGAATATATCAGAATATCACTAGGAATCATTTTATAGACTTTTTCTGGTGTATAAAAATGTAAGTAACTGGGCACAGTTATAGTCTGGATGTTATAAAACAAATCAATGAGAACTTGGCTATTTTAACTTAATGCACTTCAGTAATATGGCTTTAGAATGTAGTTCCTTTTTTTTTTTTTTTTTTTGGTTTTTTGAGACAGAGTTTCTCAGTGTATTAGCCCTGTCTGCCCTGGACTTGATTTGTAGACAATGGTTGGCCTCGAACTCAGATCCTTCTGTCTCTGCCTCCCAAGTGCTGGGATTAAAGGTGTACGCCAGTGCACCCAGCTATTATTATTGTTGTTGTTGTTATTTATTTACATCCTGATCACAGCTTCCCTTCCTCCTCTCCTCCCAGTCCTTCTGTCTTACCTCCCCTCCAACCACATTTACCCCTTTCCCCCTTCTCCTCAGAAAAGGGGAGACCTCCAATGGATATCAACCCAGCTTGGCATATGAAGTTGCAGTAAGACTAGTCACATCTTCTGTTGAGGCTGGACACGGCAGTCCAGGCAGTGGAAAGGGACCTAAAGGCAGGCAATGTAGTCAGAGGCAACCCCTGCCCCCCTGCTCCCGCTTTAGGAGCTCCATATGAAGACCCACCTGCACAACTGCTACATATGTGCACCTAGGTCCATCCCATAGCACGCAATTACCTGAACATATGGTTTCATGTAGACAGTGTTGAGAACTACTTGCAATTGGTACTAGTTTAACAACTGGGTATTTAATATCGGGAACATTCTTGTTAACCAGAGTTACAGTGAAATGTTCCCTGACATTTGTGTGCTGATATGAATGCATGCCACATGGACATGGTTGTGCAGAGGGCTTTGGCTGAGCTTCTTTTCCTTTTCGTGGTGCTCCTTATTGAACCAAGTGTCTCATACAAACAAGCACTTTACTCTCTGCCCTGTGGGAACTTTTTTTGGACTCCCATTATTCTCTTGAAAAGACATATTATTAAATAGTGATCATATGAGTTAATATAATTCAATAATATGGCCAAGAATATCAGTTTTACTTCGATTGCCTGTGTTCATAATTAATAACTATCACACTCTGGAAGAAACAAACCATTTAAACTTTGTAAAAAGTTTAAATGAAATTAAATACATAGAACTTTGTAAAAAGTTTAAATGAAATTAAATAGTTTAATACATAGTTTAATACATAGTTTGTATACAAACTTTGTATACATAGTTTAATAGTTTGTATACAGACTTTGTATACATAGTTTAATACAAACTTTGTAAAAAGTTTAAATGAAATTAAATACATAGAACAGTGGAATTACATGTATTGTCAGAGAATTTTATTTTGAATATTAAGTGCTGAATTATGGAATCATTTATTGAAGGGCTGTGGTTTTATGTAAAATCAGTGTTGTATCAGTTTTCCTTACTTCTAAGAGAGAATAAGTGTTTATTCCCTTACTGTGTGTGCAATGACTCAGAATCACTAGTCCTCTGTCAGTGGCTAAGAACAAAGTTTAAGTCTGAAATCAATGTAAAACTTTTGTATCGTAAATCAAATTGGATTCATTGAAGTTAAAGATAACATAACTAGATAAATCAGAAGAAAATTATTCATATAATTTTTGTAAAGTAATTGGTTAAGAAAACACCAATATATTTGCATTCACGTTTTAACAGCAGTTTAAATAATTTGTACTAATCAATTCAGGATTGTTTTCATTACTTAATTTATGAGCTATCAAAATTTACTTTTACGCCCTTCGAGCTCATGGTGCGCTGCGGTTGCGTGCTGTTGAGAAAGTATGGAAACTTTATTGATAACCTAAGAATCTTCACCAAGGGAGGAAGCGGTGGAATGGGGTACCCTCGTTTAGGTGGAGAAGGTGGAAAAGGTGGTGATGTGTGGGTTGTAGCCAATAAAAATATGACCTTAAGAGATCTTAAAAACAAATATCTGCAGAAACGGTTTGTGCCTGGAGGAGGAGCAAACAGTTGAGTTAGTGCACTGAAGGGCTCCAAAGGAAAAGATTGTGAAGTCCCTGTACCTGTGGGTATTTCAGTAACTGATGAAAATGGTAAAGTCATTGGAGAACTCAATAAAGCAGAAGACAGAATTCTAGTGGCTAAAGGCGGCCTTGGTGGCAAACCACACACAAGTTTCTTACCTTTGAAAGGCCAGAAGCGAATTATTCACCTTGACCTAAAAATCATAGCTGATTGCCGGGCGGTGGTGGCGCATGCCTTTAATACCAGCACTTGGGAGGCAGAGGCAGGCGGATCTCTGTGAGTTCGAGGCCAGCCTGGTCTACAAAGCGAGTCCAGAACAGCCAGAGATACACAGAGAAACCCTGTCTCGAAAAACTAAAAAAAAAAAAAAAAAATCATAGCTGATGTAGGCCTAGTAGGATTCCCAAATGCTGGAAAATCCTCTTTACTAAGTCGGATTTCGCATGCAATGCCTGTGATTGCAGATTATGCATTTACAACACTAAGGCCTGAACTTGGAAAGATTTTGTACAATGATTTCAAACAGATTTCAGTAGCTGATCTCCCAGGTTTGATAGAAGGAGCACATGTGAACAAAGGAATGGGCCACAAATTCCTCAAGCATTTAGAGAGAACCAGACAACTGCTTTTTGTTGTTGATATTTCTGGATTTCAACTTTCTTCTGTAACTCCATACAGAACAGCCTTTGAAACTATAATACTTCTTACAAAAGAGTTAGAGTTATACAAAGAAGAACTGCAGACAAAGCCTGCACTCTTGGCAGTTAATAAGATGGACTTGCCAGATGCCCAAGTTAAGCTTCATGAACTGATGAAGCAGCTCCAGAGTCCTGAAGATTTTCTGCATTTATTTGGAAAAAACACGATTCCAGAGAAGACTGTAGAGTTCCAGCATATCATCCCCATCTCAGCAGTTACTGGTGAAGGGATTGAAGAATTGAAGAACTGTGTAAGAAAAGCACTGGATGAACAGGACGACAAAGAAAATGATGCATATCACAGGAAACAGTTGCTTAATTTGCAGATTTCCATTTCAACATCTTAGAGTGAGCCATATCAAAGTGTGCTGTTACTGTTTCCAGAAAAGGCAGCATTCTCATCTAGTAAAGTGTATTGATGGAATACGTTTGGTTCTAAGGAAGAAGAAAATCATGTTGTTTAAAACACAAATGATCCTTGGATGCATTGTGTTTGAAGAAGCCAGGTAGACACAGCAAGATAAATATACCACGTGATCTCACTTACATGTGGAATCTTACAATTGAAGATTTTTAATAAATTGAACTGGTAGAAGTCCTAAAAAAATGGTGATTATTTATAGTATAAGTGGGAGCTAGAAGGTTAAGAGATGTTGGTCAAATGATAAAAAGTTTCAGTTAAGCTCTGAAGATCTCTTGTGTACCTTGTTGTTTATAGTTAGAACAATGTATTAAAATTGAAAATTTGTAAGAAAGTAGGTTTTAAGTGTTGTGACCACAAAAAAAAAATCTGAGAAAATATATATTTTAAAGTATCTTGATCTGCATTTCAAAACATGCTGGGTATGATAAATATGCATATATAGTTTTGTATCAATTAGAAACAGTAGTAAAATTGTATTAATTTGAAAGTTTTTCCACATTTTTAAGATAGTATTTATCAGTAGGTTCCTGATATATGTGTCATCATTCAGGAACATAAATTTTTCTCCTCCTTCTCTTCTTTATCTTTAGCTCAGCAAGGCTATTTCTTTTTGCATAAAGTATACACAAGACCTAAACTGGGCTAGCGAGCACACTGAGACCAGCAGGGCTCCCATATTTATTTTACCCCTGATGTGGACGGTGACTGGGTCTCGTCCTGTTGGTGCGAACTTGACTTCACAGTCTGACTAATGGCTAATTGGGGCAGAGGGGACTGTTCAGGAAACATGAGTCCTTACTAGCTAAACTACTTTGATTTTAAAGTTTCTCACAACTACCCCCTCTTTATTTATTTTTCAAATTTAGGCAGCATATGTTGGCCATTTGAAGTTTCTAGGAAGAGTGTATTTACTCATAGTCGATGGGTGAGCCTACATTCCTGGAAGACACATTTTCTTAATTCCTGCTTTAAGTATTTAAAAAAATACTTACAAATAGAGATTTTTCCTTTAGGTGACATTTATTATAAAATGTACATGCTCATTTAAAATAAATTTCAATCAGTATACAGAAGTATGAGGAAAAAAGACAGTTCTGTTTGCTGAGACTCTTGCTACTGTAAATAGCTTATATTTTTACAGAAATGTTTACACTTTTTTTCCCAGCAAATGAGTTCATTGTAATTTTCTCTGATTTTTTTTTTCTTTTTTACAAAGTAGCAGCAAGTTAATGAGCTTTAAAAAATTCCTGAGCCAAGCATGGAGATGTGGGCCTGTAACCACAGCACTTGGGAAGGAACAGGGGATTTTCAATTGCAGCCCTCTGTTTGACATAGCAGGTTCTAGGTTGGTCTGGGTTTGATGATGGGACCATGTCTCAAAAATACTGTTTTTTAGTAGGCCATCTTATTTTATTGTTGTGTGTATATTGGTGTTTTGCTTGTAAGTAAGTCTGTGCACCATGTGAATGAAGTGCCTGTAGAGGCAGAAGAGGCTCAAATATCCTGGAACTGGAGTTCCCTACAGTTGTGAGCTGCCATGCAGGTTTGGGAAATCAGACCCAGGTCCTCTGCAAGAGTAGCCAGTGTTCCTAACTGCTGAACCGTCTCTCCAGCCCCACTCTTTAATAATATTTTTTATTTGTTAAAAATTATTTGGTAATTTAGGGCTTAGTAACAATTATGGTAATTGACCCCTTTTAAAAAATAGGTTTTTTTTAAATTGTATGTTCATTGCTCTTAAATTTCTTCTGACTTGATAATATGTCTACTTTGGTAAAATATTATTTTAATTTGATTCTAATTTCTGTTCCCAGTGCCCACCTCATTCTAGTGCCTGGACTCTTTTTTCTTGTAACTTTTTTCTTCATTACATGAGTATTTATTAAGGGCTGTGCAGGATGCTGCACATGCTGTGCTGCAAAGAACAGACAGACTCTTATCTTGCTTGTACTGCATAGCAGAAGCTGCAAGGAGCTGGCTGGCCTACTTCATAACAAAGAAGTGAGGTTGAGGAAAAGCACGCTGAGTTTGTACTGGTCAGCTTACATGATTGAGGCTGAGCTTGTTATACACTTATCCTGTCAGTGCCGTGTTGGAGAAAGGTCTTAGGCATCCTTTTCAAAAGATGATTTCAGTGCTCTGAGATCTGGTTACCACCCTTTCTGAGGCATTCTCTGATTGGATAATAAACATTGCTAATGGCCAATTATCTGGGCAGAGAGAGAATAGGAAGGCGGAACTTCCTGGAACCCTGGGAAAAAAACAGAGGAAGCTCTTTTTGCATGAGGAGACCCAGATGAAGACAGCCATGTCTGTGGGCTTGGAAGTCTCCAAAGGTACAGAGAGCCACATGCCTGGTAGGGACTAATTGGTCAGGTTAACTTAGGTGAGAGTCTGCCCAGCTAAAGCATTGAAATATTAAAAGGTCTTGGTGTATTTACTTTTAAGAGTCTATGCTCTGATCTGATTTTGTCCTTGGTAACGGCTATAGATGTTGAAGATGAAGAAGAGTATGTTTGCCAGTGATGCCACGGCTACTACTAAAGCAGTTCATGACTTATTGTGTAATTATTAAATTATGTTCCACTTACTAGTATTTTCTAGTTACTGAAGGTATAGCCTATTTATTCCCTTTTAAAACTTGTTTTTTTTTTTTCCTAAACAAAAGTAGAAACCGCAGATTTTTAGAACAGTTTAGTGCGTGTGTGCACATGCGTATGTGTGCAACAATGAGGCCTTGGGCTGAAACCCTCTGAGCTGCAGTTTACAGACATTGAAGGTTGCCAGGCTTGTCACATGAGTGCTGGGATCTAGACCTTGGTCTTCATTTGCATAGCAACTCTTTCTGGTTGTGAGCCTAGCACTTAATGCCTGAGCCATCTCCCCAATCCCAGATTCATGTTCAATTAAAAAATAAAGAGCTGGGCTGGAGAGATGGCTCAGCGGTTAAGAGCACTGGCTGCTCTTCCAGAGATCATGAGTTCAATTCCCAGCAACCACATGGTGGCTCACAACCATCCATAATGAAATCTGGTGCCCTCTTCTGGCCTGCAGATATACCTGCAGACAGAACACTGTATACATAATAAATAAATCTTTAAAAAAAATAAAAATAAAAAAAAAATAAAGAGCTGCATGTTCAAAACAGTTGGGTTTTACCTCTAACATTGTGTTTAATTAATTTACTTTGAAGTATGTATTTTAACATTTCCTGAAATAAATTTTGTTTTTTCTAAAAAAAAAAAAAAAATTACTTTTAAATACTAAAATTTGACTATCTGCTGCATTTTTAATATTTGTAAATTTTGCAGTTCAAGTCTGCCAATAGAATAAAGTCTGACATACTTAAAGTTATATGGGTATAACCTCATAAGCTTAAAATTTAACTGAAACTTTTCTTGACCTTTTATTTTTCAGCATTGCATTACTTTCCAGAATACCAGTGGCTGGTGGATTTCACCGTGGCTGCTACCATTGTGTATTTAGTAACTGAAGTCTATTACAGTTTCATGAAGCCTACCCAAGAAATGAATATCAGCTTAGTCTGGTGCCTCCTGGTTTTGTCTTTTGCAATGTATCCTTCAAACCATCACTAATACTGAACTTATATGTTTTTTTTTTCAACTTAATACCATTAGACCTTATGTTTAATTTTTAAAAGATTCATTGATTGTTAGAGAATTTTCCTTTGTTGAATTCTTCACAGAACTTTTAGGATATGTTAAATTTATTATTTGACAATTTCTTGTATACAGTATAACGATTTTTTCAATCAGAATTCTTTATGAACTTCTTAAAATTTCAAAGTAGTAGCATAGTTTAAAAAGTAAAAAGTAGAGAAAAATTCCACCTCATTCTGTGGTCCTGTTTTGTTTTGTTTTTTTGAGACAGGGTTTCTCTGTGTAATAGCTCTGCCTGTCCTGGACTTGCTTTGTAGACCAAGTTGGCCTTGAACTCACAGAGATCCTCCTGCCTCTCCCTCTGCCTCCCAAGTGCTGGGATTAAAAGTGTGTGTGTGCCACTACACCTGGCCCTCTGTTTCTTTTTTATCCATGTTGAGTGTCAGAAAAGTTACCAGACATTTTCACCTCTTTAACAAGCCTTTTGTGCATTGTAACAATAAAGGCTAATTTCTTTCCAGGTGCTTAATTATTAATTACTTTTTGATCCTGGGATGTATATTATAATTTTTCCTTTTCCCTTTCCATTCCTTCCAGTAGAGATAGCATTTTATTAAGTTTTACTATGTAACCTATTAATATTGTTTGTAGCAAAACATTTTATTGCCTTCTTTGAATAATTTATTTTTATTTCATGGGAACTAAGTTTTCCCAGTACATCAGTAGATCAGTATATCATTTCCATTTTGTTTCCCCTAGAATTACCCTTCTGGAACCCTCATTTCTCCACGAACTGTACACAGTGATGTTTAGAGCATCACTTTTATGTGTGTGCTCATGTGGGGAGAGAGCAGAAGGCAGCTTGCAGGGGTCAGTTTTCTCCACCATGTCGGTCTCCAACTCAAGTCATCAAGCTTGCCATCCAGCACCTCCACCTGCTCAGCCTTGTAACCTTTTACACAGCTCGTGTCCTAGAACAGTTTTCTTTGCTGTCTTCCTAAAAGAAAAAGTCCCTATTTTCCTTTTTAGTGCCTTGATTTCTTCTTTCTTGGCTCAGTCTCTATTTGAAAGCATGATTTCTTCTGTGGTATCTTTAGAAAAGTGGTTATTGAAATTTTATGTGCCTCAAGCTGTCCTTATTGATTGATAGTTTGGCACAGTAGAAAATTCATAGGCAGTTTTTCTTCAAAATTCTGAAGTGTTGAAGGACCAGATGTGCCCTATTACACCCATGTTGTGCCTCCCCTCCATACCTAAGTATGACCCTCCTAGAACTTGTTTTCTTGTTTTTGGTATTCTGAAATTTTGCTACAAAGTCCTATGTTTACCCTTTAGATTAACAAAACAAAAGATAGATTCTATACCTTAGGGAAGATTTGATCTTATTCTTGTAAAACCAGCAGTTTTGAAAATTCATGTTCATGAAGAAGCTTTTTTGTACCCATTTATCTGATGAGTTTCTCTTCATTTTGAACATTTTGGGGATGCTTATTACTGAGAAAGTAGAATCTTCTATAGTAGCATTTACAGTTGTCGTCTGTATTTCATATGTATGGTTATTATAATTTTAGGTTTTCTAGAAGACTTTCTTAATTATTAAGCTGTTTTATTATATTTATTGTTTTGACTTTCTACTACCATTTAAAATGGCCATGAGCTCATTTTTTACCCTTTCCATGAAATTCTGCTTGTTTTATGATTACATTATTTTGTATCTTAAGATATTAATGATAAATATTCCTTACAGAATGCTTCTTTCCCAACTTCGGTTACAGATTATACATATATAGGAATATATTTGTTTCCTATGTAGATTATTTTATGTGGTATAGCTGTTAGTATATTGCTACCAGAGATACACACACACTTATGGCTGTCTCACATATTTTTTGTAATTTGTCATTTTATTTCATATTGCTTAATGTGATGGCAGCAGTCCTTCACAGTCTTTTATAGTGAACTAGCTCTACTCCATTTAAGTGGTGTTCTCATGAAAGTTTCTGAACAACAGCTCTCCCTACAGGAATGCTGGGCTTTCCTGTGTGCTCGTAGTAAAGAGTAGAGAAAGTGGTAGGTAGAGCTTACAATCTAGGTCATTTTGTGTAAACTGACTTTTTGTGAGGAGCTTAGGGAAAAGGAAGGAAGTAGAATTTTATATATGATGAGTATACGGCCTTTACTTAACATCCAGTATGAGATGATAACCTCTTGCAGTTGTACACGTTCAAGAGACCAAAATTAAATGTCAGATACCTATGTTGGCACCAAAGAATAATGTCTGCTGACAGCCCATGCCTGACCTAGATCTCACTGTTTTTACCTTTAACTCCATGAGCTAAGTCTACTAGAAGTGACTTCTGTCTGGGATTTCTTCATTTGTTATTATATGTCCTTACTTATGAATCAAACACAGGTCTCCATTGACTACATGGGACAGTAGCTCTGTGGAATTCCAAGCACATACACATTGATCAGAAATAAATGCAGATTTACTAATGAAATATTCTTGGATAAAGTAGTCCTCAGATTAGATGCATATCACATATTCAGTTCAGTGAGTGGCCATAAGCCCATTCTTTTATTTCCATAATCATTTTTTCTTTCTTCCCTTACATTGATATACCTAATCGGGCAGCAGAAATTATTTCTGTAGAATCTTGAGTGTCCTAAAAGAATGAGGATGACATTTTGAATGCATGACCCTAAACTCAAATGTTGGAACCTGGAATGTGCTGCCTCTTGTCATCAGTGCACTCTTAAACCCACACTAATTCTTAGCTTCCCTCCTCTTTGGTTTATAGATGTGCACACCATCAATTATCCAGTCTTCATGTTTCAGCCCATTTATGCCACGTGCTACAGTGTCAGGATGGGAACAGTGGAGACCTTGCAGCACGGAAAGCAGCTATAAAAACCTTCTTTGCTTTGTGTTAATAGAAGTCTTTGGTTTATGTTGAGTTATAGGAAAATATCTATTGATCTCATGATTATGGAGCAATTTATTCTCATTTATGAATAAATGGAAAAAGTAAAAAGGTAAACTCAGCAAAAGCCCATGGTCCTATGATAGAAATAAAACTTTTAAGTGTTCACAACATGCAGGTAGGTTATTTAAATAAACTTTCTTGAGAATAAACTGTAGCACAGTGATGTAGAGTCAAGAAGAAAGCTATGCTGTAAAGAATGCTAAGTCTTCTCACTTAGACCTATGGTGCCTGGCTAACAAACGAAAGCCTTAGTCACATTTCCATAGTGTGTGTAGTATACAGTGTCAAAGGTGTAAGGTTCAAAAGGCATTATGCATGTTTTTATACCTAGCTAAGTTTTTAATTTGTCATGAATGTAGACGTAAAAAACTTTTATGAAACCAAAAGTTGTAAATAATTTAAGTGAAAATAAGTACTAAGGTTTCCAGTTGAGGCAGTTTTATTTTTAGACACACAAAGGTATAAATGTTAAATGCTACCTTATTTGCTGTTGGAAATAGAGAGCTATAGCAAAATAGCACAACTCAGTTGCTACTTCTAAATTCCTTAAAAGGTTGTAAAGTCTTCCTTTTTACAATTGTTCTGCTTTAAATTAATATGAAAGTTAGAACTCTGAAGTAGATTGCTTTGGATGTCAAGTCCAGTGAGAAAGGAACAGACTCTTGGCCAAGGTACTAACTATAAGTTGAGAACTCCATATAACAAACATGTCAAAACTTGTCTTGTGTATTTGTACACATGTGTACATGCACACATGTGAAGGCCAGGGGACAGCATGAAGAACTTATTTCTCTCCACCATCCATGTCAGTTCTTGGGGATCAAACTCAAGGTTGTCAGGCTTGACAACAAATACTTTAACAGACTGAGCCAGTTTCCCAGCTCAGCTTGTTTCTTAAACCTATACAGGCCTTTTGTGACATCAGTCCTTTCAGAGTACTAAGATTTCTGGTCAAAACCCAGGAATGAAAGAGGGTAGCGGAATAATAGGACCTTAATTTCTGTCTGCTGATTTATGATTAGTTTGAATTGGTCCTTTTAGCTGAGAAGTGATTTTTTTTTCTTAAACTAAAAGTTCAAGGGTGACCTTCTTTACTTCATTTTAATCTAAAACCTTGGTCATTTTTGTTTTTAAAATAAAGTTTATGTTTATGCATTCAAGTATCTTTGATTGGCACTTTTCTCTCTAATCTGGTTGGATTGGGCCTAGCTTGCTATACTCACTGTGATGTAGCTGAAAACATGCATGATTCTTTCTCTAACTTCTGGAAGAATTTTATGTCCCTTTTTTTTTCCCTAAGTGATTATTAAACCTGCACATCTAAGAAAATAAGAATAAATTTTAAGATAATGTTATGCACTTTTTGTGCCATTGAATTTGAATGATTTTCTTGAAAAAGATTTTATTAGTATAAGTTATAAGTAGAGATTTGATACTGTTTTTAGGATTTTGTTTTGTAGTGTAGAATGAAAAATGTAATGTGTTTTAGTTGCTTTTCCACCAAGAAAAATAGATGTGGGAAGCTTAGTCATTTGAATAGGTGAAAAAATACTAGCATTTTTATAATAGTCACAAAAATAGGTATATAATTTCTCTTTCCATAGTGAACAAATTTCAGTGTAGGTGAATATCAGTTAAGTAGAAACATCATGTTTTTTTAAATAGTTACAAATTTGTGGAAAATGAAATATTTTATGCTTATATTCACTAAAATATTAATCATATTTGGATATTGACTAATACTTTGCCTTATAATATAGCCTCCTTTCTGTTATTTTCTGATGAATTAGGCATTGCTGCACATGCCACAAGAATTAAGTATTTGATAGTCACAGTCATAGCATGCTGTTTTTTTTCCATTAAAACAAATAGTTAAAAGATGTAGTTGGTTGATTTCAGTTATTTCAGTTTCAGTTATTATAACAGAAGCCATTTTTTTCAATATGAGCATTGGCCCTTTTTTTTTAAATGTGCACTTGTTTCTATATGAATGTATGCCATGAAGGTGCAGCTTCAGAAATAGATGGCTGATGCCCTGGAGATAGAGGTGTAAGTTGTGGACCTGCTTGATGAGGATGCTGGGAGCTGGACTCTAAAGAGTAGCAAACACTCTAAACCACAGCTGTCTCAATCTTTAAGAGAGTGAATCAGCTGAGCTTAATCCTAATAGTGCCCTTAGAGTGCTTGGATTAGAGATGACATACTGTTTCTGTAACTTGCACACATCTCCATGCATACACACAAATCTGGCCTCTTACATTTTTTAAATTTTGTTTTCTATCTTTGCTGTTTATTCTGACTTTCAAACATCTCTGTATTTAAGAAACAGTGAGATGGCTTAGCAGGTAAAAGCACTTGTTCAAGGCTGACATCCTGTGTTCAACTCGTATGTAAAGGTGGAAGGAGAGAACCAATTCCACAAAGTTGCCCTCTGACCTTTACTTACATACACATGGTGGCATGCATATGCATATGCTTCTCTCCTTGCCCCCCCCACATCATACATGAAGTCATGAATAAAACAAAATCTTCGTATTTCTAAATAATTTATCTGTTGTGGCATGTGAAGACATTCTTTTCTTCTCCCAACCAGTGAGTGTAGTTTTATATTTTGGTTTGTTGTTGTTTTAGGACAGGTCTCATTGTTTCTTCCAAGCTGTCTTTGTATGCATCGGTCTCAGGCACGTGCTCCTATCACCAGAGAGGGTTTCTCTTTCTCAAAATACGATACTTTTCTTTTTTTATATTGCTAGTGCACTTTGTGCGTAAGTGTTCATGTGTGACCATTATAAGGCCCTATGGTTTCATTTGTAATTTTTTTTTATAAATTACTACTTTTGTAAAACTTTACAATTTTTTGTGTTTCTTAGTAACTCCATTACCTTTTCAGAATTCATTGTTCCCCCCTCATTGGTTTGTTCAACTGGTTTAATGGAATTTTCAGCCATAGTTTTTACATACAGTAACTGGTTTTGGACTTTGTGATTTTGAAGGTGCCTTACCTTTGTACTGTATTCAGTTGGGTGTACAATTATAGGTTTTCAGTATTTCTTCAGTGTTGAAAACATAATTACACTGTCAGTTTTTTCAAAGATAGTATTAAGAATAACATTCTCATTGTGATATACATATGGCTTAGTTTGCTTTTATCCCCCTTCTCAGGTAACAGTGATAATATGGTTTGTCCCATTTCTGGAGGCTAGGTACCATATACATTGATTGATACCTTTTTTACTTCCTTGGGGTAGGCTTCTTGAAGACTATTTGGCTTGGAAGATTTCTTTTGTTTTTGTGTCTTTGGGGACTTTGAGACAGCCTGCACACACACACACACAGATGTGTGTGCATAATCTCTCTTCTCTCATTTGTTGGACAGATATGTACCTTGTTTGTTGATACTTTCTTATTTTGCTTGATGAAACCTATTGTCTAATTTTTTTGTTTTGTCCTCTGATTAATTATGTTTTTCATACTATTTTATTCTATGAAAGATGCATGTATCATTATGTAGCTAATATGGAATATATATGTACAGAAACGTGCACAGCATATTTGAAATGCTTTAGGTTGCTGCCTTCATCTTTTTACCAAGTTAATGTTTCCTCATTGATAATTGTATCTTTGATTTAATATGCTGTATTACTATACAAGCTATATAATATAGGCCCTAGTTTAGCACCTATATTCAGCTTGTTTTGTGCAGCTCTGTGGCTAAGATTGATTTATTAACATTTCTTGAAGGACTCATGGTGGGGAAAGCATATAAAATTTGCATACAGAATTAGATTGCATGTGTTTCCCACAAAGCCCAAAACATTTACTATTTGAAAATTTTGGATCCCTACCTTAATATCTAAGGATTCCTTTCATATTTAAAAATCAGAGACTAAACTTGAAGGGGAAAATGGAAGTTCTGTGTGTAACTGGGGTTTGTTAGTTTAACTGAAGAAGAATTTGGTAATGTTGAAGCTCATCTTGTAAAAACAAAAAGTCCATAATGTCATTGGCTTTTGATCTTTTGGAGTGATTTCCTTTATGTAACTCTCAGTGTCCTGTTTGCATGTCTATAAACTGTTTCCAAGGGGAATTCAGTAAATCCCTCAATTCTCTTTTTATTTTCCTTTCTTTTAAGACAGTGTGAACATCACACAATCTTTGAAATCATACTTGGAAGTTTGGTCTTTACTGGGGTTAGTAATATGTGGTACTGACCTCTACATGGAAAACCATTAAGACTCTAAGAGTGCTGGGGTTAGTAATATGTGGTACAATACTCTCAGGGTACTGGGGTTTAGTAATATATGGTAGAATACTCTCAGGGTGCTGGAGTTAGTAATACATGGTACAGTCCCCTCAGGGTGCTGGGGTTTGTAATTGTGGTACAGTACTCTCACGGTACTGAGGTTAGTCATATGTGGTGCAATACTTTGAGGGTGCTGAAACCAGAGGGAGCTAGTAGTCATTGTGTGTTCACAAGAACAAATAACCAGTTGTCCATAGTGCAGTGTTTCTTAGCTGCAGTGTTCAATAGGTTAGAGGTAGTTCATCCACGTTTGAGGTAGAATATTTTCAGGTTATTATGGGTTTATCAGTATGTACCTTTCACTGAAGTTAAGTATCTTTGCTATCTTTGAATATCCTTTAATCACTCTGTTTAAATGACTTACTCTAAACTAAAAATTGCCTCTGAAGAAAATGAACTGGAGGCAAGCAGTTTAGAGTCACAATGGGGTTTTCTGCTTTCACTGGGAGGCAATAGGAATGGAGTTTTAACGGCTCTCAATATAGAGGTCAGCTAACCTCTATTTTTAGCTCACCGCATGATTGCTGTACCTTGTGGAATCTTTTACTCCTGAAATTTCATGGAAAAGTTAAAAAGTTGCATCATTATGTGATATCTCAGTCCATGTGTACATTCCCTTTCTGTTGTCAGAGTTCAGTTGTTAATTAGCTGCATTCAGTTATCCAGAAAACACTGATTTACTGTTGAGAATAGAAAGAATCTCTGATTTTCAAACTAAACCCCTGGTTTTGAGTTTAGTGGCTGCACTTTACATGTAAAGAAATAAAAACAGAGAGCTCAATGTGGAAACTCATGTAGTAAGCATAGAACCAAGATTCATCCAGATAATACAGAGCAATACAGTTCTCTTTACAGCTTTGTTACACAACAGTGCTTGTAGCACATGACTGCATAAGATATGCCTTACAAAAGTAAGTGCTCTCATAAATTCAGAAGAAGAGAA
Source organism: Lophiomys imhausi (assembly GCA_907164525.1). Lineage (NCBI taxonomy): Eukaryota > Metazoa > Chordata > Mammalia > Rodentia > Muridae > Lophiomys > Lophiomys imhausi. The sequence goes on along the minus strand of CAJQZJ010027982.1, from coordinate 6,318,552 downwards.
TGATCTTTGTTGTAGAAGTAATCTGCCATTTCCTGAAGGATGTTGACTTTTCACTTCAATCTTTGATTCGATAGATGGGAGACAAGAGGACAGTCCAGGTTATAGATGATGTCAAAGACAGTGTATGGATTACATCCACAAGGTGGTAGATTCTGTACTATCCTAATTCAAGAAGAAATTTGGGACTTACTGAAAGAAAACTTGAAGATGTGAATTGACTAGATTATAGCATTTCATTGCAGGATATTTATGTGTATTTTATACTGAGTTATGAAGAAGCTGTGTTCAGTCTGGTATAAATAAATACATACTTGGTTTTACAATTTACCTAGTATGCAGTATAAATTGGGTCATGGGTAGTTGTGTTTTAGGCATCTGTGGTATGGGATTGTTTTAAGAGGTATGCTGTGATGGCAAGGTCGTACTTAATGCCTTCCTTCCTTCAAGGATTTCATATATTTATGCAATGGAATATGATGATATCCTTCTCCCAACTTCCCTTTGAAACTCCTCCTCAATCCCTCCTACATGTTTCCCTCCAAACCTTATGTTCTCTCTCTCCTTTTAAACAACCCATAAGACCAATTAATGTTCCCCATGTGTGCATAGACATGGGGCCATCATTAGAACATGGGTACCACAAGCTATTTCCTCAAGATAGAATAATTCCTCCAGAAGCTATGAACTGCCAGCAGCCTCTCAGTAAAGAGTGAGACTTTAAAAGATTCTCCCTCAATAGGAACATAGACTTTGTTTCCTGTCAATGAGACACTTTGCCCTAGTGGTGCTGCCTTGTAGGCCCTCAGTTTATGAGGAGGCTCTTGGCCCTCATATGACTGCTGAACCGGTGGGGGACTGATATGTGGGGACACTCTATTCCAGAGGAGTGGGATGGAAGGGATAGGGGGTAGAGGGTGGAAGGGCAGGACAGGGAGGGGTGGGAAAAGGGTACTGTAATGGAGATGTAACCTGAAGTAATAAATACTAGAATTTCAGCTGCCTTGATCTGGTGGTGTACAGGTAAACACAGTTGCTGGGATTTTATGATTATGATAGCCATATCATATCCAGAAGGCAGCAAATCACAGCACTTCTCATCCTCCTGCTCTTTTCACCTCTGGTTCACTGAGCCTTTGGTAGTATGTGGGTGGATCTGTTGATGTCTCATTTGAGGATGAGCAATTAGTCAATTATTCTTAGTACCTTGACCAGTTTGAGTTTCTGCTTCCCATTCTAAAAAGGAGTTTCTCTGACCAAGTTGAAAGTAGCATGAATCTATGAATATAAACATACTTAGGAGCCAATTTGACAATATGGTCATTTTGTAAAATAATAATATCAGGGTTTACCCTAGGCTCTGTTACCTCTGCAGCTATAAGATTACAGTACCAGGAATTTTTCCCATGGAGCAGGCTTCATATCCAATCCAGAAGCAGATAGTTAGCCTATACCAATCATGCCACTATTGCACCAGTGGACACATTTAACCTGGCAGGCTAATGTGGCTTGTAAGGTCCAGCTCCAAGTAAGAGCATTGGTGTCTTTTCTCCTGTAGTAGCCTACACTTTCTAGCCATGTGGAAGCCGGTTACCAGAAAGTTTCCTGTTTGGTTTGAGATTAATTATTTATGTCCTGTAGCCCAAGTATGTGTTGTCTTCAATAATGTAATTCTTTCCATGTAGCTGTGTTGGGTAGCCAAGTCTAATGGGAGCAGTAGCCTGTGTTAGTTCTTGAGACCTCTTGGGCTTCCCTAACTAATAACTCCAAGGGAGGTTATCCTATGCCTCAAACTATGATTTTCATTTAATAACCCGTGTCTTCTGGGAGTGGCATTGTCTATATGTGTGGGGTTCTTCTGTTCAAAGTACTGTTTTGAAATTAGCTTGGTAAACCAGTAGGTTTCCATAATACTTTTTCATACATCCTTAGTTTTGGTTAACCTGCCTGCTATTTTCTTTCCTTTCCCATTCTCCATCCACATCCCCACTTAGTTCTTTAACTTCCAGCCCAACCTCCTTTCTTTTGTAACATGAATTCTAATAGACTTCTATTTGTTTTTTATATACCTTTCCTTATATGCTCCTTCCTGTGTAAGCCTCTGCAGCCCCAGTATTCCAGCACACTACTTTCTTTTTACCTATATCTATTTTTCTCTCTCCTTTAATGCACCTCCCCCTTTTAATTTCCTCGCTTCAACTTGTGTTCTAAGTTAAACACACAAAACAAAGGTTTGCAACTAGAATACAAAATATAAGAGGTAATTTCAGGTGTTTATGCTTTGGGGCCTGAGATACCAGTCTTCTATTCTTTTACCTGCAGATTTCTTTATTTTGTTGTTCTTTGTTTCTGAGAAGCAGTCCATTGTATGTACATTTTCCTTATCTATTCATCTGTTGGTTTATCTTAGCTGTTTCAATTTTTTGCTATTATGAATAGAGGAGCAGTGAGCATGGCTGTACAAGCTTCTCTGAGATAGAATATGAAGTCCTTTCAATGTGTGCTCAGGAGTAATATAGCTGGGTCTTACAGAAGTTTTATTTAGAACTTCCTGAACCCCTCTAGACTGATTTCCACTAGTTTATACTTCCACCCACAGTATGTTAAGTACTCCCCTTTTGCTACTTCTATGCCAGCGTTTGTGTTACTGGCGATGGCTACTTCGATGGTGGTGACATGGAATCTTAAAATAGTTTTAGTTGCATTTTCTTAATGGCAAATGATGCTGAGCACTTTTAAAAGTGTTTTCTGACTGTATTTTTTTCTTTTGCAGATTTTTTTATGTAGTTCCTCAGTTGTGTTTTTTATTTTCTTAATGTTTAGTGTTTTGAGCTCTTTGTATACTTTGGACATTAATCCCCTTTAAATGAATCCCTGGCAACTTCAGGCCTGTTTACTTGATTCACAGTTTCCTTTGCTGTGCGGAAGCTTTTTAGTTTTGTTATATCCCATTTTTTTTTTTTCAACCGTTGCTTTAGTTCCTGAGGTACTGGAATTTTACTTGCCAAGTTTTTACGTGAAGACCTTGAACCATGCACCCTACTTTTTCCTCCACTACATTCATAGTATCAGGATTATAGTGAAGTGCCTTGATCCTTTTGTAGTTGAGTTTTATACATCTAGTTCTGTTTTTCTGCATGTTGGTCCAGGTTTCCCAGTATCATTTGATGAAGATACAGTTTTTCTTCAATATGTATTTGGCATCCTTGCGAAAAGTTGGGTAATTATAGTTACATGAACTTATATTTGGGTTTGCAATTTTCTTCCATTGATCTGTCTATTTTTGTGCCAGTACCATACAGTGTTTATTACTGTGGCTATGTATTATGATTTGAAATCAAGTGTGATTTCAAGTACCTCCTACTTATGTTTTTGCTCAGGACTGGCTTAGCTTTCTTGCTAGTTCCTAGTTCCTTTTTGCCCTGGAAGGCTTGGGAATGTTTTTTTTTTTTTTGTTTTGTTTTGTTTTCTGTATCTATGAAGAGGCCAAAGAAATTTGGTTGGAATTGCTTTTGCTAAGATGGCCATTTTTACAAGGTTAGTTCTTCCAATCCATAAGCATGGAAGCTCTTCAATCTTCCAGTATCTTACTTAATTTCTGTTCTGTTGTAAAGTTTCCATTGTAGCATTCTTTTGTTTCTTTCATTGGTTTATTCCTAGGCATTTTTATTTTATTATGGCTGTTGTAAATGAGATTTCCTTTTCAGTGTCATTTTTTCAGTCTTTGTCATTGGTATATAGAAAGGCTACTGGTTTTCATGTGTTTTGTATCTCCCCTCTCTGCTTTCTAAATGTTTTATGGCAGAGTCTTTAGGGTCTCTTACATAATCATGTCTTCTACAGAAGGGATACTTGTTCTTTTTTCCTATTTGTATCCATTTTATTTCCTTCTCTTGTCTTAACTGGTCTGAGTAAGACTTCAAACTATATTGTATAAAAGTGGAAAGAGTGGACATCTTTATCTTTTTCCAGATCTTAGTATGAATGTGTTTGAGTTTTTCTACATTTAGT
>CAJQZJ010027982.1:6280002-6308646 GCA_907164525.1 Lophiomys imhausi | reverse complement strand
TGTGTGTGTGTGTGTGTGTGTGTGTGTGTGTGTGTGTGTGTGTGTGTGTAGTTTAAAACCTGTAGTTAAGCCTTCTCTCTGGTTAGTAATGAAAACAGTATATTGCAATAAAATAGTTTGACAAGTTGCCTTTTGTTCCTAAAACAAAGTTTTGACAACCAGTAGGATACAAATTTAGATACCAGTTAACAAGAAAGTTGTAGCTCATTCTTGAAATCCCTTTGCTGCATTAGTATAGGCCTTGTCAAGAGTAAACTAAGTAAGGCTGGGTGTGGTGACTCATGTCTGTACTTCTAGCCCTGTGAAGCTGAGAGTAACATGAAGTAGAGGGGCCAGGCTAGGCTTTGCAACAAGATCTGTTCCACAAAACTAAAAATAGAAACAAAAAGTAAATTATCTTTATTCACATATGGTTAAAAAAAAAAAAGTTAATTTCCGCTGTGGTTGTAACAGTCCAAGAAGAAATACAAATTTTGAGTGATTTGTAATTTTGGTAGGATAGTTTTAACATTATAAATGATCATTACATATTGCTTTATTAGCTCATGTTGTTTCTGGATTTTTATGTGTATTTCTTGTATACTTTCAGAACATTACTTCATATCAACTTCTTGGCACCTTTTTTTATGGTTCTGCTCTGGGTGAAACCAATCACCAAAGATTACATCATGAATCCACCACTGGGTAAAGAAAGTGTCCCTTTGTAAGTATGGGTATTTGAGTACTGGGTTCTGTTTCATTGTGCATCAAATCTGCCTTTCTAAATGTTACTTAGCTAAATTTTAGGTAGGTTTGTTTGTTTGCTTTTTTCAGACAGAGTCTCAGGGCACAGCCCTGACTATCCTGGAACTCACTCTGTATACCAGCCTGGTCTTGAACTCACAGAGATCTGCCTACCTCTGCCTTCTGAATACTAGAACTAAAGACATGTGCCATTACCACACTTACTTGCCTTATATCTAAAGAGTTGTTTTGTATGATAAATTGTGGTACTTTATTCGTTAATATTAGTGGAAATGCTAAAGATAAGTTTTGAAGTTGAAGCTGCAGGCCATCATGTAACCTGTTTTTGACTTTTTTTAAATTACTGCTAGTGATTATTACTTTATACCAATATTAGCCTGTGTACATCTTCAGATTTATCTCCTAATGTCCAATTGTCCTCTGACATTTTTCTTGTCATTTTGCCTATTTAGATACTTCTTCAGTGCTTTTGTTACTGTTCTTCTGTGAAACTTACGGAGGAAAAGTAATGTCAATGACAGTAGAAGTGGTATTCATTTCATTATTTATGGACAATTTTAACATTTCCTTTTGTTTCATGCATGTTTTTTGAATAAAATATTTTCAAATAAATTAGAGACATTTTTATACAATAAATACTGCAGTTTCCATCTCTAACAAATGAAGTTTTTTTTTCCTATTGGATGCCTAGGAAAATTAAAAATAACATCTTGTATTTCTTAACTATCCTAAACGGTTTAAGACGGTTGGTATCAAGAGGCCAGAGCTTCACATTTCATTTTTAAGTATCTCTAGGTACAATACCTTTAAGAAGCATTACCTTTAATTTTGTATCAATATACAAAGATCAATGCCTATGTAACCCAATACAATCTTAATATTACATCAATATATCAGGGTCAATACCATTGTGGCCAACTATAATCTTAATTTTGTATCAATATACAAAGATCAGTACCGATGTAGTCTAATACAATCTTAATTTTGCACAATATACAATGGTCAATACCACTTTAGCCAAATATAATACTAATTTTGTATCAATATACAAAGGTATAAGGGCATATTCAATAATCTGTCCCTTCTTTTTGGTCCTTCCCATACTATGTCTATGTCCCATTTTTTCTCAAGTCTGTGCACTCCTACATAGGAGAGAAAGAAGGATACAGAAAAGGAAAAGAAGGAGGTCCCTGGGTCTAACCTCCAAAACCCATTTAACAAGACCATTTAACAGCTTGTAGTCTCTTCCCCTAAATAACAAACTTTAGGATAGTTAAGAAATACAAACTCACCCTGTCTCGAAAAACCAAAAAAAAAAAAAAAAAAAGAAATACAAACTCCTAGTCATGCAAGCGTGTCACTTTGTTAGCTACTATGACAGTCTATCACAGATATTCTCTAAGCTACTCAGTAATCAAGTTGTTAAGAGACAAGCAACATTTGCTTATCTAAATACAAGAGATAGATAGGGCATCTTCAAAAACCCCAAGAGATCTGCAGAATATGGCATTCAAAGATGTTGTCTTAAATTAAGATTTTTTTTGATATCGAGACATATCAGCTCCTGACAGCACCCCCTATTCTACTCCAAGTAGAAGATGAGCATCGAAGAATCTCCAGTGGGAGATGATTGAATTAGTCACAAGCCTATCTCTTGGCATGAAAAAACCCCTTGCTTCAACTGCAGACAGACTGCTGTCCAAAAAGGACAAAACTTGGTAACAGGGAAGTCGACAGCCTAGCTCTGCCAAGACAGGGTAGGTAAGTCCTTCATAATCCCTGCTCTACAATCAATGTCTGTCAGAGAAACAGGACCAAAAGGCTGAAGATTGATGCTGTAACGTATGGAGAGAAAACAGGAACTGTCCAGGCAGCCACTGATATGTCATTTCTTAGTTTTGGATGATGCAGCCCCTGCACTTCCTACATAATCAGATATATTTATTCCTCTCAGGTCTCTGAGGTGGTTGAAGAATAGATAGCTAGAGTCTCATAGTTAAATTTTGAGTTGTTTAGGAATCAAGAGGGTGTTCTGGATCTAAGAAGATGTTTTTAAAATTGTGATGCAAGTTAGTATGAAAGGTGAGTCAGATATAGAACTTTAACCTCATGGAGATGGTTAGATAGTAGAATGTTAATGTCAGGGGCCAAATATGTATGAACTGGACATTGGGAATGTATGCTGGGCCATTTAACTCTCATAAATGTGGCGTATTTATTTCTGTTGTTTTGTATAGAATTTACTGTTATAAGAGAAGGAACCATTTGTTGGACTGAAAGGGGAAGCTGTTGGGGGGAAGAGGGTGGAAGGGTGGGACAGGAAGGGGGAGTAGGGAAGGGATTGTGACTGAGATGTAACTTGAAGAAATAAAAAAATAAAGTATAAAAAAATAACATCTTATTTTTAATAATATTTTAATAATAAATTGTTATGATTACTTGTTCACATATCCCCAGTTAGACAACTGTGTTTTAGTAAAATAAGATGTCGAGGATATATACAGTTTATTGAAAGACAGTGACCACTTTGTGTGCTAGGTATAGTGTTGTGGAATCATCTACAGTTTTAGAAGGTGTAGAGAGCTGGTTCAAACTCTAGCTTTGCTCTTCACTGAAATTGTGACTTGAGTTAGATTGTTTAACTGCACTATGCCTCTGTTTCCCCACCAGGAAAATGAAGTGGTATGTACCTCACAGGGTTCTTGCTGCTATTAACTAAAGAGCACATGTAGTGCAGTCATTTGAAAAGTGCTTAGTAATGTTCTTTTCACTATTGTTTCATCAGAGTTAAATAGAAAAGCCTGACTAGTCATTTACTCCACAGTGTGCAGTGTATAGTATGCACTTCTTTTAAATTTTTTCTACATGTATTTGATCGTCTTGGAGAATAGAACCAGTGATGAGTATGTCAGTTTTTTTTTAATTTATTTATTTATTGCTTCAGGTTACATCTCCATCATAGTGTCCCTCTTTCCACCCTAACCAGTCCCACCCTCCCACCCTCTACCCCCTAACCCTTCCATCCCACTCCTCTGGAATGGAGTTTCCCTATATAACATTACCCTGCCCCAGTTCACCAGTTATATGAGGGCCAAGAGCCTCCTCATATACTGGAGCCTACAAGGCAGCACCACTAGGGCAAAGTGTCTCAATGACAGGGAGAGAAAACAAACAAACAAAAACAAAACAGAAAATCTATATGTCCATGTTCCCTTTGGTGCGTTGGTTGTAGTATAGATATCCTGTACTAGATAGCTAAAATCCGAATAAAAGTGAATAGATGCCATGTGCATCCTTCTGAGTCTGGGTTAGCTCACTCAGGATAAGCTTTTCTAGTTCTATCCATTTGGCTGCAAATTGCATAATTTCCATGTTTCTAATAGCTGAGTAGTATTCCATTGTGTAGATGTACCACAGTTTTTTAATCCATTCTTCAGTTGAGGGACATCTGGGTTGTTTCCAGTTTCTAGCTATTACAAATAAGGCTGCTATGCACATAGATGAGGAAACTGCCTTGTGATTCGGTGACGAGTCATTTGGATGTACACCCAGAAGTGGTATGGCTGGGTCCCGAGGCAGAGCTATACCAAGTTTTGTAAGATATCGCCAGACTGACCTCCATAGTGGTTGCACAAGCCTGCGCTCCCACCAGTAATGGATGAGGGTCCCCCTTTGTCCACACCCTTGTGCTGATCTTAGCCATTCTGACAGGTGTGAGATGGAATCCCAGTGTCGTCTTGAGTTGCATTTCTCTGATGATTAAGGATGTTGAGCATTTCTTCAAGTGGTCTCTCAGCCATTAGGGATTCCTCCTTTGTGAATTCTCTATTTAGCTCTGTCCCCCATTTTTTAATTGGATTATTTGGTTTCTTGGCATTTAATTTCTTGAGTTCTTTGTAAATTTTGGATATTAGCCTTTTGTCAGATATGGCGTTGGTGAAGATTTTTTCCCAATGTGTAGGCTGCTGTTTTGTTCGAATGACAGTGCCTTTTGCCTTACAGAAGCTTTTCAGTTTCATGAGGTCCCATTTATTGATTGTTGGTCTTTAGTCCTGAGCTGTTTGTGTTCTGTTCAGGAAGTTGTCACCTGTGCCAATGGTTTCGAGGTTATTTCCCACTTTCTCTTCTAGTAGACTTAGTGTGACCGGCCTTATGTTAAGGTCTTTGATCCACTTGGACTTAAGTTTTGTACAAGGTGATAAGTATGGGTCTAATTTCATTCTTTTACAAGTGCACATCCAACTGGACCAGCACCATTTGTTGAAGATGCTGTCCTTTTTCCATTGTGCGGCTTTGGCTTCTTTGTCAAAAATTAGGTGGCCATAGGTGTGTGGGTCCATTTCTGGGTCTTCAATTCGATTCCATTGATCCACTGATCTGTTTCTATACCAATCCCATGCTGTTTTTACTACTATTGCTCTGTAGTACAGCTTGAAATCTGAGAAGGTGATACCTCCAGATGTTTTTTATTGTACGGGATTGATTTAGCTATTCTGCGTTTTTTGTTGTTCCATATGAAATTGAGAATAGCTTTTTCCAGGTCTATAAAGAATTGTGTTTCATTCTTTTACAAGTGGACATCCAGTTGGACCAACACCATTTGTTAAAGATGCTGTCCTTTTTCCATTGTGCGGTTTTGGCTTCTTTGTCAAAAATTAGGTGGCCATAGGTGTGTGGGTCCATTTCTGGGTCTTCAATTCGATTCCATTGATCCACTGATCTGTTTCTATACCAATCCCACGCTGTTTTTACTACTATTGCTCTGTAGTACAGCTTGAAATCTGGGATGGTGATACTTTCAGATGTTTTTTTATTGTACAGGATTGATTTAGCTATTCTGGGATTTTTGTTGTTCCATATGAAATTGAGAATAGCTCTTTCCAGGTCTATAAAGAATTGTACTGGTGTTTTAATAGGAATTGCACTGAATCTGTATATTGTTTTTGGTAGGATGGCCATTTTTATTATGGTGATCCTACCTATCCATGAGCATGGGAGATCTTTCCATCTTCTAAAGGTCTCTTCAATTTCTTTCTTCAAGGGCTTGAAGTTCTTGTTGTACAGGTCCTTCACTTGCTTGGTTAGAGTTACCCCCAGGTATTTTATATTGTTTGTGGCCATTGTGAAAGGAGTTGTTTCCCTGATTTCTTTCTCAGCCCATTTATTTGTTGTATAAAGAAGGGCTTCTGATTTTTTGGAATTAATTTTGTATCCAGCCACCTTGCTGAAGGTTTTTATCAGCTGTAAGAGTTCTCTGGTGGAATTTTTGGGCTCCCAAGAGGAGCAGAAGGCAGGAAATCATCAAATTTAGGGATGAAATCAACAACTTGGAAACAAAAAGAACGATACAAAGAATCAATGAAACCAAGAGTTGGTTCTTCGAGAAAATCAACATAATAGACAACCCTTAGCCAAATTAACTAAAAGACAGAGGGAAAAAACCCAAATCAACAAAATCAGAAATGAAAAGGGAGAAATAACAACAGACATTGAGGAGATCCAGAGAATATTTAGGTCCTACTTTATAAAAATTAATACTCCACCAAATATGAAAACTTAAGCGAAATGGACAATTTTCTTGATAGATTCCACCTACTGAAGCTAAATCAAGATCAGGTTAACAGATTAAACAGCCCTATAACCCCTAGGGAAGTAGAAATAGTCATTAAAAATCTTCCAACCAAAAAAAAAATCCCAGGGCCAGATGGTTTCAGCACAGAATTATACCAGACCTTCAAAGAAGAGCTAATACTCTTCAAACTCTTTCAAAAAATAGAATCAGAAGGAACACTGCCAAACTCATTCTATGAGGTCACAGTTACCCTGATTCCTAAACCACACAAAGACCTCACAAAGAAAGAGAACTTCAGACCAATCTCCCTCATGAACATAGATGCAAAAATACTGAAAATACTAGCAAACCGAATCCAAGAACACATCAAAAGTATCATATACCATGATCAAATAGGCTTCATCCCAGGATGGTTCAACATATGAAAATCCATCAGTGTAATTCACCACATAAACAAGATGAAAGGAAAAAAAAACACATGATTATCTGACTAGATGCGGAAAAAGCATTTGACAAAATCCAACACCCTTTTATGCTAAAAGTTCTGGAGAGAATGGGCATACAATTACCATATCTGGAAATAATAAAGGCAATATACAGCAAGCTAGTAGCCAATATCAAAGTTAATGGAGAGAAACTTGAAGCATTTCCTCTAAACTCGGACAAGACAAGGATGCCCACTTTCACCATATCTCTTCAATATAGTACTTGAAGTTCTTACTAGAGCAATAAGACAAGTAGGAGATCAAGGGGATACAAATTGGAAATGAAGAAGTCAAATTATCCCTATTTGCACACGATATAATAGTTGTTTTTAACTTAATCCTCTTGTACTGATGAAGTAGAGGCTAGGCTCCATATAACTAAACTTTAATAATAGCTTTAACTTGACAGATTACAAGTAAAATTGGGGACAACAAAGAAACTAGCCTCTGTCATATGTGAATTATGCTATTTGTCAGTGATTCTCAGCATTTTATCTTAACCTTTTGTGTACTAATTGCTTGTAGTTACTGTTCTTATTGACTTGTTGAGAGAACAGATGCAAAAGTTGAATAGTTTGGCTAATGGTTGTTCAGTCATTTTGGCGGAGACAGACATAGCCATGCACACCTAATAATTCTAGGCTTAGTTGCTAAGGCTGAAAGAGGAGGAGCTTAAGGCCAGGCAGGACTTCATAGTGAGATTCTCATTTTCTCTGCTCCACTCTCCCCAAAATGTAGCAGTACCAAAGTTCGTTTTCCACTTTGTTTATATACAACAGTCTGGGGTGTTCTTGAAACTTTTTCCTTCTTTGTCCCATCTTTTCTTCTGCTCTGTTTCATAAACAGTCAATCAAAATTGTAACCTAAATATGCTCTGTCTTCTTTTTTTTTAGCTGTGAGTTAATAGTTTAGTTTAAAATTTCTATTTATACTGTTTGGTGGTGATGCACGCTTTTAATCCCCGTTCTCGGGAGAAAGAGGCAAGTATATTGATTGAGTTCAAGGCCAACCTGTTGTATAGAGCAAGTTCCAGGACAGCCAGAATACATAGAGAAACCTCTCTTAAAACCATTTTTGTTTTAATTTGAAGTCCAGCATCCATGCGGTAGATGATGAAATAATGACTGTCAGTCAAAAAGAAAATGATGGGTTTTTCTGTCACATCAATTAGTATATGGAAGAAGCACTGACTGATATATACTATCAGTTGTAGTCAGACGCAGAGTGGATATGCTGCTGTTCTATTTAAAAATGTGCATAAATTCATGTGTATATTCTGATAAAGTACTGAAAAACTAAAATGTGGCTATGTGCAGCAGCCTTTGTGTAAATAGCCTGAAAGGAAAACCAGAAGGTATCATAAAGACCATTACTACCTTGGAATCTGGGAAGAATTCCTTCTCCCCATTCTCTCTGATTGATTGATTGATTGAGACTCCCTTTTAGTGCAGCTTCAACTGACTTTGAACTCAGAGTAATCACCTGTCTCTGCCTCCACGCACCATTGTACTTGAGTGTCTTTCTCACTTTTTGATAGAGTCTTAGACAGTAACTCAGGGTTTCCTGGAACTATTGTGTAAATTGTGAGCTATGACCCTTGGCTTCTGCCTATTCTATAGCTTTACCCCAGTTCAGATTCCTTCTTGAGACATTCCATCTGATCACACTTGTATTACCTTAGTATGCATTAGAAGATACTTACTTAATAGCTGTTATACCAAATCATTTTCTAGTTTATTCTAGTAACGTTGTTTGTTCCACTCAATGCCTGTGAAAGCGCCATCTTCATTGTGTTGCCAGTCAATCCTTGTTCCACACTTCAGGGAACAGATTTCTATGTACACAGGTGACTTGGAAAGAAAGTTTCAAGGCTGCAGATGCCCTTTCATTCTGTATACTGCTACTCTCCTGTGGCTGACTCATGTCTCTCTTCTTATTGTAGTGGAAATGTATTGCCAAAATATTATGTGTTTATGTTTTCTAGCCAACAGTGCCTCTGCATTGGAGTTTTATATCCATGTGCATTCATAACCTTGAGAAAGGAAACAAAATTTGTATAGGTTATAAAAGTTTTGTCTCATTCCTATTTCTGACCTTCAGTTCAGAAAACAGTTAAACAAAATCACACTTTCACATCTTCTCTGCCTTTCTTTTGCCTCTCCTATTCAATAGCATGATGCTCCATAGGACCCATATTGGGCTATAGTTTACTTCCCAGGAACTTGCTAATGGACACAGGGGCAATATAGTAATAGCACATGTTTAAGGAAGAACTGTTGTGAAGTGTTTTAGGGTTTTTTTTTTTTCCTACCCATTCAGACTGGGGAGATGGCTCAGTTGGTAAAGTTGACTGCTGTACAAGCACAAAAACCTGAGTTCAGGCCCCAGGATTGCTTAAAACGCCAGGCATGACATCACATACTCTTAGGACATCTTTTCAGAAGCTAGGCTGCCAGGAAAAGGTTAAAGTATTTTGGTATTGAAGGCAGACTTTGATGGCTTTTTAAGGCTTAGCAGTTGTATTGTTGTGTTGTAAAAACTGTGACTTCTGCTTGAAAGGGGACTACCTTGTAAGTAGTACGACACAGTAGCTGGACAGTGTGCCTGGTACTGATCTAATCTGTAGCACGTATCCCAAGGTTCTTAACAGATAAGAGCTGGAACTAAGAAGATGCTCCCTGAAATAGATGGTAGAATGGATAGAAACACGCGAAGGGGAAAATTCCGTGTGGGGTGTCTCAGGGTTTTATTTCAATGGAGAGACACAACACCATGTCCAAGGGAACTCTTATAAAGGAAAACATTTCATTGGGGCTGGATTATAGTTTCAGAGGTTTAGTTCATTGTCATCATGGAGCAGCAGGCAGGCTGACATGCTGCTGGAGAAGGAACTGAAAGTTCTACATCTTGATCCTCAGTCAGTAAGGAGGAGACTGTCTCTGGACATAGCTTGACCCTAGGAGACCTCAAAGCCTGTCCCCACAGTGACACACTTCCTCCAACAAGACCACACCCCTTATTAGTGCCACTCCATATGAACCAAGTATTCAAACACATGAGTCTGTGGGGGCCATTCCTATTCAAACCAGCACAGGGGATCCTCACCACAGAGTATGTACATGCATATTTGCTGTTGTGTATATCTGATTGTGTGTGTGTGTGTGTGTGTGTGTGTGTGTGTGTGTGTGTGTGTATGCTTGAATGCATATGGATGGCCAGTGTCAACATCTGGTCTCTTTCCTAGATCAGTCTGGGACAGAGTGTCATTGAAGCTCATTGATTTGGCTGGACTGTCTAGCCAGTGAGCTTCAGGAATGCACCTGTCTCTGCTCTCTCCCCCAGTCCCTCTAGTCTTCAGTTACAAGATGTGCTAAATCTTAAACTTATTGTTGTGGCACTATTTATAACATAATAGATTTATTAAGGGGCTTTTAGAGCAATCTTAGATATCGAATATCTTTATAATATGTGAGAATTTTTTAGTTTTCAGTGGTCCTAATTAGAAACAGAGCAGACTGAAATCTCCCCAAACAATTAAGTACATAAACTGGAAAAGTATAGTGAATTATAGGTGAGTCATTGACTTGATTAGTTCCACCTGTGATTACCTATGATCCCTTAGGGACTGTCCTCTCTAGGAGCATTCAGACTCAGGGCCTTTGTTATAGCTTACACTTCATCCATTGATATGGGTATATAGAAAAGAGACTGTACTATGACTTATACTTTCATTATACATTTATGTTTAATATATTAGGCATGTTATTGGCAGAGTGGAACTCCTTTGTTCTGGGTCTACCAGTTCACTCTAGTTAAGTATAGATTTCTATCACCTACATAGTGAACACCCTGAGAGCATCATATCAACTTTTTACCTGTAGAATGACGGAAGCCACATTCGATACTCTACGCCTCTGGTTAATAGTCTTGCTGTGCGCCTTGCGGTTGGCCATGATGCGAAGTCACCTGCAAGCATATTTAAACTTGGCCCAAAAGTGTGTGGATCAAATGAAGAAAGAAGCAGGCCGAATAAGTACAGTTGAGCTTCAGAAAATGGTAAGTTTTATAGCATCCAAAGTGGAAAAGTAATGGCAGAAGCCGTGTTGTGAAGGATGATTTGGGCTTTTAATTGAAAATATGCCATTTCATAATATCCTTCCTGTAAACAAGTGGGAGAGTCTTCAATTGGCATTTGTCAAGAGACCTTTATCCGATTTTGCAGCTGAGAAATGGTCTGGGTTTGTTTTCCTACTGTTGGGTGCTGCAGAGCTATGATATGAAAGGCACTACACTATGTTGCTCAGACCTTAGGACTAGATGGGTGGGAAATTCAGTGCCTCAGGTTATTCCTCTTAACATTCCTCTGTGTGCTTTCATGGGAATTTCAAGCACTTAGAGGAGATTTCATAGAAGAAAAATGGGAGTAATCTCTCACCATTATAGTGGGCCTATAATCTGATCATTTTTCTTTTTCGATTTACTATAATCTTGGGCCCCTGTTTTTTGTCTTTATGTTTTATATACTTTCATGTTATTCAAAACTTGACCTCAAATACATTCATATGGAATGAAGATTTTGTGGTTTTCATATTCATACATGCCTGCCTGCTATAGTTGTTTACTTGGATGTTTAAGTAGCTCTCCATAGAGATTTTAGTTCTTTCTTTTACTTTTGAAATATAATTTTTAAATTTTGTAGTTTTTCAAATTCTAAAACCTTGAGCCTTTCTGAAGTTGGGGGTATATGTATAATGAAATGTAAACTTAATATTTAGCTTTCTTCTCATGAAAGGATTACTTGTAAGCATTTCAGTTTGATGATTTTATGAAAGTTTAATTCATTTATGCCTTGTCAGCTGTAACAAATACTTAAGAATGTTGTTGGTTGCAGGTGGCCCGAGTCTTTTATTACCTTTGTGTCATTGCCCTGCAGTATGTGGCACCTCTGGTAATGCTGCTCCACACAACTCTGCTTTTGAAAACACTAGGTAGGCGTGCCCTGACACCTGGGAAACCCCCTTTGCTTTCTACCTGTAGTTAATGCCTTTCCATCACTAGCTTGGGCGTGCACATCATGAGAGTGCTGCTGCTTGTTATAGCTTTTGGAGGAAGCGGGGAAAGTCTTCTGTAGAAAGTGACTGGCCTTGACTTTAGAAGCCTGGGTGTATATGGTTTTATGATTATAAGGGTTTTGACTTAAGGTTAATTCCAGAGTTCTCAAGTAATGTGCGCAAGCTCTGTGTTATAAATGTTATAACTTGAATGTTGTAAGCAAATGAATTAAAGGTTTTTTGGTGCCTAACATTTAAATTATTATACAGTCTTTATAAAGTTGGCTAGACTGCAGGATTATGTAGAGAGTTTGACTTTAGGTAATTTATGTTAAAAGGGTAAAGGATTTTCAGGGAATAATTGTGGTCTCGACTATTAAGTCTTCTTGTGTGGTAGTGTCCAGGAACTACCCATGGTTGCCCTGTTTCCCTTTTCTTAGATTAGGCAGCCTGCCATAGTGTGAGTTTAGAAGTCCCAAGAAACTCTTAAGTATGATCTGAATAGGGTCACTTGTACTGGGGAGCTGTGTGCCTTCGAACCTGTGTACCATAGCGGGCAGGTAGCTCAGTTCCAGTGTGACTCACATCCTGGACAAGGTAGGAGAGCTTATGATGAAAGCAGTTCTACAAGCCATTCGGTCTCACATTGACGGCATACAGTTTCTCAGAAATACATTTGTTGTGCTGCTGCAGAGGTAGAAAAGAGTTCTAGGAAGTTGATGAGTCTGCCCGTCAGTGAATGTGGGTGATGCATAGTTTATGGATTGCCAAGTTTTACTGCACTGAGCTAAGAGTCTGTCAGGCTTGGGTTTTTATATATATACCTTTACTTTAAAAAATTCTATAATATGGTCCAATTAATTTTATTCTTTTAACAGATAGCAGAATTCCAATATAAAATGATTACTGTATAGCTAAACTTTTTAATTTTTAATATGGGTGGAAATTTAAGGTTTTCTTTGTCTTGTTTTATCTTTAGAATCATTTACTTAACAAATTTTGTGTCTTGAATATTCTAGGTAATCATTCCTGGGGGATTTATCCAGAAGCTGTCTCTTCCTTGCCAGTGGATAATAATCTCCCTTCCAACTCTGTTTACCCTGAACTACCATCACCTGATGGGAAGATGAAGGTAACTGTTACACAAATCACAGTGGCACTGAGCAGCTTAAAAAACATTTTCACTCCTCTCCTTTTCCGAGGACTTCTGTCATTTTTGACATGGTGGATTGCTGCTTGCCTCTTTTCTACAAGCCTTTTTGGGCTTTTCTATCATCAGTATCTGACAGTGGCATGAATTTCAGTCAAATGGATATCCAAGTCACACTTTAAATTCAAGTAACTGTGCCCTTGAAGGGTTGACAAAAGAAGAATGCAAATACAAAGGAGAAAAAAATATTGGAGTGTCTTGTTTTGAATGCTTCCTCTGTATTCTCAGGGTGAATTAATGTTATAATATTTAAAAATCACAGGATAAGTTGTTACACTGTGGCATTGGAATTGTAACTCATGATAACTAACTTGAGAGGGCTATCTGCAGGGGTAATCCTGATTACCTTGGTTTACAGTGCAAACCTCCAACAGTCTTTTTAGACTTCTCCTAGGACTCCAGTTACTGATTGCTCTTCATGGCTTTTTGGTACTGTTATTACTCGAAGTTGCTGCCTATAGAACAATCTTCAAGCTGAGCCATGCTCTAGGGAAGGGAAAGGAACTAAAGTCATTTCTGTTGGTAATGTATTAGTCTTTAAAAAAAAATCCAACAGAAAGGAAAAGAAAACTACTGTATATTACAGTAAGGAAAGCTACATAGTCATTTTAAATTGAATGGAGATATACATGCCTAATGTCTATAAAGTACTGCTACTTGAGAGTAGCAAGAGTATTGTGTTAAAGTGTATGCCACCCAACTTGAAAGTTCTTTTCAACTGATTGGCCATATGAACATGTGCAGTCTCACTGTTAGTTTTGGGCCTGCTGTATTTTATTTTATTCTTTGATCCTACATAGTTACGTTTAATCTAAAAATATTTATCAATACTGATCAAATTTGAGAATTACTTTGTAATCCTGCTGACTACATGTATGTATTGTGTATATATTATATATTAAATATATAATATATTGAGGTTATAAAAGATGAAAATATTGAATCCTTATAATATTTTAAGTTGGAGAGTGTATGTTAAATAATAATTTGAATGAGATGTATTTGTATCTAGAAATTTCTGTTTGGAATGAGATTAAAATACATTTTTTAAAAGCTCAATGGAATGTAATTTATTTATTGTATGCATATGATAATAGTTATGGGTGATTGAGTGATTTCTCCAAAATTAATTTTCTTTTCTTTTTTTGTTAATTAAACATAAATTCTTTTCTCATACAATATAATCTGAATACAGTTTCCCCTCCCTCTACTTCTTCCAGTTCCTTCCCACCTCCTCTCACATCTAGATGCACTCCCTTTCTGTCTCTCTTTAGAAAAGAACAGGCTTCTAAGAGTTAACAGCAAAACATAACAAAATAAAATATAAGGTAAGACAAAAGCCATCATATTAAAGTTGGATAAGCCAAGCCAACAGAAAAATGAGTGCCAAGAGCAGGCACAAGAAGGAGAGACCCATCCTTTATGTCCAATAAAAGTGTATATATGTCGAGGACCTGGTACAGACCCGTGCAGGTCTTGTGATTGCTGCTTCAGTCTCTGAATTTGTAAGAGCTTTGCTCACATGTTTTAGAGGGCCTTGTTCACTTGGTATCCACTGTCCCCTTTATTCTGCCTCCTTCTCTGCAAAATTCCCTGAATTCTGAGAGGAGGGATTTATTGGAGACATCTCCTTTGTGTGTTTCAAGGTGTGGGTGGGTATATTTCTCTTTCCCTCGATTCTCTTCCTCCTACCCCCATGGCCGTGGTCTTTGTTTCCATCTGCTGTAGGAGGAAGCTTCTCTGATAATGGCTGAATAAGGTGCTGATCTAGGATTATAAAAGAATATCATTAGGAGTCATGTAATTGTAACTTTCGAATCTACTAGGTTTCCATCCCGGCTCTCAAATGCCTTTACACGATGGAGTATTAGTCAGCTACTAAAGAAAAAATGACATTATGGATTATACTTGTTTTCTCGCCTCATTCCCTCTTTCAATCCCATCTCCGTTCAACTTTCCCACCTGATCCGCCCATTCCTGCTCCTGCTCCCTGCCCCTTGCCACCAGCTCCATTCCAGTCATAAAATTTATTCTATTTCCCCCTCCACGAAGATCATTGTGCCCCTCACTGTTCCCTTCCTCCATACCTAAACCTCTCTGGGTCTACATATATGTCACAGCTTGTTATGTATTTAACAGCTAATATTCACAAATAAGTGAATATATACCATATTTATCTTTGTAGGTGAGGGTTAACTCACTCAGAATGATATTTTTTCTACTTCCATCCATTAGCCTACAAATTCCATAATGTTATTATTTTTTTTTAGTAGCTGAGTAATACTCCATTGTTGTAAATGTACCACTTTTTTTTTTAATCCACTAGGAGTTGAGGGACTCCTAGATTGTTTCCAGTTTTGGCTATTAGGAACAGAGCAGCAGTGAACAGGGTTGAACATGTCCAAGTGTGGTATGGCTGGATCTTGAGGTAGATCAATTCTCAACTTTCTGAGGAACTACCATGCTGATTTCTATAGTATCTGTACAAGTTTGCATTCCCACCAGC
This sequence comes from Lophiomys imhausi, assembly GCA_907164525.1. Taxonomy (NCBI): domain Eukaryota; kingdom Metazoa; phylum Chordata; class Mammalia; order Rodentia; family Muridae; genus Lophiomys; species Lophiomys imhausi. The sequence goes on along the minus strand of CAJQZJ010027982.1, from coordinate 6,293,078 downwards.
AGTTGAGGAGTATTGCCTTGCTCCACATCCTTGCCAGCATGATCTATCATTTGTATTATTGATCTTTGCCATTCCCTTATGACTAAGGATGTTGAATATTTCTCTAAGAGCTTCTTGGCCATTTCAGATTCCTCTGTTGAGAATTCTGTTCATATCTGTACCCCACCCCCTTTTTAACTGGATTATTTGATTTGTTGATGTCTAATTTCTTGAGGTCTTTATATACTTTGAATATTAGTCCTCTGTCATATGTAGAGTTGGTGAAAACCTTTTCCCTTTCTGTGGGCTGTTGTGTCTAATTTATGATGTCCTTTGTTTCATGAGGTCTTTGTTTCATGACTAAGTTTGAGCTTTTGTTGCTGTTGTTATTGTTCTAAATGAGTCTTGGAAGACTGTAAATTATTATCTAGTACTGTTACCAGTAAGGAAAGCAGGTTTGAAGTACTTTTTGGCATTGTCTTCATGGCTTGTGGTTCACATTCATTTGAATAATCTCAGGGCAGGAAATTCTTGTCTTTAATATAAATCTAAGTATTTTAGAAGTAGTTGATATTTTAAGACTAATGGCTGCCTTTTTAAGTCCATAAAACTGATTGAAAGGAATTTTGACTATAGTGTAATGAGATATCATGTATGTTTCTAAAAGGAACATTTAAAGTATATCTTCAGCTATGCCAGCACCACTAAAATAAATATAAACCAAGATTTAGATTTTATCCCAGAGTTTGATTTTATGTTTTTTTTAAGTATTCTGTAGACTTGGGCAAAAGACAGTTTTGTTTTTTAAGTAAGTAGTGCCAAAAATAATGTTCTTTAATTGAAAAAAAATTTGGACTTTATATAAAGCAAATAATATTTTTATATTTTCCTTTTTCAATCTTTCTTTTCTTTTTTTAAGACAGGGTTTGTAGCTCTGACTGTTGTGGAACTCACTCTGTAGACCAGGCTGGCCTCAGACTCCCAAGTGCTGGAATTGAAGGCATGTGCCACCATGCCCATCTACCAAATAATGTTCATATCCCCTATGAGACCAGTGAAGTTCTTTATGTTTTTGTATTACACTGTAATCATCAGAATGTGCTTCAAAGGCCAATTTTTTTTTTTAATCTGTGCTTGACACATTAAGTTGGAACTCTTGTAACACTGCCGTGTACCATTTATAGAATTTCATTTGACAGTTTCTGGTCCTTTCCCAACTATTACACTATAAAATTCATGACTGTGTGATCCCTCTTATTCCCATATTTCTGAAATGAAAGCATATAATTTTCTCTTAGTATTTATATGCATTTTTGTTATCTTTCCTCCAAATTCTATTTGTGCTTAGAGTGACCATGGGCCCATTGTCTTATTGTTTCTTAAATAAATATCATTGCTAAAAATATTGCCGTTTGTTCTAGAGTCATGATTCAGACGAGATAATCATGTATTGATGGAACTATTAGGTCCAGGAAGCAGTGAATCGAATTCATTATAAAATATATAATTGGAATATCACTAGATAGATCTTCTTTTCAGTGAAAACTTTAAATTCTCAGTATTATGAAGCATAGGATTTCAACATTCTCTGAATTCGTATACATTTTCTGAACCATCATATAATTGAAAATACTCTTTTGGTATATGACTTTTTTCAGCAAAATAAAACTATGTGATTTGGGGGGGGATTTTTTTGGGGGGTGGGCATTCTGCCTCTTCTCAGAACCTCAAGCAGCTTGACGAATCAGGTTTAAAGACCTGTAGCTCCCAAACAGTCTCTCAGCCCCTCCTCTTCTCACTGTGCATCATGCTGTTTACGAGCAGCATAGGCACTGACCGATGCTTAGAAAGCTCAGATGGACATTTCCTTTTATAAATGCTCTCAATCATTTGTGGTTTCTTCCTGCAGTAGAAAGGCAAGGCACAGCCTTTGTGCCTGTCTTTGGTTCCTCTATTCTTAATAGAGCAATGGTCTGTAATATTCCTTTGTTTTTGTTTTTGTATTTCTTCCATATAACCTTTTCTGTTTGGCAAAAGAGTTTATTTTCTTGAATGAACTGATATTTTTTCAGAATTACTAATCTAATAATAAAAATAGCTCATTCCATTTCTGTCTATAATTAGCCTCCCCCCCCCCCATGCACTGAGCCCTCAATTCCTACTAATTAAATACAGCTAAATTGTCTTGAAGAGAATCTTGTGATGGATGCAGAAAATAAACAGATTCATGTCTGTCTTATAGGTTATGTAAAATAGGAATAAGATCTGGTGAATTCAGGTTAGGAGGATAAATCATGGAAGGGAAATGTGGAGTTGGAGATAAAGTTTGAATTTTGAATAGGATGAGTTAGAACATGGCTGACCTTTCAGGAGCTATGTCCTTAAAAACAACTGAGTCTTCCTTCTCCCAGGATCTATCACCTGCCACTCACTCCTCGGTGATGGGTAGGACTTCATGCCCATCTTCCTTCCTTGCTGGAATTGTGTCCTGCTTGAGTGGGTCCTATGCTTTCTGTCCCATAGCTATGAGTTCATATGCATATCGTCTCTGTGTGGGTGGGAGATACAGGTTGCTTAGAGTCACCCACCACCCCTGCCTCTTCTAATCTTCTCACCTCCTCCTCCTCAGTGATCCCTCAACCATGGGGAAAGAGTTCCAGTGTGTACTAGAAATCAGTGGTATTCTGTGTATATTTACACAATTGACAGTAGTGTTGATCCTTTTATAAAAGATTGACTAGTGGTGCCTGAAACAAGCAGCGTGAGATTAACATTCTTTAACAGCAATTCTCAACAACTTTCAGAAATTGGTACTTCTACCAGGGAGAATAAGAACACTTGCTTTATGGTGTTTCTTTAGATACCACATTTTATAGGTGGAGGGTTTGAGGGAAGACTCAGAGGTTAAGAGCAGAAAGCTGTCTTACAGTGTGTGTGAGCCATGTGTCCTAAAATGAAATGTATCAGATAGCTTATTTTCCAGCACCCACATTAGATGTCTCACAAACCCTTGCAAGTCCAGTTCCAGGGGATGTGATGTCTCTTTCTGAACTCTGTGGTGTACAGATATATATGCAGGCAAACACTTATGCACATAAAATAAAACAAAATGCATATTTTTAAAGACTTAGGAAAGAAGAGAAATAATGATATACAGATGAAGTAACACTGGACCTCAGGCATTCTGGGCAAGCACTCTACCACTGATCTGCTTCTATGTTTATATAGAAAGAAATATTAAATATTTTCCCTTTCATGCAAAATGAAAGTCTGTTGTTATAACTAATATATTTCCAATGCAAGTAGTTAAGAAACTTTGTATGAGTTGAAATTTTAAATATATGTATAATGTGTATATTAAGTATGTATTTGTATATATGTGTATATATTTGTATACATCATTACCTCAGTTTCTCCAATTATAGAATAGTTATGATAAACCACTTTCCCTCATTTTTCAGTGTTGAACCCAGGACCTTGTGAGTGGTTGATAAAGGCTGTACTGCTAACCTGTACTTGCTCTGAGCCTCCATTTAACAGTGATGGCTGAAAAATGGACATTTGAGAGCTGGGCTTGGTGGTGTATGTCTTTAATCCCAGTACTTGGGGAGCAGAGACAGGTAGATCTCTGAGTTTTGAGGCCTGCCTGGTCTACAGAGCAAGTTCCAGGATAGCCAGGGCTATGCAGAGAAATCCTGCCTGAGTATTTGATGGGGAAAGTTCTTCTTTGGGAGAGTAATAAACAAAACATTGGTGCTTTCTCATTTTATTCTTACATATTTGTATCTGGGTTTATACATATAAGTAGTTCTCAATGAAGCACTTTTAGTAGCCTGAAGTCTTTATGATACAACTGCTAACCCTGACCCATTTTGTCACCTAAATTCTCCTTTACTGTTGCCACCTAGAAGCTGCCTCTATCTGTCTATCCAAAAAACATGGCAAAATAGAAAAACAGAGGCAACCATAAAGACTCATATATTTCCAGGTACCTCCTACTAAGGTAATCCCTCCAAGTTGAGAACTCTTAGAACTCTGCAGTTCATACAACAGTGACTCCTAGTACATTCCTAGGCGCGAATTGATTCGATTCACAGGAAGACTTAAGTTGGACTACTACCAGTCTTTCTATATAAGCATTCCAAGTTTGCAGCATTAAGAATGCCTTCTGTCTATAAAGAAATGACACACTCTCATTGCCCTGGTAAATGTTCCCTATTGATCTTGTTTGGGTCTCAAAGGCCCCAAACCAGATGCTGCTTTTAAATGGAGTTTCACTGTTACTGAAATGTTCCTTGAATGAATTGAACCATAAAACTTGCAGATACATCATCACCTGAAGCAATTATAAGGAAAATGTTTAAGTGGAGGTGCTAGAGCCATACATGAAATATGAGTTCTATTGACTTGTTAGCTACATATTTTTTGTAGAAATTTAAGATGATCTCTGTATATACAAACCAAATTTTTGTTTAGTCTGGGCTAAAATAATAGGAAAGACAATGTCCCAACTAAACATCTTTTGCCACCACATGAAACTTCCAATGCTAAGAATGAGTTATATTTTATTTGAGTTGTTGGTCAATTGGTTGCCATGGAAACCCCCAAAGCTACTGTTGACTCTCCAAAAACTTATGGTAAGGCCCTGTTGCTAAAAACAACACTTACATATGTCATTGAACATGAAGAAGTCAAGCTTGATACCTAACTGGAGCCTTCACCCTACCAACTAGTGTTCATAGTACTGGAAAGTACTCTGTATGCTTCCAGAGGAGAAATGTAAGTACCAACCCTACTACAAACACTGAAATCTACAATTGTGACCTATATGCATGATATCCTGGTACAATAGTGGCACAGATGTTCTATCTGATTGGATTTAAGACCCATCCCATGAAATGGAAGCCATCCCTGGCACTGCTTGGGTAACCAAAATCCTGACACCAGATAGACCATGGGCATAGGAGAAAACCAGATGTTATTATTCTGCCAAAGGAACATAACATAAAATGACTCCTAAGAGACAGCATCCTATAAGAGAGCATTCTCTTATACCCATAGATTAGTATCTTGCTCAGCCATCATCAGAGAAGCTTCCTCCTGTAGTAGATGGGAATAAATATAGAGACACACAACTGCACAGTATTGGAGATTGAGAACCTTTGGAAAACTAAGTCCTAGATGGGATTTCTTCATTAAGCCCTTCCTCTCAAGACAGTGAATTATGCAGAAGATGAGTCAGAAAGATTATAGGAGCCAGAGGGGTCCTATGGCATCAAGGAAACAATATCTTCCAGACACAAGCAGACTAATACACATGACCTCACAGAGAAGAGACTGGCAGCATGCACACGGCCTGCACAGGTCCTAGCCAAATGCGCTCCCAGCACTGACGAGGGTAGTAGACATGAGCTCCCATCCCTAACCAAGCAGCTATCTCCAGTTGGTGATCATTTGCAAAGAAAAAGTTACTTTTCTGCTTGGGGACATAAACTACATTTAAGGGCAGACTCTGTGCCTAGGAGATGGCCGATACAAAATGAACTCAATGATATTATAGATTTTTTTTTTTTGTCTTAGTTGCTTTATTTCGAAATTTTTTATCTCATTGATCTTTCACTTGCGTATTGTGATTCTGGTTTTATACTGATGGGCTTTGGTTGTGTCTGTCTGTCTGTATATGTTTCTGTGCTTTTTCTTTTTTTTTTTTGTTTTTTAACTTTGTTTTGAGAAAGAAGACATGGCATTTGGTGGGTTGGGAGGTGGGCAGGATTTGAGGGGAGATGGGATGAAAGAAACCATGAGCAAAATATTGCATGAAAATTTTATTTTCAATTTAATTTTTTCAAAGAAAGTCAAATATAAGCCAACCTGTGGGGTGGGGATTTATTGACTAAAGAAAGTTACAGGATCTGTCTAGGTGGCCACTATTGAATGAATATATGAAGAATGTGTAGTGTATGTACACCATAAAGTTGTATTCAGCCATAAACAAGAATGACATCACATTAAGACAAGCCCATCTCACAAAACACACAAATATTTTCTCTCATATTTGTAAAGGTGGCTGAGTAGGGTAGGATTAAAATAAATTAGGGTAGGATTGTTATGAATGTGGAAAGATAAAGTAATTTTTAAAGGGGGAATATGAAGTTTGGTAGAGGAAATAAGTGGAGACTGGATCTCAGGGCAGTTATAGGGAGAAGTGGGGAGTGAAATATGAACAAAATACATTGAATACATTCATGAAATTCTGCGTAAGATTTGTTATTAAAAAAAGAGGGAAAGAGATGAGAAAGGGTAACAGGGTGATCATAGTCACAGTGTATTATTTGTATGTGTACGAATGTCATAATGAAGTCTCACACTTTGTATAGTCAATATTTCCTTCTAAGAAACAAGCCTAGACAGCACATAGTATCCCCTGCCACACCTTTTGAAAAGCTGAAGGCACCTTCATCTTGTCACATATATGGGGAACAATGTGACTGATTGTGCCAACCAGTGAGAGCTAGAGGTGAGAACAGAAAGAACGTGGGGCCCTAAAGCTTCAACTTTGAGAGACTAATCTCATTTGTATATGTTTTTAAATATATTTAAATTTTTTAAATACTTCGTGTATCAAGTGTACGAGTGTTTTGTCTGCATGTGTATGTGTGTGCATCACATGTGTGTCTTAAGCCCATGGAGACCAGAAAAAGACATTGGAACTGGAGATATGGAGAGTTAGGAGCCAGAAGGAAAACTTGGGTTTTCTGGAAGAGCAACTAGTGCTCTTAAGTGCTGAGCCATCTCTCCAACCCTACAAAATATATTTAAATTAAATTGTACTTAATATGGATCTAGAATGATCTTATTAGAATATCCTGGGCATGGAAGATAGTAATTAAACAAGTTGCCTGTTCATTAAAAAAACCAGTGCTTGGTTTTATGTGTTTATTTCTGATTGTGAACAAGAGTTGATATGATGATGCATTAGCTAAAACAATCTAAGCTGAGCAGAATCCACCTGATAGCTTAAAGACAAAGGAAAACTAGGAAGCTATGAGCAGGACAGCGTTATAACTCTGGCCAGCTAGAAAGGAAATGGCTCCTACTGCAGCTCCCCTTCCATCTCCATCACCCATTTTGCTCTTCGTGACTACATATTTCAAGAATATTCTTAAAGACTTAATTAGTAGTCTTTGTACCTTTAGATAGCTTTTTTAGATTATGTAGGATCCTGGAGACCATGTGCAGAGAAAGGAGTAGGGCAGAGAGGCAGAGAAACAGGGAGATAGAGCTTATTTTGAGATATTAAAAAAGTTTGTTCATCTAGGAACTTTATAATTAAATTATTTAATACTACCAGAAAATGGAGATTTTATGTGTTGCATCCTTTTGACCAGATTGTGTTGTTTTGTTTTGTTTTTTACAACAACAAAAACCAGGAGAGAGCTAGAAAAGTTTCATACCTAAAATTGAAGAAGTTGATTACTGTCATTTTGATGATGTGCCTTTGTACATTTGCAGTGGTTAAGAAAGACTTCATAGTTTGGAGCATGAGGACTTTAAAGTGGTTCAAAGATATCAAAGAGTGACAAATTTTCTAAAGTGCTTCAATTTGTGACAGATTAGGACAGTAGCGGAAGACTCGGCAGAGCTTTCAGGTCTGTGCACAGCCTGCAAGTGCTCTCAGAATCTTCCCCGCAGACTCTTCCCTGGCACTTCTTTCTGTACACATGGGGACTTAGAATGGAACTGCACAGAGACTCACATCAGTAACATCAGCAGTGTCTGTTCTTAGAACTGAAACACAGCAACCACCCAACTCATTCACAGATGTAGTTTGGGCTCATGCTGTAAACTCTAAGGTAACCCTTTATTACTTTTTTTTTCAGATGCTGGTATAACTTTATATAATTTTTGTTTATAAGTATCTCTCTTAACCGGGCTATTGTCCAAGTAATTGAGACTCCTATATTTTTCATTTAATGAGCTTTACAACACAAGATCTGAGCAGTTATTTCTCTATTCTTAACCCCCTAAGCTAACCTGTCTTCCTCCCAGTGTAAGTTCCAGAGACACTTGCACTTTGTGGCTTTCCTGCTTCAGCTGGCTCTCTCCTGATGTCTCTTTGACCTCAGCCTGTCCTCCATCTCCTACCTCTTCCTCTGCAGGAAGTCTAACCCTATTCTCTCCCCTGCTCAGTGATTGTCTGTAAGCTCCTTTATTGGCATATCAGGGGACAAGTGGGGACCGATATTTACACAACGTTGAAACATGAGATTCTCAAGACAAATGAAACCAGATAGCAAATCAGCATTTGAATTACACAATAACCTTATGCCTACACAAAGAAGAAATAATTGCTTTAATAAGAACAAAAGAAAATTATTCAATTGTAGGGTACTCTGTGTGGTACCTGAATGGATGTAGGCAGATGAGCGATACATTAGAGACTAACATTACATTGTAAAATTGACGCTTTTAGTCCAAGTGGATCAAAGACCTTAACATAGAGCCTGACACACTAAGTCTAATAGAAGAGAAAGTAGGGAAAAGCCTCAAATTCATTGGCACAGGTGACAACTTCCTGAACAGAACACCAACAGCTCAGGCTCTAAAATCAACAATCAATAAATGGGGCCTCGTGAAACTGAAAAGCTTCTGTAAGGCAAAGGAAACTCATTAGAACAAAACAGCAACCTACAGACTGGGAAAATATCTTTACAACCCCACATCCAACAGAGGGCTAATATCCAAAGTTTATAAAGAACTCAAGAAATTAAACACCAAGAAACCAAATAATCCAATAAAAAAAAATGGGAAACAGAGCTAAATTGAGAATTCACAAAAGAGGAATTCCTAATGGATGAGAGACACTTGAAGAAATGCTCAACATTCTTAATCATTGGAGAAATAAAACTCAGATTCCATCTCACACCTGTCAGGATGGCTAAGATCAAAAACTCAAGTGACAGCACATGCTGGCGAGGTTGTGGAGAAAAGGGAACTCTCCTCCATTGCTGGTGGGAGTGCAAACTTATAAAACCACTATGGAAATCAGTCTGGCCATATCTTAGAAAACTTGGAATAGCTCTACCTCAAGACCCACCATACCACTTCTGGGTATATATCCAAACTGTTCCTCACCAATCGACAAGGACACCATCTCATCTATGTTCATAGCAGCTTTATTTGTAATAGCTAGAAATTGGAAACAACCCAGATGTCCCTCAACCAAAGAATGGATTAAAAAAAAAAAAAACTGGTACATTTACCCAATGAAATACTACTCAGCTGCCAGAAACAAGGGAATCATGCAATTTGCAGCCAAATGGATGGACCTAGAAAAACTCATCCTGAGTGAGCTAACCCAGACTCAGAAAGATGAACATGGCATCTATTCACTTATAGTTGGATTTTAGCCATACAGTACAGGATAACTATCTTACAACCAACACACTAAAAGGAACAGGAACATAGGCCTTGTTACCTTTTAGTGGGACACTTTGCCCAAATAGAGTTGACACATAGGCCCCCCTGTGCAAGAGGAATCTCTTAACATTCATATGACTGTTGAACTGAGGAGGCTGATATAGGTGGGAAGAGGGAGAGGGTAGGAGGGTGGGGCCGAGAGGGGTGGAGAGAGGAGACTGTGATGGAGATGTAACTTGAAGTAATAAATAAACAAAAACAAAGTTGATGCTTTTGAGAAGCTTTATAAAAAGTGGGCTTTAACAATTTATTTCTGCTCTCCCATTAGTTACCACTTTGTTGGCCTTTGATATTTAAAATGAACAGCTGATTTAAGTATTAGCTTGTAATGAGTACTTGCTCAACTTTAGTACACTGATAATTTTGCTTTTTTTTTTTTTTTTTGGTATGGTTTTACAAAGCTCAGACACATCCAGAGTGGTATGTGATCCATTGGTGTGGTAACTGAACAGTACATTTTACTCTGCAGAATGGCAATTATGGGGCTCAGATAGTTAAGAAAAAGAGACATGTTCAATCAAAACAAAGCTGAATATATGGTAGGTCAAAGACATAACCTATCTGGATAGATCTGCCAGATCTCTAGTATCTGGCAACATCACCAGTGTCTGGGAAACTTTGTTGTGTGTGGCTGCTTCATATTGATGAAAGTTTTCTCAGTTGGGGCTGCCGTCTACATGTTCCATCACTTATCTGGTGCTTTTTCTGACCACAACGTTGCCCATTCTTACCATTGAAGTTCAGGATACACCATAGTAAAATAGGACTTACGTTGTAACAACACTCTAAGAAAATAAATCCAGTCCCTCCAACTCTCCACACACTATTTCCTTCTGGTCCCATTAGATGAACCAAGGCATGTGAAGAACTGAGGGAACTGACCCTTTGTTACCATCATTGCTTTCTCCCTTTGCCTGCTACATTCTTCAGTCATGGATAGATGTGTTCTTGTGGAGACGCTGTTTTCTCTTGCCAGGGAAACTGCAGTTGATGGTGATTCGCATCCCTGTTCAGAAGGCAGTCCCATTGCAAGTATGTGTTGGAACTGACACCTGGGGCCATGATGGCCAAGTCAGCTCACTCACTGAATTTCAGCCAGGTTCATTTGTCTCTGCCAAATTCACCTTCTGGTTGGCTCACTTAATAAAGGCACAAGCACCTGGACGTTTGTAAAATATCCACTCATTTTGTTTTAAGTAAGGAAAATATAAAATCATGAGCTGAAATTGTGAAACTGAACAAACTAATCAGGAATGGAATTTTCCCTTGCTTTATGAGCAATCATCATAAATAAGAAATTTTAATATTGAGCATATTGTGTATTTTAATCCAGGCCCCAAACCAAGCAGATGTAGTATGAAAACCTGTAAACGAACTTTTAAATTATTATTTATTTAACTCTTATTTATTTATTACTAAATTCTCTTATAACAAACACCATTAATTTCTTAACTATTAATCCTATAAATTCCTACAACCCCTTTAACCTATCCACTAAACCTATTGATAATCATAACAACTACTTTCATACCCTTTTAGAATGATACAGTCTCTGGGGCAGGTCCCCTCAGTCGTCAGGAAACCAGTCTCGGGGGTAGACTCTTTAACGCACTTAGCAGTCCTTTTTCTGGAATAGCTCAGACGCAGGTTCGTCAGGGTAAATTGGCTATCGAAGTCTCACTTTAAATAAGGCTTGAGGCTTTCTTCTCTCTGGGAGACCTCAGCGTCTGTAGGCCACCTTACTTCCTTCGTATCAGCAACTCTGCCGTTCTGCCTCAGTCTTTAAAGCTGGCCACAGTTCCGTTCAGACCACTGTTCGGACAGGTCAAACCCCTCTAGGCAAAAGCTGAGCCACAGGGTTTAGTCCTTGGCCTTTTGCTGTCTTGCCGAGGCTTTCTCTGCTCACCAGCTTCCTTCTGCCTCAGAGAGATCTGGCCATTGGTCTACCAGAACTTTCTCCAGCAGGACTCTCGGAGCTCTCTCATATCGGGGGCCCTTAGCACGCACGCGCCCCTCTGGCGTCATCCACTTGTCCTTAAATAGGATCACTCCTTGTTCCACCTGCTTCAGCTTAATTTGGGCTCTGCCCACTTAGCAGTTGAAAGCAATGCCAGGTCATAAAGTCTTTCCTTGTTTCACCTGGCTTCAATCTTGTTTTTCAGTCCAAAGAGACTCCCCTCATTTCACCTGACTTCATCCATAAGCTGATAAGCTAATTGCTCACAGCAGTTGATCTTCATGCCCCGAATTAAGAGACTGTATCAGAAACTTAGGTATTCACTAAATCTAACTTATATTAACCTATCAGCCCCTTCAAAAACCTTCCACTGTGCCATAAGAATATGGTTTTATATGACATGATGACTGTATCTTTGTGTTTATTTAAACTCTTCATATAATAGATCAGGGAGGGACCTCTATTATCAGTGATTGGTAACGGAACTGTTTCTTTAAAGCTTGTTACTTGGGTTCCTGTTTTGTGCGTTAAATACAATAAACGAGTACAGATATTTCACAAGCTGGATCCAATTTGACTTAATAATAATTGACACATGCTATAAAGCTCTTCCCTGCTCCTTCCTACTTATCCAAATTCTGTCCCTTATTTTCTAGTAGGTATTCGGTCATTTTGGTTTGATGCACTCTTTTGGCTTTTGAATGCCTATTATATTGCACTTACCTTAGCTGACCCATACGACACTTGCATTGGCATGGAAGTTGTGATGAAAGTCAGTCTTTTAAAATTGATTTTATTTGACATATAAGTATTCCCTGCTATGTATGATATGTGGAACCATTCAGCTTCCCAGGAAAATAGAAGTGTCTTCTGTAACTTTCCAAAGTGTTCCAGGGAAGCTTCCACAGGTATGGCAACTCCAGAACCAAAGACTTCCAACTTAAAGCATATATGGGTGTTTCATACAAAGCCAATTTTCACTACCTGAACTGCCAGGGGACTTCCACTCATATCAGGGAGCTACTAGTCAGGATTATCATTGTTTATTATTTTTATTGTTTTAATATAACAGTGTCTCATTGTGTAGTCTGACTGGCCTCACAGAAATCCACCTGCTTCTGTCTTGTCAGTGTTGGGTTAAAGGTACATACCACCTTACCTAAACTTTTTTTTTTCATTATAAAAAAGAAACAAAGTGTTTCTAGTCATTTGAGGAAAATCTGCAATGTAAATGAGAAAAGCCAATAAATAAGTTTCATAAGAAAAAGAGAAACAAGAGGCACAGCAATGCCATGTAGGAAACAGACAACTCAGAAACTACAAGACCGGATTCATTACATCAGAGACATGGTGGAAACAGTGTTTTGCATTGAGAGGCAAGTCACCAGAAGAAGGGAAGTCATACATAGTTTATAATTTTTAAATGACTCTTATAAAGGTTTATAGTGGAAGTGAAGAAACTTATGACAAGAGTCTGAAGTTACAAGCTGGGTGTGGTGGCACATGAGTTTAATCCCAGCACTTGGGAGCCAGAGGCAGGCAGGACAGCCTGGTCTACAGAATGAGTTCCAGCACAGCCAGGGCTACACAGAGAAACCCTGTGTTGAAAACTCAGAGAGAGAGAGAGAGAGAGAGAGAGAGAGAGAGAGAGAGAGAGAGA
>CAJQZJ010027982.1:6224469-6279992 GCA_907164525.1 Lophiomys imhausi | reverse complement strand
AGAGAGAGAGAGAGAGAGAGAGAGAGAGAGAGAGAGAGAGAGAGAGAGAAGGTTTTCATTATGTTATTCAATATTTTAAAGCTATATGCTTTATCTTAATATAATTAATAATGGCAAACATGTACACATGTAAAACATTATGAACATGGAAAGCTCCCACAGGAAAATAGATAATTTGATTAGAAAATCTGTCAAACCACAAGAGAACCCACAGAATCAACTAACCTGGGCTCATAGGGACTCACAGAGACTGAACCAACAATCAGGGCACATGCATGGGTCTGACAGTGAGGCCTTCTGCATACATGTTATGGTTGTTTAGCTTGGTGTTATCATGGGACTCCTTCCAGCACAAACAGAAGGTGTTTCTCACTCTGTTCACTGCTCTTGGGACCATTTTCCTCCTGGCTTGCCTTGTCCAGCCTTAATATGAGGGGATATGTCTGCTCTTATGACAATTTGATGTTCCATGTTTGGTTGATATCCCTGAGAGGCCTACCCATTTCTGAAGAGAAACAGAGGAGTGAACTGGGGAGAGAGGAGAAGTATGTGGGGGACTGGGAGGAGAGGAGGGAAGGGAAACTGGTCAGGATGTAATATATGAGAGAATAAATTTTTCAAAATTTACATAAAGAAAGAAAGTCTATCAAATCATGGATGACCTTGGCCAGGGGGCTAAGCAGTTGGTGGTGCTGGAAGCATTGCTGACTATCATGAGTGAGTTGTACTTCTCATGGTTCACGCATATCACAAACATGGGGGCATCAGCAGAAGAGGCAGAGAAGATGACCCTTTTGACCCCACCCTTCACGTGGGACCCCACCTTCTCTACGGTGATGAAGACACCAGTAGACTCCACAACATGCTCAGCACCAGTGTTGCCCCACTTGATGTTGGTAGGATCTCACTCCTGGAAGATGCTGATGGCCTTCCCTTTGATGACAAGCTTCCTGTTCTCAGCCTTGACTGCGCCATTCAACTTGCTATGGATAAAGTTCATAATGGAACATGTTTAAGTCAAAGAAGGGATCATTGATGGCAACAACATCCACTTTGCCAGATATGAAAGAAGCACGAATAATGAGGCACCTAATGTGCCCAAATCTGCTCACTCCAACCTTCATGATTGTGTCTAAAGGATGAGGCTGGCACTGCACAAGAAGTCTTTGGAGCAGGGAGGAGCAGAGAGCTGAGTTAGCATTTTTACTGCTAGTAAATAGTTGAAGAATTGAGACTTAGAAAAGCCAGACTTTCCCAAGGCCTCACTGTCAATACATGGAGAGTTATGGATGTGAACCCACCTCAGTTAACTCTGTGGCCCATGCCCCCATGCCATGCTATGTTCTCCTTCCTCTCTCCATACTTTCTCCTCTAATTTTCCTACTTCTCTTATTATTAGAAGCATTAGCCAATTCTCCGAATTTCATATTCACACACCTCTTTCAACAAATTTTGTAGTCATTATTTTAACATTGAGTGCCATCTCTGGAGCTGGAATGATTCCATTGAGTCTGGACATGATTGTATTCAAACCATTAGCATCACATGATACTGAACATGAGGATGAGCTCTCTTGGCATTGGCTTCTTACCTCTAAAATGGTCACTGTCCATGCCTCACAAGGTAGTCCTGAGGAAATGAGTAAGATAAGTCACTCAAATCATCAAAATCTTGTCCAGTACTGTAACTTTCTGGAATTCACTAGTTGGTTTAGTTTTTACTTCTCCCATTTTGCTGAGCTGAAAGAATTATGGGAGATCCTTCAATCTTCTGATGGCCTCTTCAATTTCTTTCTTCAAGGGCTTGAAGTTCTTGTTATATGTGCTTGGTTAGAGTTACCCCCAGGTATTTTATATTGTTTGTGGCTATTTTGAAAGGAGTTGTTTCCCTAATTTCTTTCTCAGCCTATTTATTTGTTGTATAAAGAAGGGCTTCTGATTTTTTGAATTAATTTTGTATCCAGCCACCTTGCTGAAGGTATTTATCAGCTGTAAGAGTTCTCCGGTGGAATTTTTGGGGTCGCTTATTTATATTATCATATCGTCTTCAAATACGGATAATTTGACTTCTTCATTTCCAATTTGTATCCCCTTGATCTCCTTTAGCTGTCTTATTGCTCTAGCAAGAACTTCAAGTACTATGTTGAAGAGATATGTTGAAAGTGGACATCCTAGTCTTGTCCCTGAGTTTAGAGGAAATGCTTCAAGTTTCTCTCCATTTAATTTGATGTTGGCTACTCATGGATAGGTAGGATCAACATAATAAAATGGCCATTCTACCAAAAGCAATGTACAGATTCGATGCAATTCCTATAAAAATACCACCACAATTCCTTATAGACTTGGAAAAAGCAATTCTTAACTTTATATGGAATAACAAAAAACCTAGAATAGCTAAATCAATCCTGTACAATAAAAAAAAACCTATGGAGGTATCACCATCCAAGATTTCAAGCTGTACTACAGAGCAATAATAATAAAAACAGCATGGTACTGGTATAGAAACAGACCAGTGGATCAATGGAATTGAATTGAAGACCCAGAAATAAACCCACAGACCTATGGTCACTTAATTTTTGACAAAGAAGCAAAAACTCTACAATGGAAAAAGGACAGCATCTTCAACAAATCCTGCTGGTCCAACTGGATGTCCACATGTAAAAGATTGAAATTAGACCATACTTCTCACCTTGTACAAAACTTAAGTCCAAGTGGATCAAAGACCTTAACATAAGGCCAGACACACTAAATCTACTAGAAGAGAAAGTAGGGAAAACCCTCTATCTCATTGGCACAGGTGGCAATTTCCTGAACAGAACACCAACAGCTCAGGATCTAAGACAAACAATTGATAAATGGGACCTCATGAAACTGAAAAGCTTCTGTAAGGCAAAAGACACTGTCATTCGAACAAAATGGCAGCCCACAGATTGGGAAAAAATCTTTACCAACCCCATATATGACAGAGGGATAATATCCATGATTTACAAAGAACTCAAGAAATTAAATGCCAAGAAACCAAATAATCCAATCAAAAACTAGGGGAAAAAGCTAAACAGAAAATTTACAAAGGAGGAATCCCTAAAGGCTGAGAGACGCTTGAGGAAATGTTCAGCATCCTTAATCATCAGAGAAATGCAACTCAAGACGACACTGGGATTCCATCTCACACCTGTCAGAATGGCTAAGATCAAAAGCTTATATGACAGCACATGCTGGCGAGGTTATGGAGAAAGGGGAACCCTCTTCCATTGCTGGTGGGAGTGCAGGCTTGTGCAACCACTATGGAAATCAGTCTGGCAAGAGAAGCTCATCCTGAGTGAGCTAACCCAGACTCAGAAAGATGCACATGCCATCTATTGACTTATAGTTGGATTTTAGCCATATGGGACAGGATAACTATACTACAACCAATGCACCAAAGGGAACATGAATTATAGACCTTTTTTCCTGTCAATGAGACACTTTGCCCTAGTGGTACTGCCTTGTAGGCTTCCAGTGTATGAGGAGGCTCTTGGCCCTCATATGACTGCTGAACTGGGGCAGGGAACTTATGTAGGGACATTCCACTCCAGAGGAGTGGGATGGAAGGGATAGGGAGTAGAGGGTGGGAGGGTGGGACTGGGAGGGGTGGAAAGAAGACACTGTGATGGAGATGGAACCTGAAGTAATAAATAAATATTTTCAAAAAGAATTATGGGAATATTGTGATGATGAACTGCTGAACAACTGAAGTTCATATTTGTTAACTGTATTTAGTATTTTATGGAATTCAATTTATATTTCAAATTTAAGAACACTTCCAACATAGAAAACCATGCTAGTAATCACAGAAAGGCTGGTGATTCCCCCACCCACCTCCATCCCTGAAGTCTGAATAGCCAAGCAGACACATAGACATTGGTTTCCTGCATGTTTTCATTCATTGTTAATTTACTCCTTTCCTCAGCCATGTGTCCAGTGTGCTGGGAGAAGTAAAACATTTTTAAGCCACAGCAGGCAAAGCCAGGTACCCAAATTGCTGTTGGAGCTTCTATCATGTGTGAATACTAGGTGAGGTAAGACCCAGGTTGGTCATCCTGGAATTCTGTCCATGCAGATCAAGTCACTTGCCACATGTTAACATTTAACAATTAAGGTTGTGGATTGGTGTAGCAGAATGAGCCAAAAATCCTCTTGATGAATGGAAGAGTATCTTTAGCTATTACTGGAGGAAAACAAGCAGGTATGTGTGAGTGTGTGTTGGTGGGAGGGGGATAATTTCAAAACCACTGTTCAGTGTTTATTCTGTGATGAGTCAGGAATCGTCAGTATGTTTGTTGCAAATGTGATTTTTCAGCGGCATTCCATGCTCTCCTTGGAGATTTCAGGGCCAGGGACTTACTATCCTTGTTCCTGCTTGTATAAAAAAAGGAAAAGGGGCTTGATAAAAGTTCTATGTCTGCTGGTGCAGCCTAATCACTTAATACCTTGTTGTCATAACCAGACGGTATTCACATGTGGAGTACCTACCTCTCTCTACTTGATCTGTCTGTGGCTTGTGTAGTCACTGATATTTCCAAGGGAAGCCTTTTGATTATCGAAGTGGAAATGAATTTCATAGATTTGGGACTGAATTGGGAAAAAGTTCATTGTAATCTGCTGCTGATTCCTGCAAGTGTTCCTTAAGGTAAATAAGCTGGCTGGGCCTGCAAGCATGGGCCTTCATGGGGCCTGGGCCTGGGGAACAGAGGTGGCTAGATACTATGAAACTGAGAAAGGATTCTGTTACTGGAGAAAAAGACAACCTCAAGGACATTATCAGAGAGCATATTTTCAATATAATTCTTGATCCTTATAATTGTCGAGGTGAACCAGCTGTCTCTTAAAGAAAGTTAAAAAATTACCAAAGGGACTGATTCACCAACTTCAACAGCTGAAGAGAAAATTCAAGCTCTTTTTAGACACATGGAATTCTTATAGATAACACCATTCCTGAGAACTTCATTTCCTCCAACTAAAAGCAGCACTGTTAGAGAAGTTCACATAGCATTTGGTGCCCTTAACATTACTTCAAGAGCCAACCTTTTTATCTGTGCATAGGAAAAGCTACAGTGAGGGGCAACACCAGTCAGAAAAAAGTGAAGCCTGCAGCATAGACTCCTTGCCTAAATTGGGGGCTTATGATATTTGCTCTGAAAACAACTAAATGGCTCTAGAGCTACTGACTCCCCACAGAATGCAAAACCTACTGACTGTTTGAACTAGATGGCATGTGGAGCTTGTCTGATTTGGTTTCTGATTTGTTCATAGATGAAATAGGGCTCATGGGGATAAGGTGTCTCCCAGGGTCACTAGACATTTAGAAGGGAACTTGGGATTCCAGATTGGAATTCCCTAATGTTCAGGTTAGTGACCTGTGTTTTCCAAGGTATTTAGAAAAGTGATTACTTGCATCTAAAGAGTGAATGTAAGAATGCTGTTGCTATTGATATGTTTTCGGTTAGAAATGTCCAGAATACCCAGAATACTGTAGAATAGATCTTAAATATTCTGTTTATAATCAAGTAGATGTGATTAAAGATGCTGAAATCTTGTCTGTGCTGTGTGTTCATAGGCTCAAAGTGATGGGATGATGGGGCTAGTTAGGATGTCCTTGTGGAGAACTAACAAATAAAGAACTCTTGGTGCTAATTACATGAAAATACGAGAAAATGTTAACCTTTTGGCATTATTACCTTATTTTATATAATTGCAAAATTCACTGAAGTAAACTTTTTTAAACTTCATAACTTTCAAAGTGTACATTTTTACATAGTTGGGGCTCTTAAATAAACAAAATTGGGGTCTCTGGAAGATTAAAGGTTGTATAACTCATCAGTAATATAATTCTGATTTGCGTGCCAACATAGTGGACATTACGAAGAAAAGGGAATTAAATTATATTTAGAGTTGCTTATCTCTACTGAATCAGAACACTTCATTACCATAAATATTATATATATACATATATTTAAATATCCCTTCTAATTCAAGTAAAAAATGCAGTCTATTTACTTTTTAAAAGAACTTTTCATGAAGAAATTTTATTATTTTCAGGGCAAATCATTTGACAATTGAAATATTTTTGAATTGATAAATTTGTTAACAATCAAATGGTTTCAATTCATTTGTCAGACACAAACAAGCAGAACAAATGGCTAATAAATTAGGTGCTGTTAGGAAGGGTTTTTAAGATTGCCATCTGAGACACTTCTTCGAAAAGCCGCCTGGGGTGGGTCTGTGGCATCTGCCTGTGCTGGGGGTAGTTCATCTGGACTCACTCTGAGAAGCCTAGGCCTGGTCCTCAGCCCGTTCTGTGGAATCATGACCAAGACTCCTCTGGAGACTCTTGTTTTGAAACAACAGTGGCATGAACTTGGCAAGAACTGTCCCTACTTTCTGCACTCCTTCCCTACTCCTTAGACTTTAAATTATTCTGGCTTCTGGAAGGGGATTACAGTAGAATTTCTATTCTGGAAGTTGTCCACCCCTCTAGGGGGCTGTGGTCTGTCTACACATAGAGCCTGAGGACTTCCTGCCTTCCTGCCAGCCTGACTGCCAGGGTGTGCCCTCTCTGGGCCCAAGGTTTGACTCAAGTACAACTTCATTCCTGTCCACCAAGCTCATCCAGGACCCTCAAGGTTCAGCTTCAGGGAGGTTAATTCGGAGTACTACTCACTTCCAGGAATCCGGATCCAAGGCCAAAGGGATTAAAGTCTGGTAGCTCCTCCCCTACCCCTCCCCCAACACACACACACACACACACACACACACACACACACACACACACACACACACACACACACCACAACCACCACCACCAGCACCACGCGGACTCTGAACCACCTCCTGGAAGTTCTGCAAACTTCACTCTCTTCGTTTTCTGGACCAGTTCTCTTAGGAGAGCCCGGATAGAAAAATAAAAATCGCCTCTGTGCTGGCCACACAGGCTTGGTTCGAAGAAGAGGGTGCCTAATCCACCAGTGGGACTCAGGTCTCTCTGTTCCTGTTCTTAGCCCATAGTACACTCAGATTATGAGACCTTGGGGGGGGGATGGGTGGACTCATTTCTTTTCTTTTTAATCTTGTAGTTTTGCTTCCTCCCTTCTGTGTGGCGCACCTGCATTTATTTGTTTATCCCTTTCTCTGGATACACTGTCTTCATCTTTTTCTTCACTTCAAATTGAGACTTCTAAGCCTTAAGATGGTTCCTGTGGCTGACTGCTTTGTTGACTCTTCTCCAAGGGTTAGAGCACACCTCCCTAGTATGCCACCCCTTACCCGCTAGGGACCCGGGGCTCTAAACTCCAGTCCCCACAAGGAATCCCTAGGTCTCCGCGCACTACTCCGGGGATGGGGATTTCCTGCCCAGGGCAGACAGAATCAGGAAACTAAGGTCCTGGCACAGCCACAGGGAGAAGTCAGGGAAAAGCTGTCCTAAGCCCTACCCAGATATTTTTGGTCTTTTAGAGACCCCAGACCTTTTTCATCTGAGCTTTACAGTTCCCTTCTATTATGAATATCTAAAAACCAGGCAGGCAAGGAGAGAGGCACCCGGAGGGAAAAAGGAACAAGAGACTCCCAGATTATGTATTTATTTTATGTAAAGAAACGTTACATATGTAATTTTAGATTTTCCTCCAAATTAGAGTTCTGAGGCTTTAGAAAACCTATTTTTAATACCTTGTTCTCTCCTACAGTCTTGATTGCCTAAATTGCTTCTAATTGGGTGGCACACATTACTGAAAACGAAGGATGCATGACAAGCAGCCTTCATTCTTCCGCAGATTTAGATAATGTGTTTAAATGAGTATCTTTTCCCATAAGGAGAAACTAGAACACCAGTAACTGTGGCAGTTTTTGTAGGGGCTTGAGCAGTAGGTGGACAATCATACAGCCTTGTCAACCCACACACTTTAGAGAGTGTACCTGCGGTGCATAGTACCTGTGTCCTTCCACCTCTAACATGGCACACAAAGGTAACAAACACACTTGTGTTCTGGTTGATTCTGAAACAGCTTTCCATCTTCTTCAGCAAGCGGGGAAACGCGTTTTTACCTTTTCGTTTTGTGGGGTTTTGTTTTGTTTTGTAAACCACTTAAAATTATGTGTTATCCCTTTTGCTCAAGGCTTCAGCGGCCCTAAGAGTTGCTGACGCTGGCGGGCTAGCTCCGACAGCAGCGAGCAAAGTTCATCGCCACACAGAAGGGAGCTTTTCCCTACATCAAGACCGCGCTGCTGCAGGGTTTCTGGAGTGAAAGTTTCTTGGACCACTGACAAGTGCGACCCCAACTTGAGTTTGCTGATGAGGGTAAGGACTGTGTGTAAGACACTTCTGCCGGTTGTAAGCTGGATCACCCAGCAGGCTAAAGGACCTTCGAAGTTATTGGAAGCTGGTATACACCAACCATTGGACGAAGAGCATGGAGACTCATCTTACTGTCTGGCCACACTGCATTTTCATTGTTTCACCTTCTCTGAAATAAAGCAGCCAACAGATTGTAAATAAATTTATTCTTTTCAGGCCAGAGGAAATTCGCCGAGTCAGTCTCCTTTCCTTTGTCAACTTTACACGCACAGGGTTTCTATTGCAATTTTTTGAGACTCCATCCCCTCAATGGCACTGAGAAGCACCTCCAGGCTAATTTAAATAGTGTCACAGGACAGAGTCCAGGTGTGGCAGGAGCACCCTAGGGGAATGTGTCTGTGGGTCGATCAAAGGGAATCCTTTGATTCCCAGGCAGGAGCCTGTGGAGCCTGGCGCCCATTGCGGCCTGAGAGGTGGAGATTCAGCTCCACACTCCGCTGTGCCCACGCTGTGCCAACACAAGGATACCTCGATGTGTGTGAGAGCTAACACTCCTGCTGCAATAAAGCCCCACCACTATATACCTTCGCATTTTGCTCTGCCCTTGAGAGTGCTTTATTTGACCCTTAAAGGAAGATTTAGGGAGAAATTCTCTGTGGTGGTGGTCCCAATCCATCCCAGCAACAGACGTGCGCTTAGCCTTGGCCTTGGTAGATCATCACACACTAACAAAATTCTCAGACTGTCTTTGGAAGGTCCCTTCTTGTGCATTTGTACCCCTACTCGTCCCTTGACAGGAAAAGGGTGGACCAGAGAAGGGTATATCACAGAGGAAGGGGGTGAGGATGGAGAGGTGGGGATTTCTAGAGGGTTAGTAAACTCCCTCGGAATTAGGCAAAGCTTTTCGGAGGAGCTATTAAAAGCTGGGCAGCTGGGCGGAGTGGGGTAGGGTGGGGGACCTCAATGCTTCTACTTTAAACATGGAGCTGATAAGTCAAACTCAATATTTGGGGACGGCAAACTACAAACAAACAAACCCTACAGTTGTTAAGACACGAAATCGATAGCAGACCAGTGTTAATGTCAGGTAGAGTTTGTGACAGTAGCACCGAGTACTCTAGAAAAGGGCTTTTCTATGCCTTTCCTTTTTTTAGAAAGAGAGAAAAAGAAAGGATAGAAGACAGACAGGGGAGGGGAGAGCGCAAAGGAGAAGGGAAGAAGAGAGGGGTATTTAGCAAGTTAAGAGGTTAAATATTTGAACAGATTCGTAAATATATAGACAGCCCTTGCAATTTGGGATGTGTAATAATGCCTTTTGTGGCGCTGTCTGGCTGGGAGGCTAAGCAAAGAACCCTCCCTGCCACCCTTTTCACTGGGAAACCAACTGGAAAGCTCCTGGGGTCACAAAACAAAATCAGCTCCCCCTCTTTTGGAGAAAAAGAAAAATGCCATATCTTTTGTGTTTTCAAAAATAATAAGAAAAATAAACCAAGAGAAAGCGTAGCCAATGAAAGTCTCATTTCTTAGGGATTTTTTTTTCCAGAAACATTTTGGAAAGCTATATTAAGGCTGAAGTCGTTTCGAAGTATTGTTTGAACGAATATGTTCCAGCACTTAATTTTGTAAGATGCGTCAATTGTTTCTTAGAATCCTACTCACTTTTGTAACAAGAGTGTATTGGAGTGGGTAGTAGGAAACCCTTGGCGCTTTAACATGTTTCGTAGTGGGGTGGGTTTCTTTTTCCGACAATTGTATTGAGCGCTGCTGATGGTATCTGTCCTCTGCCTGTGCCCATGGGCGGAGGACACTGGCTGTGGGTGTGTCCCGCCCACAGACGCGCGTGCGTGCGGTGTGTTGTACACACGTTTTCTCTAGTGTGTGCCTCAAATGGAGCCATTTTTCCCTGTTCGGCGCCCTGCGAGTATTAGTATTATGCAAATAGAAACATTCTCTTTGAGTATATTTTGGAGGGGGAGGGGATGAACCATTTTAATTCTGCCCTAGTATTTTCTCGGCAGACTTTTCTCTGCTTGTGATTTCGTGTGAATGCCTTTTCTGAAGTGTGTGTGTGTGTGTGTGTGTGTGTGTGTGTGTGTGTGTGTGCTTGAGTGTTGGGGAAGAGCGTGGGCTTGTGAGTGGGTATGTGCCTCTGCTTGTGGGAGTCATGAAGCCTCTGAGGACCTGGAGAGCAGCCCATGTTCTCTCCGGGTGTTCTGTCTGTCTCTGCCCTCGTGTTTTGTGTTGTTGACGTGATTATGTGCGTTATTTACATACTTGCGCCTATTCTCTTGTCTTTGTGTATCGCCTTTCTCTACAGTCCACACATTTTACATAAATTCTTTTATTTTTTTTTTGGCAAAATGCCTTTTTTGTTCCTCGAAGAATATTTATTGATGTGATAATCTGAAATGAAAAGTGGTCTCCCATGAAGGAGATGGAAGAGAAAGGCGCGTTCATCTTTCTTAATAGACGGGGCAGTGCCAGTTGACTGGATCACAGGGTTTCTCTGCACTTTCTGCGTGAGTCTGCGTGTGGGGGTGGGGGCGGGGACGGCTGAGGGAAGATAGAGAACGACCCTTTAAGCAGAACAAAGATAGGACATCGCGCCTCCTTGCGGCCTGATTGTATACTGCATCGACCCGGTTGTCCGGACTTTCAGAAATCAGAATTCAGTGACTTCCTCCTTTCAGGGGCCATTCAGGGGCCTCCTCTCAGACCCAGCCCCCGCGGCTTAGCCAATCATCGCGCGCCATGTAAATCATCTCTTAGGATCCTCCAAACGCAAGTCCCGTTCCGGCGGCTGTTCTTGCCGCCCCGCCCCATCTTAGTTCTTCCCTTCCCTTCCCCCTTCCACCTCCGCCTCCGACCGAGCAGCTGCTTGGGAAGAGGGCGGTGCTGGGTGCTTCATGCATATGCAGACAGATCCATCCACTCCCCACCTCCAGCCCCCTCCTCTCACCCTGTCCTCCAGCCCAGCTCTGCCCGGCTCCCCAGCCCCCACCCCGCCACCCAATAGTGTCTCCGCGCCTGATCCAGGCGCCTCGACGTGTAGTTCCCAGCTCTGGTCCAGGCAGCTGCTACCCACAAGGATGCCCAGGCGCGCCATAGGAGCCAGCGAGGGAGAGGGAGGAAACCTCTGCCTTTGAAATCCTCTCGAAGGTCAAGTTTGTGACTCGCCGCTCGCGAGCCAGAGGCATTGAAAATGCTCTGCAGGGTCTGCAGGAAGGTGGTGCGAGCAGCCTGCGTTGCCTTGCTTTTCTCCCACTACACAGCAGATTAATTTCTCTGAAACACACAAAGTACCGGTCACCTCCAGAGGCGGGGTGATGATAGATGGTCCCCCATACACACAGCTACAGTGTGTATTTGTCTTGCACATCAAGGTTCCTTAAGCCACAAAGCACTGGAGAGGAGATCAGAGGGTATTTTATCTTCTTAGGAGCAGGAAGGTTGGAGAGTGCTGCTAGCCGGGCGAGCTGTGGCGCAGGACCTGCTTGAGGTGGGCAATTAAATGGAAATGTGACCTAGGACCCACGGAAAGGAAAAAATAATTCTGTGGGAAAGCCAATTTGTTGCTATTATGCAAACCCAGACTGCGACCACGACCCTTCGGAGACGCCCTAAAACGTATTCAAGTTTTGAATATGGCTCCGAACTGACCTTGAGTGCTTTAAAAGTGGGGGGAAATGTCACCGTGAAGTCCCGTGCTTGTAGAGTGCTTGAAGATCCTCTAAAGGAGGAAGCCGAACTGTGTGGTGACCTTGTTTTATAGATCTACTTCGGCCCTGAAATACCTTCAGGACGTTCTAAAGGGAATTGCAGCAGTTTCTCCTCAAATCTTACGTGGTGGAGAAATGACGACATAGCAAATTTAAAACCACTCTTTGCTAAGATTATTTACCGAACACTTTAAAAAAAATTTTATGGAGGACATATTGTGTGCAGGGCTGAAAACAACATCTTCCATGTAAAACACTTCATGTGTCCGGCAATTCTCAGAGCAATTCTCAGGGCAGCAGCTCAGAATGGTTTCTGCCCTTGAGTTCCTGCTCTAGGTGGAGGGGAAACGTGTAGATGGTGCTTCCCAACAGCACAGCAAACTGTTCAGAGAGCCCTCAGACTGCACGAGGCCATGAGTTGGTACATCACTGTAGTGAAATACACTGCAGCAATTAAAAGTGAATGGGCTATCTTGAAGGCAATGTTGGATGAAAAAGCAAATTGCAGGAGAACGTAGTATTAATGCAATGCTAATATCTTTTAACATAACAATGTAACAAACTACAAAAACACAGAAGTTACACGATAGGAAATATAGAACATGTAGGGGAACTGCAGGAGGGGGGCATCTTTTAGTTATAAAGTTTCTAGCTCTATGAGTAATGCTTATTCCTTTTAAAGAACTAGAATATGAGGAAACATACTCTCAGGAAGGCTTTATGGAAAAGCCAGCGCTGATGCTAAATTTAAGATCTTGAATATGATAAGCAGAAGGAACAAGAATACTCAGAAGACAATTTTCCTGAATAGGGGAAAGAAAAGTGTAGCCCATGAGAAGCTTTTATAGTCTTGAGTTAAAATTTCAATCTACATAAAGTGAAAGCCACTCTTTAGGGGTGCAAAATTCTGTATGCTTTATGCACTCACAGGCAGGGAACAGTCATGGAAACAGCAAACAACAGCTCCCCAGTTCTTTGCTGTCTTTGTGGCTGCCTCTTCTCTTGCAATGGTCTCTGAGACCATTCACCTTGAGTTCATTCCTACAGTTTGCCTTTTTCAGAATGTCATAGAAATGGAATCCTGTAGAATGTTGGTTTTCTCTTCAGGTGTCTTTCATGTAGTATAATGAGGTTCATCTTCATCTGTGCTGTTGGCTGTACCAGCAGTTTGCTCCTTCTGTTTCCTGCAATTTTCTTCATTGCTTAGATGTGCCAGATTGTTTATCCTTTTACCAGTTGAAGGCCATTTGATTTCTCAGTGCAGAGTTTCTTTTTAAGTTTCATTATTGTTATTATAACTTTTGTTTTTGTTGTGTACATATGGGCCCATGAGGGTATTGTGTTGGGGGGAGGTTCATATGCCATGAGGAAGTCTTACAACAACTTTGTGGGATCTGGTCTCTCCTTTTACCTTTATGTAGGTTCTGGGTATGTGGAGCAAGTATCCTTGCTCACTCAGCGGTGTCATGTCTCACCACCTTGGTAGACACATAGTTTCTTGATTTTTAGGGACTCCCCAGCCCTGTGTGTAATGTGAATTTCCTGCAAATGATTGTAATGTTATATGTGATAAATGTGTTCAGATATTTCTGCCCACATGCTCAGCTGATAATCTGGAACTAAATATACTGTGTAATGTTGAAACCTACAGCCAAATGTCTAAGGCAACACACAAGGTTGCAGTCTTTTGTACAGAGGTGCACAGAAGACTGACCAGTGATACTGGTTGAAGTTCAGCATGGTTCCCTTGTCTGGGAATATGTCATATGGCCAAATGTTTCCCAAATCTTTATTGAAAGATTGACCTTGGCCCTCAGAGGTTCAAATTAAGCTGTACTGATGGTTCTCACAGGATCCGTACAGGACAAGTGCCTCACCACCAACAAAGGCATTCTGAACATTTGGAAAGACTCACAGTAATGACATGTGTACCTGGTCTGCAGGGTCAACCTTTAGGGCTCTGCTTCCTTTTGCTTATTTCTCCATGGTTCTTTGGATGCTGAATTTGCCCATGGCTATTTAAACATCTGCCTCAGAGTTCCAAAGTCACTGAGAGCTTCATGTGGATCTATTAAGAACTCTCATCTTCTCGTGGCCACTTGTAAAGTCTCTTGTCTTGGTAGCAGTGTATGGGACAGCAGGGAAAGCTGAGAACAAATGTAGATGGACTGCTGACTGTGTTTCTGAGTGGACTGGAGGACAAACCCAGCTGTGAAACATGGTGAACCCTGGAATTCAGGCAGTGCTGTAGGCTACTGCTAGTTCTTTCAGTAAGATGGGTCTGAGTATTGTTTTAGAATTCTATCTGTTTGCTATCCACTGGCCTTGGAATGTCATCCCCAGTCTTAACTGTTAGTAGCATCACCTTTTGGGAAATGACTCTAGAAACTGAACTGTTGTCTAAGTGTTCAACTGCAGGCATACTGAGAAAAGAAACACTAGGAGTTGACTTTGTGTAAAATCTTAAGTAAAGGTTATGAAGTCTGTAAATAAAGAGATGTAAATGTCACATTTTGGCTTTAAGGGTCTAGGCCACCTTGGAAAAAAGTCCACCTGTGGCATGATTTCATCCCTTAGCAAAGGACAGAAAAATACACACTCTTGTTTGTGATTTTGAGATTCCTCCAGGAAGAAGCACTGTATGAGTTCTAGGCTTTCTGCTGTCACAAATTTCACTCATTAATCATGCCAAATGTGTTGGTCATAGCATTTACCATCTTCCAGACTATGCTAATTATAACATATCCAAACCAGTATTTTCTAGTGGGCTTTGACCATTTTGAGAAAGTACTAATTTCCCCACAAAAGTTCATTCACTCAAATAGGTAATTTTGAACCACCCCCCATGTTTGCCCTTAATGCTGCAACTGTCTTTGTTAGCATATCCACACTAAGTCATCCACCCAGTGACTTAGTGGTAGCTCTCCCATTAAGAGATCTGCTTCCTGCTATAAATAAACTAGTAAATCTTACTACCAACACTTGATCCCTAATGAAAAATAAAAATATTTTAAAAAGCATAAAAGAAACATCTTTTAGAGGCCTACCAATCCCATGATCATGGATTAAACGTTTTCTCTTCTCGGCACTGTCTATGAAAATGAGATTCTGTTTGAGAGTGTTACAGTAACCTTATATAAATTGGTAGCTCTGGCTTTTTAAACTCGGGTTCTTTCTCCTGTAAAGCAGTATAAGTGTGTACCTTATCATCACACTGGAATAACGACATCTCAGAGCCAGTACTGCATTCATGAGTGAGCGAGTCCCAGAATGGGCTTGACTCAGCACTACCTGGCCAGGCTGCTTAATGCACAGATGAATGCCATTGCCCCTAGGAATTACGTGTAGAGGTGCCCAGAGCTTGTGTAAAGTTCTCTGTGCCATTTGAAAAAGGTACTTGGAGAAAAGATAGGCTGTTTTTTAATTTTAATGTTTTACTCATTGGTTTAAGTACATTTATGGTTTGCTTTGCAAAATGTCAACAGACATCCCAAGTGGATAACATTTAAACGAGATTGAATTTCCTGTATTTACTCTAATATCATGTAAAAAAATGTGGTCATCAAGGCCTACAGGTTCATTGGCTAAGAAAGCTCAGCCAAATGATTATTCAAAGCAGTGAGCTGCCTCTTTGGCTGTTTCTCTCTTGTCTCATGTTTTCACTGACTGGGATTCCAGCAAGGTATAGCTGACAGTTTTATGCAGTTAGGACAGGCTCCAAATGGAGGTTCCATCTGCAAGGTGTACGTACAAAGGATGCGTGGAGGGGTTATCTGCTACCTGCTGACTTTGAGTTCATTATATGTGCAATAATTATCTTTATTTTATACTGAAGGATATTGAGGATTAGACATATCTTAGGTATAGATTAAATGATTTAAGACATGTAAAGTACTTAGAGCAAACACGATTTATCACAAAGGAAGCACATCATCACATGTTCTAATTCATTTGCTCTATACAGCATCTATAGGAAGCAGACTATTTTTGTCATCTTTGTTTGGGAGGTAAAACTACAGACCGCTAAATTAATCTGCACAAAGTTATACAGTGAGCAGTAAAATCAGACAAGAGTCCACACTACCATATGCCACTGCCACACCTCCACACATTCCTGCTCCTCAAGGAATCATTAATTTGTCCCAAGAAATTTGAACAATAAATGGTATAATATGTGTCTCCTGGCACCTTCTAAAACTTTTTTACCTTGCATTTTGTTGTATTGGCTCTCATCTCTTTTATTTCGTGTTCTATTTTACAGTGATGTATGCATATCAGCTTCCCCATAATGTAATTTGAATTTTCTTAGTGCAGGGAAGAGAGGACAATTTCTTCTATGCATGGGCTATATCTTATGTCTGGAAATTCTTCAAACATAAGCGGAACTAGTTAAAATGTATTGAATTGAATCAAAATTGTAAACTCCCATGAACATTATAAGCATACAAATGTGTAATTATAATTTTGTTAATAAAGAATTAATATGGGAAGGAGAGACTGGTTAAACCAAACAAGGAGAAGGAAGGCTTACTCTTATAGAGAAAAGCAAGGTGACGAAGTTAATAATGCTTCTTAGAGCTCTTTCCACCTGCCAGGCACTATTCACAAATCAACCTGTTTTGTCCTTACAACATGCTGTTATTGTCTTCATTTAATGAATGGGGAGGCAGAGGACAGAGTTTATATGACCAACTTGGTAATAAGTGTGAAAGGAGAAGAAAAAAAGCAAGGTGTACCGCCTAGTCTCTTCACCTCCAGCTGAGAGACTATGATTTTTCTAGTTTATGTTTTTATTTTCTTCAGATATTTTTCTTGTTCTTGTTCTTTATGCCTCACTCTACCTATATGCCTCTTCCTAGGTAGTGTTTGCATGCTACCATGATGATCTTTCTTAGCTCGTTCATTTGCTATGGCTTGGGTGTTTTAAGTATTCATATGTTGAGTATTCATGTCCATTTAACATGCTGAGAAGGAGGAAATGTAATTTGACTAAGATGATGGGGACATGAATCTTTTGGAAAGTGTTTAGGATTAGATAAATTCATCATGATATGAACTGTTATGACTTTGGGAGGAAAGAGACCAGAAAACATGCCCTCCGTTGACTTGTAATATTCTGCATCTTGGCAGGGTTCCTCCAGTAAGAAAATATTACTGGATGAGCCCCTTACCCCTTACACCTTCAGGATTGTAAGCCACAGTAAATTTATTTCTTCATGAAGTAGCCTGATAAAAGTGCTTCTTGATAGTAACAAATAAAAACTGATACACCCTTCTTACTTTAGTATTCAATAGTTGTTTATTGATTGTAGGTTATGTGGTCGTCTATTATAGCCCGTTTTACACTGTTACCATCATTCAGCGTCCTTCCCAGTGCCTTAGTGTCTTTGTGACTTAACCCATGTTGCTCATGGAATGCTGTCCCTCTCCTTTCTACCTGAGGAATCACATTCATCCTACACAATAAAATTCAAATGCATTTCTGCTTGAAACTTTCTATAACCACACAGATAGAATCAACCACCTCATGAATACATACTTTACTTTATTTTTAATAGGAGCAACAACTAACATCTAGTGAATGTTTATATACTACAAGTCAGGTATCTCTGATGAAGAAAATGAGATTTAAAAGCTTTATAAGATTCTTCCAAGAATAAAGAAGAATACAATTCTATATGAATTTGATTCTCAAACTTATAAACTTACCCACTTTACTTTAATTTCCTCTACTGACCCACAGAATATACATTTTGTTTTGTTTTTTTTACCACTTTCTCTTCAATACTATTAAGCTAATAGCTACTGATACAGTGTGTTTTTCATTCTTAATATGTAGCACAGTATGTGAAATACAAAAACAAACAACAAAACAAAACAAAACCCACTTACACGAATTCAGCAACATGACTGAATGGGTACCACATACTGCCTATTCCTTGGGCTGTACATCCCTCACCCAGATTTTTCTATTCCACACCACAGGTCAACGATATACTTTACTCTATCCTCACACTTTATTGACTTCTACAGTGATCACTCATAAAACTGATCACCTTGACAACTGTTTTCTGTAGGAGTCTTTACTTGGCAGACATAAGTGGAAAATGTCAGCCATGACGTATTCTGTTACACTTAGGATGCAGGCACTGTCATTTGTTTTCAGTTTCTGAGTTGCATCAGAATTGGATGAAATTTGATCTTGTCAATGGCAATGAACTTCAATATCTCACTCTCAGAATGCTTCCTTCCCTTTTCAGGAGAACTCTAAAGTGTCACAGAAGTCCCTTTGGAGGAAGTTTCCTTTCCTACAAGAACCCCTGCGCCTCATGTCCTCTAGGCTTCTGGACTGTTGTCTGCACACAGACCTTATAGTCTAGGGTGATCCTTTGAGTAAGAGTGGCTTTCCCATAACTCTGATCCTGGTGCTTATCCTTGGATTTCACACACCATCCTCTCCTCTCAGAATACACTGTCCTTAACTTGACCCCTGGGGATTCACCCACAGGGGCCAGGCATCTTCCCTTTCCCTGGTCCCAAACAAAGGCTGTATTCTCTTTTCTACTCTGGTAATAGGGCTTGTTATTGAATCACCAGGACCGTAAAAAAGTGATGTCTGCTTCCTTTCAGGATCTGGCGGGAGAAGCATCTCCCCTTCTTCGTGGAGATTCCTTCTCTGAGGGACAGAATAGGCATCTTTATGGCATCTTCACATTAAAGTGACAATAACAAAGTTCCACTTAGTCTTCAACAGGTCCCTCTGCTGGGTAGCTCTTCACTGAGACATCCTGTTTAAAAAACACCCAAGCATAACTTAATTGTGTACAGAGGTGAGAGTTGTTCTCTTTAAACACGTTTTTCTCCCCGTGATATCATTGTGCTGCCATCATTCAAGTGTTTTTGAATTCTTCTTCAGTTTTTCAGAGCCTTCAGTCCAACCCTTTTACTACTCCCAAAGAAAGCAAATATTTATACTTGAAAATCGATTGGATTTTGGAAAGCGCCCAGTGTTGTTTGGCTTAGTGTTCTGGGTAAAATCAGTGTGAAAAGCTGGATTTGTTCCAACAGAGGTGAAACTATCAAGTAATAACATTGATTCTTGTGAGTTGTAGTGAGTCTAAAAAGGGATTTCCAAACAGTGTCAGTGAATGAGTAGTAAGCATGTCTCTCCCAAATGTGACTAGACTAAAAATGATGTAAAACTGAGTACAGTAGTATATCTGTGAACAAACAGTCTTACTCCTAGTCTTTGAAGGCACAGCTAGCACAGACTGCTCAAAAATCTTGAAGAAAATATCTAGTGGTAGACAAATGATTCTCAAATGTGTTATAAGCTCAAGCCTCAAAACTTGCCCTTAAAAGCAGGTTTGAGAATACTGGTGTGGTCCTTTAGAATTATCACATCACACATGCTCCCAGGAGAGGAGCCAGAGATCTCTCTGAGTACTAAGGCCCTGGACTTGCTAAGCAGCCTTACTAAGCAAGTAATAGTTTGCTTTACACATTAAACTATTTGAGGGCTAGTTTGTTTCTTTGTTTTCTTGTGCTCATGTATATATGAACTTCACTATAGTAGAAGGGTATTCATGGGTGAATAAGGAGCAAAACTCTGCACCGTTTTCCTTACATTGAGTGTCTTTTACTGTTTTCCAGAATATGACTGAAATTGCTAAGGAGAAAATGATAAAGTAATTTAAATGTTTAATCTAACTAATTATCACAGGGTAGATATCACATGAGAAAGAGGAAAGGACATTTTGGAGTATTTAAAGTTGTTATTTCTGATGTGGCAATTTTTGAAATGGGTGCAACAGAAGTTCTCTTGTTAGCTAGCTAAAAACAAAATCCCATTTCACAGCTAAAATGTAAACAACTAAGATGTAATCAGAGAACTAAATTTCACAGCTACAAAAACAGCTGTGAAACATAACTTTGGAGTGTAATAAAGCCAAATACTTTGCATGCTAATGGTGGATATTACAAATAAAGATGAGAAAGGTTTTTTTTCAGGCATTTTTAGTGTCTAAATACCTTCATTAAGGTTAACTTTTAGCTGAGAAACCTTTCAGGCTATTTGTCACATATACCTTTATTGAACGACAGCTATGATTATCTTGCTAGAAAATACTGGTGCAGAGACAATTGTGTTGCCAAATTAATCTAAGGAAATTATTACAAGTCACACAAGTTTGGTAAATTTTTTAAAAGGTGATTCTATTTTTTAATTAATTAATTAGCTAATTAATTAATTGTGTGTGTGTGTCTGTGTGTAGGAAGGGGGAGGTCAGAAGATAACTTTCAAGACTCACTTTTCCTTTTTTCCCCCATGTAAGTCCAAGGGAGCAAATTCAGGCAGCAAGAGTCTTTACCTGATGAGACATCTCATTGGCACCTTGGGATAAATTTAAAAAAGAAATTTCTTATTTAGTTTTTTGAGACAGGTTTCTTTGTGTAACTCTGGCTACCCTGCAACTCACTCTGTAGACCAGGCTGGCCTTGAACTCACAGAGATTCTCCTGCCTCTGCCTCTCAAGTACTGGGATTAAGGACATGTGCCACAACTCCAGGCCATTACAGACATTTTTGATCTGTCATGTGGGTGCTGGAGTTTGAGCCTTGGGTGCTTTAGAAGACCAACCAGTGCTCTTAAAAGCAGAGCAATCTCTCCAGCTCTGGGATAATTGATTTTAATGAGTGAATTATTTTCAGATTGGAAAATTAGTATATGCAGATCGGAAAACTACCTGAAAACTAAAAACTCAAAAATATCACTACTGCTAATGTTTTTAGTTGTATGTTTACATGGCATTAATTCTGACTAATACTACTTCCTGTATTTGGTACACTTTTTTTTTTAAACTCCAGGAATAACTCCTGTTCATCAAGATATGATTAGGTGATTTTGGGGACTCAGGGAGGAGAGAGTTATGGCAGAGTCTCAATGTGCAGCTGACCTTGAACTCAATTATATAGACCTAGCTCACTTTGTATTCACAGAGATTCTTGAAGATGTACTTTTAAACTATTTATTAATAACTTTAAACACCTTCCAACGAACTGACCAGTGGCACTAGAGAAAGGACCTCCTAAATCTAAGGTCCTTGGGGTAACTCTTCAGCAGTCCAGCCAAATCAGCAGAAACAGGGACAGATTCGATCAGCAATAGAAACAAGGACAACTGAAGAAGCAATGACTTTCGTGGCCCCAAACTGGTCACACCTGGGATCAACCCCATCCAGACCTCAATCTTCAGCAAGTCTCAGCAGCAGCAAACTTCCACAAAGGATTGTCTGGAATTCTTCAAAGACAAGCAGCAATGAGAAGCAACTGGAAGCTATGCCAAGCAAAAAAGCCCCTCTGCATTTCTGGGCCTCCTCTTTGTACCTGCACAAGGATGCCTTCCAACTGACCAACTTCACACTTTCCACACAAGGTACTTCCTGTTGACCAAGATCATGAGCTTTCCAGGGAGTCTGTCCATCAAAGAATGTAAATATGTTCATGCTCCTTCATCAGGATGTTTTGTATGCCTCTTAGTCGAGACTGGTTTTCAGTGATGTACAAAGTACCCTATGTCCCATATTTCAGACCAAAATGAAAAACACATTCATTCAATACAACTATGCCTCTAAAGATATCTGAATCTACACTACAGATCCTCTTGTTCCAGCCTCCTCAGTGCTAGGGTACAGGTGTGGACTACTAGTCACAGCTTTTAATATCTCTGTTGGCCTGGCCTGAATTTTGGGAAATTCATACTTGTGTAAGTATGTGTGCATGTGCATGCACACACATGTCTTTAGAGCAGAGAGAGTGATTTTCTATGGAATAAGCTTTTGTCTAATATCAAAAAAACTCTTTTTACTGCAGTAAGGAATTAAAGAAGTAGCTAGGTGCTTCATCTAATTTTGTAGGACCATTCAGTCCTTTATTTATGATCTGATCGACACTGTTATATCTCCAGAGTTAATAATGTATACACTGGGCTTTTCTTTTGAGTTATATAATCAAAATTGGGGGTTGTGATCCTTTGGGGTCGGAGATTATGGGAACTGGCTGTTAAAAACTCATTTTCTCACCTATAAAATAAGGAACCTGGACTGCAGATTTTAAGTTTTCTTGGTGGCTAGAAGTTTGTGGTACATTTACACAATGGAATACTACTCAGCTATCAGAAACAAGGAAATCATGCAATCTGCAACCAAATGGATGGAATTAGAAAAAGCTCATCCTCAGTGAGCTAAGCCAGAGCCAGAATGATACATATGGCATATATTCCCTTATAACTGAATTTTAGCCATCTAGTACATGATAATTATCCTACAACCAATAGATTAAAAGGAACAGATACAAAAGGACATGGAAATGAGTGGGGTTGGGGTACATGATGTGAAATTCACAACGAATCAATATGGACTTTGTTACCTGTTAATGGAATATTTTACCCTAGTGGAGCTGCCACGGCGGGACCCAGAGCAAGTGGAAGCACTCACCCCTCATGTAAATGATGAACTGAGGGGATTGATATATGGGGGCACCCCACACCGGAGGAGTAGGACACGCAGAAGAAGGGATAGAGGATGGGAAGGTGGGATCGGGAGGGGTGGACGGAGGAGACTGTGATTGAGATGTAGATTGAATTAATAGATAAACATATAAAAAAGAAACTCATGGTTAGAAATTAGATTTAAAAGTTTATGTATATGTGTATGTCTGTAGACAAGTGCGTGTGTGTAAAATTTTACTTATGTGTATGTGTGTAAGTCTGTGTACATGTGTATGTGTATATATATGTGCATACATGTAAATGTGCATGTTTGTGTGTCTGTGTACATGTACATGTGTATGTGTGTGTATATATATATATGTATTTGTGTCTATGTATATGTATCTGTGTACATGTATATGTGTATGTGTGTATTTGTGTGTCTGTGTATATGTATATATGTATGTATGTATGTGTATATGTATATGTGTTTGTGTGTGTACATGTATGTGTGTGTGTGAGCATGTGTATGCATGTGTGTGTCTGTACATGTGTATGTGTGAATGCCCATGGAGGGCAGAAGATAACTTTGTATATTCTGAAGCTATAGTTACAGAAAGTTATCAGTGAGTACTGGGAACAGAACTCTAGTTCGCTGCAAAGCAGAAAGAGATGCTAATGAAGCTAAGCCATCTTTCCAGCTCCTGAAATCCTATTAAAAACACCTTTTTATTGATTCTTTGTGAATTTCACTTCACCCCAATCCCACTCATTTCCATGTCCTTTTGTATCTGTCCTCAGCCCTTGCAACTTCCCCCCCAAAAGAAAATAAAAAAGATATAGTAGTAGTAGTAGTAGTAGTAGTAGTAGTACCCATCTTGTGTGGAAACTGTAGCGTGTCTTAGTGTGTTACACACTATACCCTTTCCTCCACACAATTTTACTTGCAAATGTTCATTGCAATGAGTCATTGGTCTGTTTAAAGGTTTCTGACTTCTGCTACACTATCAATACTGGATCCTTACTACTGGAACTCCTCTTAGATATTCTGTGGGTGCCCTGTGTTATAGAGATTCTGCAGCCTTGAATCTGCAGGTCCAGCCCTTTCACATACTTCAGTAGGTCATAGATGATGTAGATGTTGGGATGGGACAACTCAAAACCTTGGGTCTGGGCCTGGTAGATAGCTGAGTTGGTCAGCCTGCCAGCTCTCTTCTGCCCCTACTACCAGAGCAAGCTTTCCAGCACTGCCCTGGCTAGCTCATTCAATGCTGAAGGCCAGCAAGGCTCAGGATCAACTCTCTTGATCTCAGGTCCTCAGAACTGGCTCACCCATGCCTTTGCCACCAGGGCCAGCTCTACTGTGCCACCCAGATGAAGTGCGGGGCCTGCTCTCCCCAGAACTATAGTTGATGAGGAGCAAGGCCAGCTCTCCCAGATGAGTACCTGCTGCAGTTGGCAAGGGGCAAGAAGGCAGGAGGGCATCTCTCCCTCACCCATGTCACCCCATGGCAGTCAAATGGTAGGGGCAGCTCTTCCAAGCTCATGCCCTCAGGGCCAGCTCCCCTGCTCCCCCACCATCAGGGTCAGTCCTACCGTGCTGCCCAGGCAAGGAGCAAGGCCAGCTCTCCAGAGTGTGTGACTGGTGAGGGGCAGAACCAGCTCAGCACAGTGCCTCAGGAGGCAGTTAAGACTAGGGACATCTGCATGGTTTTGGTAGTAACACTGACCTGGGGCATCAACACAGTCCCAAACTACCATAAGACCATGGAACCAGACATGGTTCTGGGCAACAGCATGGGTCCGAATGTCCCCATGATCTCAGATGACAGTGCAGGCCCTTCAGATCAGTATGTCTCCCTACAGCAGCTTATCCCTCAGATATCCACATGGTCTCTAGTGGCAGCCCAGACCAGAGGCATCCACTTGTCCTTTTTTGGTAACTCGAGCCACAGACTTTGACTCAGACCGCAGATGCATTAAAACCATAGACACAGCAATGGCGCTCAACATGGCCTCCTCATATCCGCCTGTTCCTCGCTGCTGTGGAGTCTCCAGTTCTACCTTTCTTCATAGTGTACGAACCCCTTGGCTTTGTTTTCTCTTCCATCTCTCCACCGCATACTCCATCTTTTCCATCTCTCCAGTACACATCCGTTTATCATAGGCGTGCCCGCGGCAGGTGTCTGGATGTCTTTCTTTGGGCTGCCCTGGCTGGTGGGCCTGAAATCCTAGTTTTAAGGAATGAATACTTCATGAGTAAGTAGATCTATCCTTGTAGGTTCCTCCATAAGCTCTTGCTTTAAAAAAATACTTCCTTTACTTATGTGTAAGTGTGTGTGTCTGCTTGCTGCATGTGTGTGTCTCTGTGTGTGTGTGGTGTATCTCTATGCCGTGTGTGTGTGTGTGTGTGTGTGTGTGTGTGTGTGTGTGTGTGTGTCCAGAGAGGATAAAAGAGGGCATGAGATCACTTAGACCAGAGTTACAGGCAGTTATAGATACTGGATGTTGGTGTTAGGAACAAACTGGGTTCTCTGGAAAAGAAGTCATTAACTACTGAGCTAACTCATCCGTAGTTTTTTTTTTTTTTATAATAGGTCTTGAATATTGAATATATGCAAGTCTAAAATTTCTTAAAACACTAGGATATAGAATCATTATCTAAAGCACATTAGAAAACTATATCCTACAGTCATAAACTGAACTACTACCTATTCTTGTAAATAAAATTTTATTAGAACACAGTCACATGTATTAGCTTACATAGTTTTTCCTATTTAAAAAATCATTTACTTTTTAATTTTATTCTTGAGATTATAATTTAACTACAATTCTTCCTTTCCTTTCCTCCCCACCAGAACCACACCTGCACCCCTCCTCACTCTTGTACATGTTTTCAGGACTGCCCATTTGACACTGGACAACCAGCTGGTGTGCCCTTTCTGAGGGAGGAGCACGTCTCCCGCTCCCAGCTTCCCTCAGTTGCCTATACTTCTTTGAGAAGAGTTTATGCCTCAGGAGCTTTTCTCTGTCCAGTTGGGCCTGTTTATTGCTATCATTCCTGTTCACCTCACATACAAGTCACATTGGTGAGACTTTATGAATGTAGCTTCTGTATTTCTAGGAGAGACACTATCACATCGAACTCCACGATCCTCTGGCTCTTACAACCTTTCTGCCCACTCTTCAGCAAAGTTCCATAAGCCTTAGGTGAGGGAATGGTTTGTAGATGGATCCATTGGGATTGGGTTCAAAAATCCATTGGGATTGGTTGTAGATTTTTTTAATGGTCTCCATGTGTTGCAAAAAGGTTTCTATTATAAGGGTAAACACTATACTTATCTGTGGGTATAAAGACAAATG
Source organism: Lophiomys imhausi (assembly GCA_907164525.1). Taxonomy (NCBI): domain Eukaryota; kingdom Metazoa; phylum Chordata; class Mammalia; order Rodentia; family Muridae; genus Lophiomys; species Lophiomys imhausi. The sequence goes on along the minus strand of CAJQZJ010027982.1, from coordinate 6,254,096 downwards.
TTTATAGATTTTTGTTAGGGATTACACTGGTTAGCAAATTAGTAGTTTCAAGTTTTCCTCCAATAGCTGTAACTTCAGTGGCATTGATTAGTTAGCTAAGTTTCCAGTACCAGAGACATGCTCCTTCTTGTTGAATAGGTCTTAGGTCCAATTAGAGACATTCTGGTTACTGTCAAGGTATGTGCCACTACTGCACTCTTAGACTTATGCTCCCATGCTGATTGTTGATATAGTTCATAGGTATTATAGTTGGATAGGACTGTTTGTTACTGCCCTCCTTTGGGAGCTTGTGTGGCGACTTCTGGTACCATGAAAAGTAGCCCTCAGAGAAGGGACTTTCAGGTCAGTTCCAGCTTGGAGGTTCTCTGGCCCTGTGTCTGAAGTGCCTGTGTCTTCAACAGTAGGGACTTACCTTTGATCTTTGAGAGATAACCAAGGGAAATAGCAGTAGGCTATATGTTTTAACAGTTTCTTTCACAATCTTAACAAAAAACTCAAAAGGGCTTTTCATATCTGTTATTAGAACTTTTGTTAGGTAGTCTTTGGCTCTTGGAGGGAGCACCATCAGCCAAGATGAGAAAAACTCATTATATATGGAGTTACATGTTTTATAGTTTATTTTATTTTTTTTCCTTTATTTTTTATTTCTTCAAGTTACATCTCAATCGCAGTCCCCTCCCTATTCCACCTCCAGTCCCACCCTCCCACCCTCAACCCCCCATACTCTTCCCTTTTTTTTTTTTTAAGTTTAAGGTATATCTTATTTCCCCCTACAGTTTCCCCTTTCAGTCCAAAAAATGGCTCTTTCTCTTATAACAACAAATACAATACAGTACAACAGAGGTAATTAGGCCACAGTTATGAAGGTTATATGGCTTAACGGACATTTCCAATGACCAGTACATATGTATTTGATACCTGACTTTAACATTCTACTATCTAAGCATCTCCAGGAGTTTAAAGGTCTATATCTGACTCAACATACATACTAACTTGCAACACAATTTTAAGGGTATCCTCTTAGATCTATAACACTCTCTTGACTCCTAAACAACTCAAAATTTAATTATGAGACTTTACCTATCTGTTTTTCAACCACCTCAGAGACCTGAGAGGGATAAATATATCTGATTTAATAGGAAGTACAGGGCCTGCAGCTTCCCAAACTAAGAAATGACATACCTGTGGCTGCCTGGACAGTTCCCATTTTCTCTCCATACATTACAGCATCGATCTTCAGTCATTTGGCCCCGCTTCTCTGACAGACATTGATTGTAGAGCAGGGGTTATGAAGGACTTACCTACCCTGTCTTGGCAGAGCTAGGCTGTCGACTTACCTGCTTCCAGGTTTTGTCTTTTTGGACAGCATTCTGTCTACAGTTGGAAAAAGGGGCTTTTCCTACCAAGAGATAGGCTTGCGACTAATTCAATCATCTCCCACTGGAGATTCTTCGATGCTCATCTTCTACTTGGAGGAGAATAGGGGGTGCTGTCAGGAGTTGATATGTCTTGATATATAAAAAAATCTAAAGTTATGAAAACGTCTTTGAATGCCATATTCTGCAGATCTCTTGAGGTTTTTGAAGAGGCCTTATCTATCTCTTATATTAGGGTAAGCAGATGTTTCTTGTCTCTTAGCAGCTTTATTTCTGATTAGCTTAGCAAGTAACTATAATAGGCTGTCATAGTACCTAACAGAATGACCGGCTTGCATAACCATTAGTTTGCATTTCTTAATTATCCTAAACAGTTTATGACAATTAGTAGTAAAAGGCCGAAACATCACATTTCATTTTTTTTCTTTACCTCCTAACCCTTCCATCCCATTTCTCTGGGGTGAGGTGTCCTTATATAAGTGTCCCTCATCTCAGTTGGGAGGTCTTTTGAGGGCCAAGAGCCTCTTCATTCATTGGGGATCTACGAAGCAGTACCATCAGTGAAAAGTGTCTCGTTGCCCGGGAGAAAGAACTACTAAACAAACCAACCAATACGCACACAATAGATAAAAAAGACTAAAAAATAGAAAAAATATAACTAATATATATATATATATATATATATATATATATAAAGAAAGAAAGAATAAAAATTAAAAATAAGAAGTCTATGTCCAAGTTCCCTTTGGTGTGTTAGTTGTAGTATCGATACCTTCTACTATATAGCTAAAATCCTACTATAAGTGAATAGATGCCATATATTTCCTTCTGAGGCTGGGTTAGTTCACTCAGGATGAGCTTTTCTAGTTCCATCCATTTGGCTGAAAATTGCATAATTTCATTGTTCCTGATAGCTGAATAATATTCCATTGTATAGATGTACCACAGTTTTTGGACCTATTCTTTGGTTGAGGGACATCTGGGTTGTTTCCAGTTTCTAGCTATTACAAATAAGGCTGCTATAAACATAGATGAGGAAACTTCCTTATGATTCCGTGAAGAGGCATTTGGCCTTTATACCCAGAAGTGGTATGGCTGGGTCCTGAGGCAGAGCTATTCCAAGTTTTTTAAGATATCGCCAGACTGACCTCCATAGTGGTTGCACAAGCCTGCACTCCCACCAGCAAAGGAGTAGGGTACCCCTTTCTCCACACACTCGCCAGCATGTGCTGTCATTTGAGTTTTTGATCTTAGCCATTCTGACAGGTGTGAGATGGAATCTCAGAGTCGTCTTGAGTTGCATTTCTCTGATGATTAAGGATGCTGAGCATTTCTTCAAGTGTCTCTCAGCCATTAGGGATTCCTCCTTGGTGAATTCTCTATTTAGCTCTGTCCCCCATTTTTTGATTGGATTACTTGGTTTCTTGGCATTTAACATTTAATTTCTTGAGTTCTTTGTAGATTTTGGATATTTGCCCTCTGTCAGATGTGGGGTTGGTGAAGATTTTCTCCCAGTCTGTAGGCTGCCATTTTGTTTGAATGACAGTGTCCTTTGCCTTACAGAAGCTTTTGAGTTTCATGAGGTCCCATTTATTGATTGTTGATCTCAAGTCCTGAGCTGTTGGTGTTCTGTTCAGGAAGATGTCACCTGTGCCAATTAGTTCAAGGGTTTCTCCCACTTTTTTTCTAGTAGATTTAGTGTGACCGGCCTTATGTTAAGGTCTTTGATCCACTTGGACTTAAGTTTTGTACAAGGTGATAAGTATGGGTCTAACTTCATTCTTTTACAAATGGACATCCAGTTGGACCAGCACCATTTGTTGAAGATGCTGACCTTCTTTCATTGTGCCGTTTTGACTTCTTTGTCAAAAATTAGGTGGCCATAAGTGTGTGGGTCTATTTCTGGATCTTCAATTCGATTCCATTGATCTACTGGTCTGTTTCTATACCAATACCATGCTGTTTTTACAGCTTGATATCTGGGATGGTAATACCTCCAGATGTTTTTTTTTTTTTTTATTGTACAGGATTGATTTAGCTATTCTGGGCTTTTTGTTATTCCATATGAAATTGAGGCTAGCTCTTTCCAAATCTATAATAAATTGTGTTGGTATTTTGATAGGAATTGTATTGAATCTATATATTGCTTTTGGTAGGATGGCCATTTTTATTATGCTGATCCTACCTATCCATGAGCATGGATGTTCTTTCCATCTTCTAAAAACCTCTTCCATTTCTTTCTTCAAGGGCTTGAGTTCTTGTTGTACAGGTCCTTTACTTGCTTGGTTAGAGTTACCCCCAGGTATTTTATGTTGTTTGTGACTATTGTGAAGGGGGTTGTTTCCCTTATTTCTTTCTCAGTCCATTTGTTTGTTGTATAAAGAAGGGCTTCTGATTTTTTTTTGAATTAATTTTGTATCTAGCCACTTCGCTGAAGGTATTTATCAGCTGTAAGAGTTCTCTGGTGGAATTATGTATACTATCATATCATCTGCAAATAGGGATAATTTGACTTATTCGTTTCCGATGTTTATCCCCTTGATGTACTTTAGTTGTCTTATTGCTCTAGCAAGAACTTCAAGTACTATATTGAAGAGATATGGTGAAAGTGGACATCCTTGTCTTGTCCCTGAGTTTAGAGGAAATGCTTCAAGTTTCTCACCATTTAATTTGATATTGGACACTGGCCTGATGTATATTGCCTTTATTATTTCTAGGTACGGCCCTTGTATGCCCGTTCTCTCCAGAACTTTTAGCATGAAGGGGTGTTGAATTTTGTCAAATGCTTTTTCTGCATCTAGCGAGATTATCATGTGGTTTTTTTCTTTCATCTTGCTTATATGGTGAATGATGTTGATAGATTTTCGTATGTTGAACCATCCCTGCATCTCTGGGATGAAGCCTACTTGATCATGGTGTATGATACTTTTGATGTGTTCTTGAATTTGGTTTGCTAGTATTTTATTAAGTATTTTTGCATCTATGTTCATGAGGGAGATTGGTCTGAAGTTCTCTTTCTTTGTTGGATCTTTGTGTGGTTTAGGAATCAGGGTGATTGTGGCCTCGTAGAATGAGTTTTGCAATGTTCTTTCAGATTCTATTTTGTGAAAGAGTTTGAAAAGTATTGGTGTTAGCTCCTCTTTGAAGGTCCGGTAGAATTCCATGCTAAAGGCATCGGGCCCTGGGCTTTTTTTGGTTGGGAGATTTTTAATGACTGTTTCTATTTCCTTAGGGGTTATAGGGCTGTTTAATCTGTTTATCTGATCTTGATTTAGCTTCGGTAGGTGGAATCTATCAAGAAAATTGTCCATTTCATTTAAGTTTTCAAATTTGGTGGAGTATAGATTTTTAAAGTAGGATCCAAATATTCTCTGGATTCCTCAATGTCTGTTGTTATTTCTCCCTTTTCATTTCTGATTTTGTTGATTTGTGTTTTCTCCCTCTGTCGTTTAGTTAATTTGGCTAAGGGTCTGTCTATTTTGTTGATTTTCTCGAAGAACCAACTCTTGGTTTCATTGATTCTTTGTATAGTTCTTTTTGTTTCTAAGTTGTTGATTTCAGCCCTAAGTTTGATGATCTCCTGCCTTCTACTCCTCTTGGGGGTGTTTGCTTCTTTTTTTTTCCAATTCACCCAGATTAGCTGTTAATTCGCTAATATGAGCTGTCACAATTTTCTATTTGAAGGCACTTAGTACTGTGAACTTTCCTCGTAGCACAGCTTTCATTGTGTCCCATAGGTTTGGGTATGTTGTGTCTTCATTTTCATTGGATTTTAAGAAGTCTTTGATTTCCTTCTTTATTTCTTTCCTGACCCAGTGGTCCTCTAGTAAAGAGCTGTTCAATTTCCATGTGAGTGTAGACTTTCTGTTGATTCTTTTGCTATTGAAGTCCAGCTTTTTTCCATGGTGTTCTGATAAGATACAAGGGGTTATTTCAATTTTCTTGTATGTGTTGAGGCTATCTTTGTGTCCAACTATATGGTCGATTTTGGAGAAGGTTCCGTGAGGTGCTGAGAAGAAGGTGTATTCTTTTGTGTTTGGGTGAAATGTTCTGTAGATATCTGTTAGGTCCTTTTGGTTCATGATCTCTGTTAGACTCATTATTTCTCTATTTTGCTTCTGTCTTGATGATCTGTCCATAGTTGTGAGTGGGGTGTTGAAGTCTCCCACTATTAAAGTGTTTGGATCAATGTGCGATTTAAGTTTTAGAAGTGTTTCTTTTATAAATGTAGGTGCCTTTGTATTTGGGGCATATTCAAAGAGGAGCTAACACCAATACTTTTCAAACTCTTTCACCAAATAGAATCTGAAAGAACATTGCCAAACTCATTCTATGAGGCCACAATCACCCTGATTCCTAAACCACACAAAGACCCAACAAAGAAAGAGAACTTCAGTGTTGAGATGACCTCTTGTTCGATATTTCCTTTAATGAGTATGTAATGCCCTCCTCTGTCTTTTTTTATTAACTTCAATTGGAAGTCTATTTTGTTTGATATTAGGGTGGCTACTCCAGCTTGTTTCCTGGGTCCATTTGCTTGGAAAACCTTTTCCCAGCCCTTTACTCTGAGATAGTGTTTATTTTCAATAGTGTGGTGTGTTTCTTGTATACAGAAAAAAGATGGGTCTTGTTTATGGATCCAGTCTGTAAGTCTGTGTCTTTTTATTGGTGAGTTGAGTCCATTGATGTTGATGGATATTAGTGACCAGGGGTTGTTATTTCCCATTATTTTGGTTGAGCTGGTTGTCTTCTGTTTCTCTTTTGTTTAGTTGCTGTGGAGGTTTCTATTTCCTCTCTTTTCTTGGATGTAGTTATCTTCTCTGGGTTGGAATTTTCCTTCTAGGATCTTCTGTAGGGCTGGGTTTGTGGGGAGATATTGTTTGAATTTGATTTTGTCATGGAATATCTTGTTTTCTCCTTCTATGTTGATAGAGAGTTTTGCTGGATATAGTAGTCTGGCTGGGCACCTATGTTCTCTCAGGGCTTGTAGGACATCTGACCAGGCCCTTCTAGCTTTTATAGATTCTGAGGAGAAGTCAGGTGTGATTCTGATGGGTCTGCCATTTTATGTGACTTGGCCTTTTTCTCTTACAGCTTTTAATATCCTTTCTTTGTTCTCTACATTTGGAGTTTCTATTATTATGTGGCGAGAGGAGTTTCTTTTCTGATCTAATCTGTTTGGTGTTCTGTAGGCCTCTTGGATTTTTACTGGCATCTCTTTCTTTAGGTTTGGGAAGTTTTCTTCTATGATTTTGTTGAAGATATTTCCTGGACCATGGAGTCGGGAGTCTTCTCTTTCCTTTATGCCTATAATTCTTAGGTTCCGTCTTTTCATTGAGTCTTTGATTTCTTGGATGTTGTGGGTGAGAGATTTTTTAGCTTTCTCATTTTCTTTGGATGTTGTACTGATTTCTTCCATCGAATCTTCCATGCCTGAGATCCTGTCTTCCATATCTTGCATTCTATTTTTCACACTCACATCCATAGTTTCTGTTCTCTTCTCTTGATTCTCCATTTCCTCTTTTATGTCTGACTGTGTTTTCTTTTTCTTTTCTTTTTTTTTAAATGTTTATTTATTACTTCAAGTTACATCTCCATCACAGTCCCCTCCCTCCACCCTTCCCAACTCCACCTTCCCACCCTTTCCCCCTTCTCCCAGAACTCATAATTCTTTTTTTTTAATAATTTATTTTTTATTTCCTCAAGTTACATCTCAATCACAATCCCCTCCCTACTCCCCCCTCCAGTCCCACCCTTCCACCCTCCTCCCCCTCAGCCCCACCATCCTCTTCCCTTCTTCTTCTTCTTCTTTTTTTTTTTTTTTTCTTAGTTTAAGGTATTTATTTTTCCCCCCAACAGCTCTCCCTTTCAGTCCAAATAATGGTTCTTTTTCTTATAACTATAAATACAATACAAAACAACAGAAATAAATAGGCCACGATTATAAGAGTTATATGGCTTAGCATACATTCCCAATGTCCAGTCCATATGTATTTGGCACCTGACTTTAACATTCTACTATCTAACCATCTCCATGAGTTTAAAGTTCTATATCTAACTCAGCTTTCATACTAACTTGCCTCATAATTTTAAAAATATCTTCTTAGATCCAAAGTAATACTTAAAAATGAAATGTCAAGTTTTGACCTCTCGCTACCAACCGACATAAACTGTTTAGGATAATTAAGAAACGGAAACTAATAGTCATGAAAACGTGTCATTTTGTTAGTTACTATGACAGTCTATCACAGTTATTTTCTAAGCTACTCAGAAATCAAGTTGCTAAGAGACAAGCAATATTTGCTTATCTAAATATAAGAGATAGATAGGGCATCTTCAAAAACCTCAAGAGATCTGCAGAATATGGCATTCAAAGATGTTTTCTTAACTTAAGATTTTTTTGATATCGAGACATGTCAGCTCCTGACAGCACCCCCTATATTACTCCAAGTAGAAGATGAGCATCGAAGAATCTCCAGTGGGAGATGATTGAATTGGTGGTAAGCCATTCTCTTGGCAAGAAAAACCACTTGCTTCAACTGTAGACAGACTTCTGTCCAAAAAGGACAAAACTTGGAAGCAGGTAAGTCGACAGCCTAGCTCTGCCAAGACAGGGTAGGTAAGTCCTTCATAATTCCTGCTCTACAACCAATGTCTGTTAGAGAAATGGGGCCAAATGGCTGAAGATTGATGCTGTAATGTATGGAGAGAAAATGGGAACTGTCCAGGCAGCCACTGGTATGTCATTTTTTAGTTTTGGAAGCTGCAGGCCCTGCACTTCCTATATAATCAGATATATTCATCCCTCTCAGGTCTCTGAGGTGGTTGAAGAATAGATAGCTAGAGTCTCATAGTTAAATTTTGAGTTGTTTAGGAATCAAGAGGGTGTTCTGACTGTGTTTTCTTTATTGTTTCCATTTCTATTTTCATGTCTTGAATGGTAGTGTTCGTTTTGTATATTTCCTTCTCCAGTTTGCTTGTTTTTGTCTGGAGATCTTTCATTGCTTTATCCTTTTCCTGTTCAAGCTGGGTCACCTTGGCTTGGAGCTCTTTAATGGTGTTATTCGTTGTTTTGACTTGTAAAAGTGTGGCTTCCTTGAATATCTTCATAGTTTTAAGTTCTTCTTGAAGGGACTCTATCACTTTCCATAATGTAGAATTGTCATCGTTTTCATGTGTTTCAGTTGTGGTGAGGTGGTTCGGGCTGGATGGAATAGCGTTGCTGTCTTTTGTTGGAGACATTTTGCTCTGTTTTTTTTTTTTTTTTTTTTTTTTTTTTTTTTTTTTGTCTGGGGCCTCTGGCCATGTGGAATTTTTTTTGCTGTCTTCTGGACTTGGGTCCAAAAGGGGCACTGTGGTGTAGGATTCGAGTTGCCTTACTCCACCCCTATAAGGTGAGTCATTCAGTCCTGCCTCCCAGGTGGGGACCTAATTATTTCAGGTGGCAGAGCTGTTTGCAAGTAAGCTCTGATTCCCCACCGGAAGGGCCTGTCCTAGTACATAAGACCCATATACGACCGTTTCAAATATCTCACTGTTTGCCCGGGGTTGTTTCCTCTAGCCGGTAAGTCTGCAGTTCAGCTGCAGTAGCCTTGGTGCTCCTGTGGCTTGGAAACTGGCCAGTGATGTCACAGACTGCGATCTGTGGTCTGAAGGCACTTTGCAGTGGATCTCCCACTCACTTCCAAGGGTAGCAACCTTTTGCTAGATAATTGGATTGTCTGTATGAGACCTGGGAGTGCCCAACAGGGTGGGGATTATCTCTGCGTGGTTTCTGAATCTGCGGGCTGGGTATTAGGTTGGAACTTACCAGGGATTTCTCCTTTTGGGGGATGGGTTATCCCGATTCCGGAGTCCAGAGGCTTCCTAGCGTGTCCGAGATTTGGAAGGGGTGTCCTGCCCAGGCATCTTCCGTGGTCCCTGTGTAGCTGGGCGAGATTTAGAAGGGGTCATGCCCTTTGTACAGCATCCTGGAACAGTTGCCGCCTTGTGATTGTTGACCCCGAAATCAAAATATGTCCGCGCCACCTGCTGCCATCTTGGATCCCCTTTTTGTTGTTGTTTTTGTTTTGTTTTGTTTTGTTTTGTTTTTTGGTTTCTCAAGAGAGTTTCTTTGTGTAGTAGCCTTGGCTATCCTGGTCTCACTTTGTAGACCAGGCTGGCTTCAAACTCACAGAGATCTGCCTACCTCTGCTTCCTAAGTGCTGGGATTAAAGGTGTGCACCACCACACCTGGCCTCCTTAAAGTTTTTTCTTTTATTTAATAGTTAATATTATGATCCCTTGTGGCTTTTAAAACATCTTCATTGTTATTTTACCCACCTCCCATTGTCTTCTGTGTTTATCCCCCCATCCTTCCCCCTCCCTTTCCCATTTACCTAATCTTGTTACTTCTACCCTGCTATTCCCCTTTCTATATTGCCCCTGCATCCTGGCAATGATTAAGTTTTATATTTCTGGTTTCTGTAGTTACTACAGGCTATGTACTCACATATAAGGATTTTGAGCTTGGAACCTCCAATAAGAGTATGAAATGTTTGCCTTTTTGTATCTGTGTTACTTCATTCACTATAATCTTTTTTAGTTCCATTACTTTATGTGTAATGTTCATGATTTCATTTTTTAAAAATGAACAGTATTCCATAGTACATATGTTCCATATTTTCATTATCCATTCATCAGTTGTAGGGTATTTAGGTTGTTTTCATTTTCCAGCTATTGTACATAGAGAAGTAATGAATGTGGCTGAGCCCACATCTGCAGAGTAGAATGAGTACTTTGGGAATAGGCCAAGAATTGGTATAGCTGGGTCATATAGTATATTTACTTTTAGCTTTTTGAGGATTCTCCACACTGATTTTCATAGTGGCTGCATCAGTGTGTAGTCCCATCAACAGTGAATGAGAGCTCCCTTCTCTCAATAGCTCCTCCAGCATTGGTTGTTAGTTTTTCTATTTATCTTTGCCATTCTGACTAGGGTGAGATGAAATCTCAAAGTTGTTTTGATTCGGATTTCCCTATTTTCTAGGAATTACACACTTTTAAAAAATATTTTTTATCTCTTGAAAGTTTCATATGTTTATACACTCTATTTTGATTTTATCTATACACTACTACCTTCTTCCTGCTCCTGGTAGTGGTTATTACTCTGCCTCCCTCTCAATTTTAGTTCTCTTTTAAAATTAGTTATTAATCATTCCTTGAATCCAGTTAGTGCTGCCCATATATATGCTTGGGAGTGGGACTAACCACTGGAACATAGGCAACTACCAGTGGCCTCATCCCCAAAGGAGAGTCACTCTCCCTCTTTAGCAACAGTCAACTCCAATAGCTTCTCCTAAATTAGAGGTGGGGCTTTGTGGGCTCCCTTTCTTATCCATGCTGGAATTCTGATTGGCTTTCTATTATGCAGGTCTTGTGCATTTTACTGCAGCTTTTGTGAGTTAATGTATCATCTATATCATGCCCAGAAGTCAGCATTTTACAGCTCTTATTCCCCTCTGCTAGCTCACAATTCTTTCTGTCTCTTCTTCCATTATGCTTTTTGGGGGAGGTTGGTATAGGTGACCCATTTATGGCTGGTACTTATTATTTATTTATACTCAGCACTTGACAAGTTATGAGTGTCTGTAGTAACTACTACCCACTGCACAAAGAATTTTCTCTGAAATCGTATCTTAAAAGCACTTGTAAAAACATATAAACATGCATAGTTCTAGAACATGCTATACAAGCTACTGAGGGGACAAAAGGCATTAATGGTCATACTCAGCCCCGTACCTTGCATGCTATAATCCCACCTACATGACAAGATGTGTCCATTGGTGTAATCGTGGCATGGCAGTTGTGAAGGCAACCAATGCTTTATTATTGAATATAAGACCTAACTTACAGGAAGGATTTTGTGGCTGGTACTGTAAATCTGATGAAAGTCTATGACTGGGGAGATCGCAGACCCCAGAATGAACCTTCTGGCTTTTTTGGTAAATAGTCATGCTGTCAAACTGTCAACACTATCTCTGTTAAGTGCATAAACATATATTTAGACAGGAAGTGTGGTGTACCTGTGTTCTCTAGATTCAGTCTCTCTTAGCTGGAGAGTGCTAGATTAGGAAACTCATATTAAAGTTACAAGACTGATGAGGCACCATCTCCAGGTTATATAAGCAGTAAATTTCCAGTAGAACTGGGATTTTTTTTTTTTGATGGATCTACCTCCAAGTTGGACAAGTAGCTGCATAGACATAACTTTCATGAGTCTGTCACTTACACTGAAGTAAGCTTTTGGTGATGCAGTTGCCATTGAGTCACCCATGTTCTTGTAAGTAATCCCAATAAACTAATTAATTGACCAAGATAGACTTGAGTAGAATCATTTCTTTTGTTTATCATTGCTATCCTGTCTGGAGTGAATAGTCATTTGTTCACATATCCCCAACATCAGGAAGTGAGTTAGAACATTGCTGATGAAGAATGTCCCAGTTGACCTGCCCATTGCATGGCCTGTTTATTTAGAGGAAGTTCAATAGAAACAGTTTGCCTGGCATTCTCCAGCAATTTTAAGGTAACATGTTAGCAAATAGATGAGACCAGGTCTGGGATTTAACTATCATGATAGCAAGCCAAACATGCCCTCTGTGCAGAGACCCTAAGGAGGAGATGTCTGAAGTTCCCCAGTAACAATTAGAAGAGAATCTACTGGAAAAGGGGAAGCAGGGTCCACAGCCAACTTCCTCACCCTGAAGAGCTATCTAAAAGATGTTGTTTTTCACAGATATGGCTGAAGTATTTAACAATTTCTAATTTTTATATCCTGTGCTACGTAAGAATACCACTGGAGCCTTTAGGAAAACATTGGTAAAATATACATCTAAGTCTAGTTTGTATTATTCTATAGAAAGAACTAGATGTGGAGAACATTTGCTCCCATTTATTGACCACAGCAAAGGATTGTCCTGCTCAAGAGTTTTATGGTCCTTGCCTCTAATTTCTCATTCAAACATCCTCTGGATTGAGAGGAAAGTTCCTGTTCCCTAACTCAAGCAACCTTAAAGCTATTTACCTAGAAGAAATTATCAAGCATTTGATTCGGGGGTGATTGAAAGCAAATTGAGATTTTTTTCTAACAACAATGAAAGATTTAAAAGATTATTAAGATAATTTAGTTTTGAGAAAAATCAAAATGTATTGTATCAGCAATAAATTAATTTCTTGTTTTTTAGTCTTTTCATATCTGTACTCCTCCCCACTCCCCATTGCCATGGCGTTAATTATTATTATGTTATCAAGGTGAATGGAAATGTGTCAGATCTTTTCCATTTAGAAATACTTTAAAACCATTTTCTGGGGGTCCATATGAGTTGAGAAAACAGGTTAAATCTCCAGCTCATCTGAGTGTCTGGGTCTCATTGCTCTTTGACATTCCCCAGGCCTACTGTGACAACGTGGCCAAGATGGCAGCCTAAGCATAGGCAGATGACTTGGTCCTTACCACACATGGGCAGCATCCATGAGACAAATAGCAGATATTGAATTGTTTAGGAGAGTTGCCCCAGACAGTGATCACTTTGCAGGGAAAGGCTGGTTAGGTAAAGGTAGGGACTGATCCTCAAACCAGTTGATCAGTTAAAAAAATCAATTTAGTGAGAATTATTCAAACATATATAAAGGAGACATTATTAAAAATACATTAGGTCAAACAACATAGAGCTAAAAACAGACTTATAGAAATTTAGAAAATGACCATTTTATACATTTTAACACAATGTAAACTGCTCTCTTGATCACTTGTGTCTTGTTTATGTTTATATTGTTGCAGTTTGACATAAGCCACTCCATGGTTATCTTAAATAGTTATAATATTCTAAGGATACTGCATGCTCTTAGTAGTTTTTTTTTTCTACTCAATTTTATACTTTGGCTTTTTAAAATATCCAATAATGCTCATGGGGGAAATGGGACTAGGTATGGATGTTGTGAGTTAAACAAAGGGAAGAGCAGGTTTTCTTTTCTTTTTCTTTTTTAATATTTATTTATTACTTCAAGTTATATTTCCATTACTGCCCCCTCCCTCCATCCCCTCCCAGCCTCTACCCACTCTTCCATCCATCCAATAACTCCGGTGTGGGGTGCCTCCATGTATCAGCTCCCCTCAATTTGTTAGTCACATGCGGTCTAAGAGCTCCCTCTTTCACAGGAGGTATACATGCCAATTCCACTAGGGTGGAGTATCCCACTAACAGGTAACCAAGTCCATGTTCCTGTTCTTTTGGGTCTACTGATTGTAGGATGGTTATCCTGTACTATATGGCTAAAATCCAGTTATAAGTGAATATATGCCATGTGAATCTTTCTGGGTTTGGGTTAACTCACTCAGGATGAGCTTTTCTAGTTCCATCCATTTGGTTGAAAATTGGATGATTTCCTTGTTTTCTGATAGTTGAGCAGTATTCGAACAGACATGGACCACCTCCATGTTAAGGGACAAAAACTTCTCAGTGGTCAAAGAAGACTCTGAGTCTTGTGGACCATAGAGGAAGACCCCCAGGCCTATGCTTGGAAGTCATTTTAAGATGGGAGTGTAAGCCTTGAGATCATTAACCCACTCAAGAACAGTGTCTTTCTCAGGGTTCTGTGTGTGGATGACTCATAAATGGGATTTAGTTTGAATTTTCTTTAATGTCAACAAGTGTAGGAAAAGATAGATTAATATAATTACATGGATGTGTATGTACAAGCATGCATGCATATCTCTTGATACAACTTAGTATGCCTTTTACTTTCCACTTGGCTACTTTGTGTCATGGAGACACAAATAGTACCCATCTTTCTCATGTTTTTCCTAGGTATGGATTACATAATGTTCATTACCAAGTCCCATTCTTTTCTTCCATACTAAAAAAGTGTAGAATAAAAATGAGGTGAAAGATATGCTTTGAGTTGACAATGCTGAGCATGCAAGGAGCTGACCAAGTGAATGATACATGAAAAATGTGATTATGCCTCATCAACCCATAAAGTCCACTGACTCCCTCCACCAGCTAACAGAGCATTATTGCTTCTCATTTGCTAGAACAGCTTTAGTGCTCAACGTTGTATTCTCTGATGAGATAGTTTTAATCTGCTCTTGACAAAAAGGTTTTCCTTTGGTTTTCTTTTCTCCTCTCCTTCAGGTGTCAATTCATTTTAAAACATTTTTTAATATTTTTCAGCTGAGTTATCAATCTATCTTATTTATCCTGGATGTCATTAAGGAAAATTAAATTGGATGTACTTTGATTGTCAATAAATGTCATCTGGTCATACCATGCCTCCTTGTTTGGATCTTTGAATTTATGATTCAGCCTTTTGTTTTGAACTTTGGTAATTGAAAATGCATTTATTATAATTCCAATGATTCAAAAGAGATTTAATAAAGAGTTTAAAGTTACATTTATTGAGGTGTTTTGACTGATCTTCACATAGAATTCCGGGACAGCTGATTCCTGCTCATGTTATAGTAGCACCAAGAAAAATAGGACCACGATGTATATAAACTTGTTGTTGGTTTCCTTCCTTCCCTTGCTTCTTCCACCTCTCTTCCATTTTTCTTTTCCCTCACTTCTTCTACCAGGGATAAAACCCAGAAGCTCACCCAATATTTTGTTACTGATCCAGATCTCTTCCCTTCACTGTACTTTCTCTACTGTGAGGATTAATATAATTACATGTATGCATATGGATATTTTTCTTAAGTCCCTACTAGAATATCTAGGCTGGCAAATTTTTGTTCCAGGTATGAGAAATAGTCTGGGAAGCTGGTCAATATAGTGGTATTTTTTGACATTTTACTCTTCTTTTTAAAGTAATGGGTATTGTTGAGTGTTCTAGGAAATTTAGGATATATGGCCATCATAATGGTGCTGATTCTACTTTTCTGAGTCTCTCTGAGTGAGTTTTACAGAAAAAGTTTACTGTTGCCCTTAGTCTTTCAACATTTTAGTTTTTTAGAGAAGAAAACTCTTTGTTTGTTGTCATAAAGGATGACCATAGACATATGTAAGATTTACGAGGAACTGAATTTTTTTTGGACAAGAAATATCTCATGTTTCCATAAACCCTCCTATAAGTTATTCATTTCCATATGCTATATATTTTTCTTCTATATTGTCCTTTCAACAACTTAGTATGAATACTTTCCATCAAATTTCTTTATTGCTATTTGGAAGACATTTTCCAGCATCAAAGGCATTGAAGAAAACAAGTCTAATGGAAAAGAAGAGAGAACAGAATATGGAGAAGAGGGAGGGACACTTACCAGGCAACTTAACTGTGCACCTATTTCAAGGAAAATAACTAAAAAATGATGATAACACTCATTTGCAAGTGACACAGGAGTTCATGGTATTTTCTGTTATTATGTGGTCTTTATTCATTTAGTTTTGAACAAGGATTTCACGTCACATGGGCTGATATCAAATTGTCTGGGCAAACGAGGATGACTTGAGTTCTTGATCCTCTTGTTTCCACCTTCAGTGTGCTAAGACTACTGAGGTTGCACAATGCTCAGCTTATGGAGTGTTGGGGACTGAACCCAAGAGTTCATGAATACCCAACACTCTACCAACTGAGCTATGTACCTACCCCCTAAATTCCTTTTACTAGAAGTCAAAGACAGTTTTTCTTTGATGTGAGAAATGGATAACATTTGATATAAAATATCTAGAGAGCATGTATAATTTGGATACTTAGATGTCTCTTCTAACATTACCATATTGGATGTAGTTACTGAAGTCTGCTCTTATATTACCCAATTCTTCTAAAAATGTGCTGTGTTTATTTAACTACTTTCTAATGTCTGTTTCAGATTTCCTGGCCTTAAAGTAGTACACATGCAAATGCTTATTTTTAATCTTTAAAAATTTTCAGCGAATGTAATCCAATCAACAACTACCACCACATTTCTTAAGGAGTAATTTAAAATATTGTAGAAAAAAGCCAGGTTTTTCTCTTCTTTAAAAAAAAAATTTTCTGATGGGAAATATGCCTGCCTTAGTTGGTTTTTCTTTTGCAGTGAAGAAACACCATGATCAGGACAACTATTATAAAAGAAAGCGTGTGGTGGAAGTCTGGATTTCTTCAGAAACACAGTTGTGTTGAATGAATGTGTTTTTTGTTTTGGTCTCAAGTATGGGATGTGGGGATGCTTTGTCTATCGCTGAAAAACAGACTCATGAAGGATGAAAAATATCCTGATGGAAGAGTGCGTGATGTTTTGCCATCCAGAGACTGTCATGTATGGGGAACATATTTACATCCTTTGCTAGACATACTCCTTGGAGAACTCATGATCTTGGTCAACAGGAAGAACCTTGTGCGGAGGGTGTGAGGTTTGCCAATTAGAAAGCAACCTTGTTCATATTTAGAGGAGGTATAAAAAGGGGACCCTGGAAACTCAGAGGGGCTTTTTGCTTGGCATCACTTTTTATCACTGCTTCAACTTGACAGAATCCAGACAACACTTTGCCGAAGTTTGCTGCTGCTGAGACTTGCTGAAGATTGTGGCCCAGGTCAGGCTAAGCCCAGGTCAGGCCCTGTTTGGAGCTGACAAAACCAATCCTTGATACTTCTTCAACTATCCTTGCTGGTGCTGTTTGCTTTATTTCCATCTGTTCCTGTGTATGCTGGTTTGCCTGGACTGTTGTTGAGTTGCTCCAAGGACCTGCTACTGAGGAGGTCTTCCTCTTCTGCTTCTAATAATATCCTTTTCCCCATACCTTGGGTAGGTGGGTTGGAAGGAATATAGAGTTATTAATAAATAGTTTAAAAGTGTGCCTTCAAAAGCATTTAATTGGTGCCAGTTTACAATTCAGAGGTTTAATCCTTTGTCATATGGCAGGAAACATGGTGACATGAAGTCAGATATGGTGCAGGAGAGGTATCTGAGAGTTCTACATCTGGATTGGCAAGTAGAAGGAAAAGAAAGTGACACTTGGCCTGGCTTGAGCATTTGAAATCTCAAAGCCTAACTCCCTCGACACTCTTCCTCCAACAGTACCACACCTACTGACCAAGTGTCATTCCTAAGAGTGTCACTCCCTATGAGCCTATGGGGGCATTTTTATTCAAATCATCACATTCCACTTCCTGATCCCCATAGACTTGTAACCATATCATGATGCAAAACTCCATTCAGTCCAAATTCAAAAGTCCTCATAGTCTATCAAAGTCTCAATGATGTCTAAAAGTCCAATGTTCAAAGTCTCTTAGGAGACTCAAGGTAATCCCTTAACTATAGTCTCCTATAAAATCAAAATAAAAAAGCAGTTTATAAACTTTCAACATCTAATGGCTCAGAATATATATCATCACTGCAAAAGGGAGGAAAGGGAGCATAATAAAAAAAAAAAATACTGAACCAAAACAAAACCAAAAACCAACTGGGTAAACTAGAAGCTCTGTATCTTTGTGCCAAAGCACTCTTCAGATCTCCATCTCATTTCAGCTTTGTTGAAATACAAAGTGTAATACACTTCTTTATCTTTCACTGGTTCTGCTCTCTATTGGCAGCTTTCCTTGGTAGGTGTCTCACCACTCTAATATCTCCAACATCTTGGAGATCTCCAAGGAAACCCAGGCTTCACAGTTTTTTTTTTATAAGTACTTTATTTTTTTTTCTTCAAGTTACATCTCAGTCACAAACCCTTCCCTATTCCCCCTTCCTGTCCCACCCTTCCACCCTCTTCCCCCCCCAACAGCTTCTCTCTTCATTCCGACAAATGGTTCTTTCTCTTATAACAGTAAATTCTATACAAAACAGCAGAATTAAATATGCCACATTTATGAGAGTTAAATGGCCCAGTATACCTTCCCAATGTCCAGTTCATACATATTTGGCCCCTGACTTTAACCTTCTACCTTCTAACCATCTCCATGAGTTTAAAGTTCTATAACTGACTTAGTTTTCATACTAACTTGCATCACTATTATAACCATCTTCTTAGATCTAGAATGTCCTCTTGATTCCTAAACAAGTCAAAATTTAGCTATGAGACTCAAGCTGTCTATTCTTCAACCACCTCAGAGAGCTGAGAAGGATAAATATATCTGATTATATAGGAAGTGCAGGGCCTGCAGCTTCCAATACTAAGAAATGACAAAACAGTGACTACCTGGACAGTTCTCATTTTCTCTCCATACATTCCAGCATCAGTCTTCAGCCTTTTGGTCCTGTTTCTCTGACAGACATTTATTGTAGAGCAGGGATTATGAAGGACTAACCTACCCTGTCTTGGCAGAGCTAGGCTGTCGACTTCCCTGCTACCAAGTTTTGTCCTTTTTGGACAGCAGTCTGTCTGCAGTTGAAGCAAGGAGTTTTTACATGCCAAGAGATAGGCTTGCCACTAATTCAACCATCTCACACTGGAGATTCTTCGATGCTTTTCTTCTACTTGGAGTAGAATAGGGGGTGCTGTCAGGAGCTGATATGTCACGATATCAAAAAAAATCTTAATTTAAGACCACATCTTTGAATGCCATATTCTGCAGATCTCTTGGGGTTTTTGAAGATGCCCTATCTATCTCTTGTATTTAGATAAACAAATGTTGCTTGTCTCTTAACAACTTGATTACTGAGTAGCTTAGAGAATATCTGTGATAGACTGTCATAGTAGCTAACAAGGTGACATGCATGCATGACTAGGAGTTTGTTTTTCTTAACTATCCTAAACAGTTTAAGATGGTTTGTATCAAGAGGCCAGAGCTTCACATTTCATTTTTAAGTATCTCTAGGTACGATACCATTAGGAAGCGTTACACGAGGGGGCCATGTTCCAGCTCCAGCAAGTAGTAGAATTTGGTAATTTTGGTTACATGATTCTTGTTTTAGAGTCAAGGATATAAGAAAGGGGTTATAGAATCTCCCTCCTCAGCAGGAAAACTGCTTAGGCCAAGTATGTGGCAGGGATGCTACAGCATGCAAGCCTAGAAAGACCACTTCGTAAAACTGTGAAGCCTTGACTCTAAAACAAGAATCATGTAACCAAATTTACCAAATTCTACTACTTGCTGGAGCTGGAACATGGCCCCCTCGTGTAAACACATTTTCATCAGCATTCTCTCAGCATTCTGTTTTAGATGGTTTCTTTCATTCCCTAAGCTTAAGTGTCCTGAAACTCTTATATGTCGGGACTTAGATGTCCTGGGTCTGTAGACCAGGTTGGACTCAAATTCAGAGATTCTCCTGCCTCCACCTCCTGAGTGCTGGGATTAAAGGCATGTGCCACCACATTTGGCCTGAAGATTTTCTTAATTTCTTTTCTTTCATAAATTAGAAGCTCAGCTAGGTGGGGTCTTGCCCTGAGGTCAAGACTCCCTTTATCCCATTTAGCATCAGGCTTTTCTTTAATCTGTTCATCACAGGATTTAGCTCCATTAAACTTCCTGATTCTCCTTTTCTCCGCAAACTGTACATTTTGTATTTTTCCTTGCTCAGCTTGCTCCTTTTCATTTAGAAAAGCATAAACATGTATACTAATAAATGAAGTAACACAGTCAATACAAGGGTATCTAAAAATTTCCTCTTCAATTTAGCCTCAGGCAGATTTTTTTTTTTGGACAAAGTCACAAAGTAGCCATATTCTTCATCAAAATATCACAATGGTCTCTAGGCCGCATAAATAGTATTACCCTTTTATACCTTTTGAGCCAGTCTCCTACAGTTCAAATCACCCTCAGTACTACTGTCTTCCATGTTCTTACCAGTATGGCCCAATTAATCCCCACTTAAAGTAGTCAACTGCTTTCCTAATCCGAGATCCCAAAGTCTACATTCCTCCAAACAAATGCATGGTCAGACTTGTCACAAAAATACTCCAGTCCCTGGTACCAACATCTGTCTTATTTTGGGTTTTTATTGCTGTGAAGAGGCACCATGACACTGGCAACCTGTATAAAGGAAAACATTTAAGATTTATAGTTCAGAGGTTTTGTCCATTATTGTCATAGCAGGAAGCATGGTGGCAGTCAGGCAGACATGGTGCTGGAGAAGTAGCTGAGAGTGGTACATCTGGATCATCAGGTAGCAGGAAGAGAAAGACACTTAGTCTGGCTTGATCATTTGAAACCTCAAAGCCCACTCCTAGTGAGACACTTCCTCCACCAAGGCCACACCTCCTAATAGTGCCATTCCATAGGATCCTATGGGGATCATTTTCATTCAAACCATCATAATCACAGAAGCTTTTGAATTTCTGCACAGGGAAGAATGTAGTTTAGCATCTCATTAATGTTGGTCCCAATCAGACGTCTCTGATTTCCCAGGGTGAAGTAGTGCATGTCTGTTTATCTCATTTCACACGTTAAAAAGTGTGTGTAGTAGAAATGTGCTTTCTTTTCTTTTTTTTTTTTTTTTTTTAATTGTAAGCTGGAATGTTTCCAGGGAATGGTGCTGTCACTGTTGGGACTGTGTTCCCCTGTGACTGAAGAGCCCCTCTAGAGGAAGGATGATGACTCTCCTGCCTCTTTCCAAATCTGGCCTGATGTCTACCACATTTCTATTGCAGCACCCTGCCACAGGCATTTTGTTGAATCAACAGCTTAGCGATGATTAACTAAAAGTAAATGAGCATGATTAGATAGATAAATACAGCATAGCGAAAAGCAAACACTCCATGAAAACAGTGATTTTCTCCATGTTTCGGACAACTCTCGTGATAATACTGCATGGCAAAACAATACAGAGTTGAATATACTTGCTGGGAGATATTTACTCTTAACCATCAGCCTTTAGTGAGTCACTAAAGATGAAAATCTAAAAGCCAGAGGAATATACTAGATGGAAATTATTTTAAACAATATAAAGATCTTGGGGATTAGAAGATGCCTCAGAGATTAAGAGCACTGGCTGCTCTTCCAGAGGTCTTGAATTCAATTCCCGGCAACCACACAGTGGCTCACAACCATCTATAATGGAATCTGGTGCCCTCTTCTGACCTGTAGGTGTATAAACAGACAACACTATACATAATAATTAAATAAAAAATCTTAAAAGAAAATAAAGGTCCAACTCTTGCTTTCATTGATTCTTTGTATTGTTCTTTTTGTTTCTAAGTTGTTGATTTGAGCCCTAAGTTTGATGATTTCCTGCCTTCTGCTCCTCTTGGGCAGTTTTTGCTTCTTTTTCTTCTTTTTTTTTTTTCCCCAGTTCTTCCCAGCAACGACAATGAAGGCACAACATACTCAAACCTATGGGACCTGTGCTATGAAATGAAAGCTGTGCTATGAGGAAAGTTCATAGCACTAAGTGCCTTCAAAAGGAAAACTGTGACAGTTTATTGATGGTGTAGGGTTAAGCACTCTAAATGTTAATTAATTGGTTCTGCTTGCTGTCTGTTACTTACATTGACTTTGATTGGTTAAAGAAAATGCCAAGGCCTGAGATTGGGCAAGGACAGAGAAAGGTGGGACTTTCTGAGATTAGAACAGGAAGTCTGTGCTTTAGACAGAGGATTAATTCATTCCAGCCAGGAGCAGCAGGAAGGAGGACACACACCATGGGTTAGAAAAAAGAACCTCATTCCACATGGCCAGGAACATCGGCATATGATGGAGAATGGCAGTCCAAGGGGACATATGTATATATTGGGTCATATTTGGGTAGTAGAATTACAAGCTAGCTTAGATGGGCTAGGATTGCACAACTCAGGTCAAGGCTTGTTAAAATCCACATGGTCTTTGTGTGTTCAGTTATAATGGCTGGTTAAGAATTAACTATCGCTGAACCAATTAAATATAATATAAATATTGGTAAATAATTTATTTCTACAAATGGCACCCAACGTAATTTAACTATTTTTTTCTACAGTTCATATTAGTGAATTAACAGCAGAACTTTCAGTATACTGTAGAGGCTTACCATTTGTGAATATCATTTGAAGTCTGATTACTCAAAAGAAAGAAATGTGCAATTCATAGGCATCTTCAACATTTCTGAGGTGCAATCCAAATCTTTTCTGCTGAAAACCTGGCAGGCCAAACAGCGAATTTTCTCACTGCTGAGTGAGTCATGGTCTGTTTAGGATTTAGACTTCAGTGGGGCTTAACTGGTCCGTGTAATACAGGCAGTAACTTTTGTGATCTCATTAAAAACTGTGTTTCATTGTGGAAATGGCTGTAAATTGAGAGATAAACTCAAGATTAAGGTTGGAATTTGGTTTCAGGAGTGGGAAGAAGTAATTCTCCAGAAAATATGTTTTATCAGATATTTAGGAACCTGGAAAGATACTTAAATATTCTTCAGATAATGGTATTATATTTATTATAATTATTTATTCTTTACAATTAGTTATGCACAGTGATTTGAAGACAGTAAACTTCTGCAGGTCAGGAAGGAAGTAATATTATGTAGTGTGGCTTTAGGGACAGGGAATTGTGATGGAATTACTACTCTATTTCTTCTCAAGAGGTGGGAATCATGGGAAGACAGTTGATAATGTGAGCCTTTTGTTTTCCTGACTGTAAAGTGATGAGGAAAAGTACCCTTTTCATAGGCTATGTAGTTATTAAGTGGAACAGTACTTGGAAAAAATGTCTTGTAAGCTGTTATTCTATGGATGACCCAGATGACAATCACTGGATTGCTACTATTTATATACTACAGCATCTATTATGAGAGACGACACTTAGATAAAATTTAATGAGTGACAAAATGAATGAGGGAAAAGCTATCCTAATAGAGTACTTTGATGGAAAAACCACTTTTCTTTCCATAAGTGTGTCTTTGAGATGCAAAGGCATTTATTTGCATGTGTTACTACAACATGGAAATCAATAAAAATCATTGCTAAGAATTAACTATCAGCACATGATTCTGACTTTAATACAAAGTTGAATTTCTTCCCTAAATATGTTGGCTATTCATAAACTGCTGGTTTTACATGTTCACTGTTTATGGCCCTGGAAGACGTATGTATCTCCATTTGTAGCTCCTCTGGGACTATTATTTCATGGATCTATTATCATCTATTTATAATTCTCTTTAAAAATCTAATAAAGTTTATGATAAGATGTTGTGCTGTGTCTTATGTTCAAACATAACCTTTTGCTTGTTTTTCTTGAGTGTTTGAGCTTTTTAAAGGGCCTGATGTTATTAGAAAGCAGACACACTTGGGAGTTAGGCTTATACCTCTACCTGAAGGAGCACAAGACCACTTCACTACTAGTAAGAGATTCAAGAACCATGTAGTTTGACACTGCTGTGGACCAACCAAAACTGATGTATAGAAATGCTAAAAACTGACATGATCATGTGTACATGGTGTTGTTTAGTTTCTTCGAAGGTCAACTACAGTATAATAAAAGTATTCTTTTCTCTGTGCAGCATGTAGTTACAGGGAGTTTTAAACATCCTGATGTGTGTACTGAGAACCAAACTCTGGTCCTCTGCTAGAATAGGAAGTGCTCTTAACCATTGGGCTATCTTTTCAGCTCAAAATCGTTTTTTTTTTTTTTTTGTTTTGTTTTGTTTTGTCTTTACTGCAAGTAGTCAATGACATTAAATCAGTGAGGTCACTGTCGTCACTCCTCAGGAAACTTACCCTTGTCTTACTCTGTGTTTTCTTCTCTTTAGAAACTGGTGGTTTGCTGTCAGGAGTTGACATGTCTCGGCCAAATACATATGGACTGGACATTGGGAATGTATGCTAAGCCATATAATTCTCATAATTGTGGCCTATTTATTTCTGTTGTTTTGTATTATATTTATTGTTATAAGAGAAAGGATCATTTGTTGGACTGAAAGGGGGAGCTGTAGCTGTTGGGGGGAAAAGATATACCTTAAACTAAGAAAAAAAAAAGGGTAGAGGATGGGGGGTTAAGGGGGTAGAGGGTGGAAGGGGGAGACTGGAGGGAGGAGTAGGGAGGGGATTGTGATTGAGATGTAACTTGAAGAAATAAAAAAAGATTATAATTAAAAAAGAAAACATCTTTGAATGCCATATTCTGCAGATCTCTTGAGGTTTTTGAAGAGGCCCTATCTATCTCTTATATTAGAATAAGTAAATGTTGCTTGTCTCTTAGCAACTTAATTTCTGATTAGCTTAGAAAATAACTATAGTAGACTGTCATAGTACCTAACAAAATAACTGGCTTGCATGACTATTAGTTTTCATTTCTTAATTATCCTAAACAGTTTATGAAATTAGTAGCAAAAGGCCGAAACTTCACATTTCATTTTTTTTCTTTACCCCCTAATCCTTCCATCCCACTTCTCTGGAGTGGAGTGTCCCCATATAACAGTCCCTCATCCCAGTTCAGAGGTCATATGAGGGCCAAGAGCCTCCTCATACAATGGGGGTCTACGAGGCAGTATCACCAGTGAAAAGTGTCTCATTGCCATGGAGAGAGAACTAAAAAAACAAACAAACAAATAAGCAGACAAACAGATAAAAAAGAATAAAAAATAAAAAAAAATAAAAAATAAAAAGTCTATGTCCATGTTCCCTTTGGTGTGTTGGTTGTAGTATCGATATCCTCTACTATATAGCTAAAATCCTACTATAAGTGAATAGATGTCATATGCATCCTTCTGAGTCTGAGTTAGCTCACTCAGGATGAGCTTTTCTAGTTCCATCCATTTGGCTGCAAATTGCATAATTTCATTGTTCCTGATAGCTGAATAATATTCCATTGTGTAGATGGAACACAGTTTTTTAACCCATTCTTTGGTTGAGGGACAACTGGGTTGTTTCCAGTTTCTAGCTATTACAAATAAGGCTGCTATGAACATAGATGAGGAAACTTCCTTATGATTCCATGAGGAGTCATTTGGGTGTATATCCAGAAGTGGTATGGCTGGGTCCTGAGGCAAAGCTATTTCAAGTTTTCTAAGATATCGCTACTTCTGACAGCACCCCCTATTCTACTCCAAGTAGAAGATGAGCATCGAAGGATCTCCAGTGGGAGATGATTGAATTAGTGGCAAGCCTATCTCTTGGCAGGAAAAACCCCTTGCTCCAACTGTAGACAGAATGCTGTCCAAAAAGGGCAAAACTTGGAAGCAGGTAAGTCGACAACCTAGCTCTGCCAACACAGCGTAGGTAAGTCCTTCATAATTCCTGCTCTACAGTCAATGTCTGTCAGAGAAATACAGCCAAAACACTGAAGATATATGCTCTAATGTATGGAGACAAATTGGAAACTGTCCAGGCAGCCAGTTTTCTGTCTTAACTTAGTTTTGGAAGCTGCAGGCCCTGGATCCTATATAATCAGATATATTTATCCCTCTCAGGTCTCTGAGGTGGTTGAAGAATAGATAACTAGAGTCTCATAATTAAATTTTGAGTTGTTTAGGAATCAAGAGAGTGTTCTGGATCTAAGAAGATGTTTTTAAAACTGTGATGCAAGTTAGTATAAAAACTGAGTTAGATATAGAACTTTAAACTCATGGAGATGGTTAGATAGTAGAATATTAAAGTCAGGTGCCAAATACACATGGAGTGGACATTGGGAATGTATGCTAAGCCATATAACTCTCATAATGGTGGCCTAATTACCTCTGTCGTTTTGTATTGTATTTATTATTATAAGAGGAAGAGCCATTTGTTGGACTGAAAGGGGGAACTGTTTGGGGGAATAAGATATACCTTAAACTTAAAAAAAAAAACAAAAAGAAAGGGGATGGGTGGGTTGAGGCAGAAGAGAGTGGGAGGATGGGACTGGAGGGGGGAGTAGGGAGGGGATTGCTATTGAGATGTAACTTGAAGAAATAAAAAATAAAGAGAGAAAAAAAGAACAGGTCTGAAGAAGTAGACTATAGAAAAAAAAAAAAGAAACAGGTGGTTTTTTTTTTTTCCCTCTACCACTCACGGTCCCACTTCCTTCTAGTTTGGATGTATAAATATCCTAGTGCAGGTGGCATGTTAAAGATAGTTATAATGGTATTGAGGATATTTGAGGAAACTTATCAATATAAGCGGACGTTAATTCAGTTGGGCTCTGACTTGATAAGGGGGTCTTATAAGAGAGTGAATGTTTTAGTTCTCTTGTTGCATGATAAAATATGCTAACAAGTGCAATTTAGGAGATAAAGACTACTCTGGCTCACACTTCAAGGGTACAATCTTTTATGGGTCACAGGTGACTGAATAACTAACTGTTCACATCACATATACCATCGGAAGCAATGTATGAATTTTATTACTCAGCTTCTTTTCTCCACTGGTACAAGTCAGGATTCCATGCAGAGAATGGTGACTCACACAGTGGGCATATCTTACCACCTCAATGAATGAAGTCAAGGAAATCCCCACAGGCATACACAGGACCCTCACCTGCCAACTATTTCTAGTTTTTCTTACATTGACAGTCAACACTATCACAGTTAGATGACAAAGAACATGGGCAATGTCATATAGCAAGTAAGCTTTGGAACCGGGAATTTTGTGTTATATGGTAAAAGAGGCTTTTTGGATGGAATTAAGATGGAGATCTTGTGATACAGAGATTATCCTGAGTTTTCTAGGTGAACCCTGATTCTAATCATAGACTGCCATAATGCTGGGGTAGAAGGTTAAAGGTAGAAGGCAATGTAATGACAAAAGCAAGGAGACCCAATTCAGACTTCTAATCATTAGAGAACTCTCTGATAGGCAGTGAGTCATGTAATACAGGCTGAGGACCATGTGATAGGCAGAGAACTATCTATTAGGCAGAGATCCATCTGGTAGGAAAAGAACCATCTTAAACTCTGCTGTTTAAGCCATGAGGCTTGTGGTCATTTCAAAGCAAACATGGGTAGATTTTGATGAAGTGGAATTAGTTGGGTAGCAAGAGCTTGGCCTCTTCAGAGTCAGGGCAACTCAGCAAGGGTATTTTCAGTCCTTCTCCCTGGGTTCTCTTTGGCAGCAGACCCTTTCCCAGAGGGCTAACTTTAAGATGAGACTCTAGGTAGATTTTTATCTTCTATCTTTGTTCTAGTTTCTAGGCCTCTACTCCAAAGAAGAGTTATTTTTTTTAGTCTTTCTCAGTATTTCTTGGAAACAAAATCACCTGTTCTTGATGTCAGTTTCTAATCTTGAAAATTATAATTTTCAAATATTCCCTGGAGAATATTAGAAAATGTTTATATCTGATTCTTCTAAGCAACATGAGGAAGAAAAGTAACCAGGAATATTTCATATTTCTTCATGAAAACAAATAAAACTCCCAGCCTGGCTATAGTAACACACTGTGGAATTCTTGGAAGACCAAAAATTATTGTTGGAATTATTGTTTGAGTTGCAGCTCCAAGCCTCTAGTGATACAGACTCTGAGCTCATAATAAATAAGATTCCTTATTGTGGCCACAGCTCTGATAAATAATTTCCCTTTGTAATTTCTTGCCTGGCAAAATCTAGTCACAGCAAAGTTTTATATCATAAACACAATGCACAACATAAGTCATTGAAAGTCAGAAGTGACTATTTTGTGAGAACTGGAAAAACCCATATCTAACCAGTGACATACTTTCCAACAAAACTCCCTTCTGTGTTAGCAGCACCTACATCTAATTTAAGGTTATTTTGAATAAAAGTGGCAGAGTTATCAAAACTCCATTAACCTAATTTGGTTAAATGGAAGTGGTACCTCATGCTTAAACAGAATTTAAATGACAAGGGAGAAGAAATATTATTCTATGCAATTAAGTGGCAGACCCCATTTGTTTATTAATAGAAGAGGAAGAAGGAGGTGGAGGAGGAGGAAGAGTAGGAGGATGAGGAGGAAGAGGAGGAGGAGGAGGAGGAAGAGGAAGAGGAGAAGTAGTCAACAAAAGAAGCCCTGTGGTAGTGCTGGCTTTGAAAATGCTTAGGACATGGAAAAGAATCTAATGTTAAGAGCAATAGATAGGCAATGCTTATTCAGAAACTTCACATGCAAAAATCTCTATTTACCCTCTTTTTTCCTCATTGATACACATTTTACTGAAATGCATAAATGAGTCTCATTTTATCTTCTAGACCATGGTCTACAGTGTTAACTCCTGAGAGCCCTCACTGTGACCTCAAGAGAGCTCTGTCAATAGCGTACATACATCAAAATGATGCCAATTTGAAACTTTATTATTAGAAGCCATAAGCTCTGGAATTATCTTTTTCAGGTAAGAGAGAGCTGCCACCCTTCCTAGCAGTCTCTTTTGCATCTCTGAACTTCTGTATCATTGCATTTCTGGGGCTTGGAGTAATGGTGTGACAATTTCATGTCACTTCCTCCTCCCTTCAATTCTGTTTCTAAGGGTCGGGATGACCTACAGTGTGACAAAATAAGCTAGTCATTCCGTTAAGCCAGGTGTCCTTTGAGAAGCTAAGAACGGGAATAGCCGTGTCATAAAGTTATTAGCGTACTATATATTATAAGCCATAAATGACAGCTCTGAGTGAGGTTACCCTGCTTGGAGGTCTGCTAGTTACTGCTGGAGCCACTCCATAGGAGCCAGGACCCCACACATAATCAAGCACCTTTGGTAGATGAGCAAGAATCTGTGGGCCTGGAAATTAGAGCATTGATTAATGGCAGAAACAGGTATATATTTTGTGCTTCTTTGATTTAGAAGGCAGATTCTTTTTTTCAGGATCATAACTGTCAGGCTATTTTAAAACTAAATATGTCATAAACTGATGAAAAGTTTGGCGATGTCGGCAAGCATAACTGTACCTGAGACACAACACCAACTCCTTCTTCCCACATTTCCTAGTATAAGAGAGACCAATAGCAGTAAAAACAAACATGCCCAACAGGAAGCAGATGACCCTTCCAACGTGGGGGCTGAATTAACAAATATTAGATGAACGTTAGTTGCCTTTGGTAGCCTGAGATTCTGCGCCTAGGGACCCATTTTCTGCCTGTTTTGCTCTGTTCTCTGTATACCACCCAGGTAAGATGGCTCCTGTCTGCTGTCTCTTCCACGTCACACTTGATTTCCAACTCAGGGTGACTCGCTGTGTTCTCTGGGGTCTGTGACACAGGTTCAGTGGCACTAAGGGATCTGAGTTGGAGTGTGTTGAGGTGATTGCTGAGAAGAAAACACTAGATCTGGCTTTGCTGCTGCTGCCTCTTCAAAAATAGGTGTTAGGGCATCTGGATGTTGGTATATTCTTGCCTAAACTAACATGCTTCCCCCCCCCCTTTGCTTGTGTGTCTTAGAAAAACTTTTATAATTTAAAAAATATTGTTCTTTTAAAAAATAAATAGGCATAATAAAAATGGCTATCCTACCAAAAGCAATATATAGATTTAATG